>JARYHS010008074.1:99753030-99854620 GCA_031002005.1 Vandiemenella viatica | reverse complement strand
TTGCAGATATACTAAATGATAATAATAACTCCATATAGTCGTAATGGACCTGATGACAGGGTTTCTATTGGCTGTGTATTCACTGCCTTACCCTAACACGGTAGTCCAACCAGGTACAGTTCAAAGTGGAATCCGAACAACGTAAGGTTTCTGGCGTACTTCATAAGCTGTGGCAGAGGTGAAGGTAGCGTTGTCTCTATGAAAATCCCCACCGAGACAGGGATTCTAAATGGGGACATTTCGTTCCCCAGTCGTACACCTTAACCACTGAGCCACCAGACCACAACCGATATGCTGTTAACATTAGCATGTCAGTGGCGGGGAACTCATAAGATTTTATTCATTCCAAAAATTGCTCTACGTGCATAAGGAAGTTTTCACTTAAGAAACTAAAAATTTAATTTAGTCTACATCCCGAAGGTGGTCGCATCTTCCCAAAGGAGATGTACCAAGCTATTGTGGAAGAGGCAGGCAGGCAGGCCAGTTCCTTTCCTCAGGGACCTACAGTTTCACGTGGAACCAGAATTACGGAACGTCCCGGCATAGCTCATGTAATCAAATAAAACACCTAAAGTTTGCTGCTCATCACAGGATATGAACCGGCGACCGGAGAGAGAAACTTTCGAAAGTACGTGCCTTAACCGCTGAGCTACCAGACCGCTTTGTTTTGAAGCATACGTATGCTAAGTACTATTAAAATCGAATAAAAATCGGATGGGGGTTTGTATAAACAACGTTGACAGAAATTAAGGTGAGGGAGGAAAGGAGGAGAGGGTTTAGGTTTTTGTAAATTAAACGTAAACAGCATTATTCCTGTTTGTTCTAAAGCATACGTATTCAAATTTCTATTAAAATCAGATAAAAACTATGTGTTTGTATAAAGAAAATTGGTAAAAAAACAAACAAACATTCATTTTTATATATTTAATACAAGTATAATCTCTACTTTCACTGTTGTCCAGGCGCAACAAGTCATAGTTATAGCTTACTGCTATTACAGCATGTTGGTGATGGGAGCTTATAAGATTCTACCCATCCAAAGAGCGTCCAACACGCTTACCATTCGCGCAACATCTAATAGCATGTCGGAGACGAGAAGTCACGAACTCGTTGATTTACCTCCGTCCAAACATACGGACCTATAGAAGTTTTCACTTCAAAATTATACATAAAAATCGTTGGACGCGATTATTTCAATTCTGTAAATAATTTAAAATGTGGTGCTGGACAAAGATAAAGTGAACTGATAGAAATTATAACAAACGAATTTAATACGTCCTGAAAAAAGAATTTTATGAAGAAATGTTTAAAACTGAAGATATGATCTAATGGTTTCATTTTGAAACATCCGGATCAGTTTTTTCGGTAATATATACAGGTGCCGTTAAATACTGTGGTTATATTCGTTTAAAAAAGAACTCGTCAGTCATTTTTTTAATTTTTTATCCCGCAGAACGTTGTACCCACAAGGTTGGATAGAGTTAAACACCGTCTATTAACTCCAAACTGCCTGTTAAGGAAAATTAATTATGTTCTGATACTGCGGCTCTTTGAAAATCATGAGTCAATTCCTTCCTTCCAGTTGATTACTTCCGCAAGGATGGAAATCCTTACGGTTAATTTTCTTATGAGGGTGGAACCGAGTTTCAGATAACATGTAACATCACCAAGCATTCTTTTTGGCGCCGTTAAGAACTGTGGACTCAAATGAGTCACTAACCAATTAGTTCATGTCAGACCAACTTGATAAAAGGCCGGTTACTGTCTCCAAATCGTAAACGGTGTTAATCTGGAATGAGGGCCCATGGACAGTGACAGGAAGTCTGTGGGACTATCCAAATAAATGTTGAGTCTAGCAGCAATTTGAGTGTAAGGACTGTTCTGTGATAGCAACGAAGCTTCATTTTAGGCGACTTACGATAGATGCAGAATCAACGTGTTACCCTCAGGAACTAACACACATCTTTTAGCATAGATTTTTGTCCTAATATGCCGTATTTTCAGTGGATCGATAGGTACATCGCAATTCGGTTTCGGCTGTGCACTCTGTTATGACCAAAAATCATAAGTTTATAACGCTACATCATAAATGAATATCAGTACCGGCTATTAATGATGCATAGTTGATAGAAAGGAAAGTAGGCAGCCCACGTGCAGCAAGTGGCATTTATAATGGTTAAATTTTCTCTATGAAATGGTACTAACAGAGCCTAATAAAGAGGAATTTTCCTTCTTTAAGAGCAGAAATAAAGTGAACAAAAGTTTACAGTTCCTCTGATCTATTAAGCGCGAAGCAGAAGTATTGGCCATTTTGGGGCGGTTTACCAAGGGGATCAATAAGACCATTCTATTCAGCATTAATAATGTTTAGTGTGAACCTGAACAAATTATATCTTATTTTATAACAACTAGAAAACTGAATTGGAATACTCGACATTTAATTAATTCAAGTTCAGTTTTAGCGGCAGAATATTGAAACTTCCATTAATACGAAGAACTGATAGATGTAGATACTAAGTCGTGATTAGTAAAGTCAAAACAGCCTAGTCCATGTTTCAGTTTTATTTCTGCACCACCTGTTGCGATAAAATAGGTGTCCTTCAGTTTCATGAATTCGCATTTCATCTGCACAAATATAACTTTATTCAAAACAGAATAAATTACTTTTCTGCTTTTCTATACTCAATGTTGAATTAAGATAACGAAAACTGAATTTCTGGACCTAATGACCATGACTTCGACGATCCGTAATTTTCGAAACAAAAAGTAAACTTTATCACAACTCCAGAAAAATTACCCACCTCATGCCCAATATTGCTAATGCGCAGTCACAGGTCCTGGAGTTTGATACGAAATTAATTTGGTGAAACCCGATGATGCTAGAAATTTTTATTAATTCGTACTTGGTCAGCAGGCTGGAGAGGTGGTGGAGCACAATTTTCAGTCACCAGAAAGTGTACCAAACACCAAGGCTCGACTCTAAACCTCTCTGTGGCGTGTATGAAGAAAGATATATAACGCTATTGAACGGGGCATTAAACTTAGCACTCCTCAAAGTAGTCCTATATTTCGGAAGAACGGATGTGATGGGTCACAGCAGTATGTATCATCCTCTCCCTCTTTCTTTTTTAAGCGTGATAGGAATAACGCACTACTTTTAGGACACACGCATCCCAGGAATTTACATATACACATTAACAGTTATAATAATAATAATAATTTCTTGTGGTCGTAATGACCTGGTGACAAGGTTATTATTGGCTGGCTGCGAATTTTGCCCCTGTCGTAATCACTTTAATATAGTCCGGTAATCCTTCCGGGTACAGTGGTCCTACAGTTTAACGTGGAATCGGAACCATGGAAGCTTTCTGACGTACTTCACATTAAATAGCATGCTGTGGTAGAGGTGAAGGTCGGGTGAAGGGCATATGAAAATTTCCGCCGAGACAGGTATTCGAACCGGGGACTTTCCCATTCGCAGTCACGCATCTTAACCTCTGAGCTACCAGACAGCTCATTAACAGTTAAAAACACAACTTACGTACATCATCAAAGCACCTGAATTTCTTTGGGGAATAGCTGTGAAGGAATAACGATCTGGCTACAAGTATTACTTGAATGGCATTGGGAATGAGCAGTACAGCTCCAAGGCAGTTGGACGCTTTGCCGTTGTAAACAGCGACTACCACCTGCCACATAAATAGTGTTTTAAAGGCGTATATCACATCAAAGATAGAGAGATTGATATGTATACACTTTTTGGGTATAAGCACTATGGCAGCCGTTATTTAAAATGGGAAAGCGTTCAGATACGCCACCTTCTCAATTGTTCTGCGCGTGCGCTGAGCCCAGGCCACTAGGTCACGTGGCTGACAGCTGGGTCGAGGAGGTGGCAGCAGTCTTCTTCAACTTTCTGATCTCCGGCGAAAGAGGAAACCCAGGTCTCCGTCCCCTTTCGATGACGTAATCCTTCGGTCCCGAAGTTTTCAGCTAGGGCCAATTGTTGACAACCTGGGCCAAGTTCCTCTACCTTGAATATTCTTATTACGTCCTCTTGAGAATACGCCGCTTTTAAGTAATGACGTCAATGCTAGAAATATGTGAAGTGAGGCCACCATACGACTTTCTCCATATCAGTCAATACATTTAAACATAAAGAGACGAAGATATTGTACAGAATATTTAGCATCTAATTAATCTATGAACATAAATTATTAGGCGATCTGTCTCGTTTCTATGCAGTGGGAATAATATGTGGTTTATCTAGTGATGGCCGTAAAGACTTGTTTGGCATGAACCAAACAACATAATAAATACATCATACATTGAACCGTGACTTCTTTTGTTTGGCACAGCTTAGACCATTCCATTCTCTCTCTTTTTTTTTTTTTTTTTTTTTTTTTTTTTTTTTTTTTTTTTTTTTTTTTTTTTTTAAATGCTTTCGAGGGTATTTTAATACACTACAGCATTCGTTTGCTTATTAAGATTGCTGTATGATGATAGTATAACTCACAACTGATACAACTTCCTTTTCAGTATTTTTTTTTTAAAGTAGCTCAATTCTGACGTGTGAGACTGTTAATTACGTACAATCAATTTAGTCTAAATAAACCGTAACCAACAACTATTTTTACAATTCTTCGATAGCGAGGTCATTAGAACTAGAAGAGGATTAGGAAGTAACCTACCCGCTACTCGGCTGAAATGATTTTGGGAAAGATTGCATATCTGAAAAGTGAATGATAGGAAGAAAACTCATTGAACCCAGTCCTGAATATTACCACTCTTCCACCAGGTTTGTCTTTTTAATAAGTAATTGGTTTTACAATGAGTGAAACTGACGGAATTCGATGTGAAACTATAATTATCCCTGACATTGAGTAGTTATGACGGTAACGGCAAACTCACCGCGGCGGGAGGAATCAAATGGAGCTTAATACACACTGGGCAGACGGGAAACTCCACGGCAGATTTGCCGTCGGCGGCAGCTCACCGCCATTTACAGCCAATACAACCGACGGTAGTTTTGCTGCACCGCAGTCTACATAGTGGCGCATGTGACCAAGTAGGCATTTACGCAATCGGCGGAATTTTCACCGGATGTATGTTGTTCAGCCTGTTACAGGTTAACATTTTTTTAAACTAAAGACAAATTAAAATTCGCAACATGACTGAAGTAATGATAGGTAGAAGCCAAACCAGTTTTATGGGACAAAGCGTTTAATATTTTTGAATATTTAGGCCGTTTTCCTTAGCTGCTATACCAATAATTAAAGACATTGAAAGTGATTGATGTTTTTAAAGATCGGGATGCTACCAGAAACATTTTGAAAGAGGTTTATCATGAAATTAGAATCGAATTTGACGTAGTGAAAGACAAAGAATAATTTCTTTGCTAAGTAAACGTTCGGCCATTCATTTACATAAATTTTTACAAATGCAAGTAAAAAGATGTTGAGTCACATTTTATAGATAGATTTTGATATTTAATGCTGGACAAATCGTAATCCTAAATCGACCTCTGTGACTGACTTTGCAAAATTGACCAAACACCCACCTCTGTCTCTTAATAATTGTGAAGGATAATACATGCTTTGACGATATCTATTGTAAAATCTAGATGATCATTGAGTGGCTTATGGAACATCCGCCATTTTTTATTGCGTGTTACAAATGTTCTTCCAGGTTTTTCATGAGTTTAATACAATTCCTCCGCTGGGTATTTCTACTTCTTTTATTTTCTCAAACAATCAGTCAAAGGACAAAACAGACATCCGAAAATAGTCTTAAAATAATTTTAAATCGTCATTCATCAAATATTGCGTTAAACGTTCCAAACTCTGCTCTCCTTTTACTGGTTTGATGAATCCGAATAAGGCGATTTTTTTCCTTTCCAATTTCTCTGACATGGAAATTGTCAAAAAGCGAAAACATTGGCCGGTTCATTTATATTCTTTAAACTTAACTTTTTAAATCCTAACCACTTAGTAATAAAACACAAAACCAATTAAAGTAATTACTCATAAAGTGAAACTCAAGCAAGCAAAAGCAGAGTACTGACGATAGTCATACAACCAAGTCACCTCCTTATAACACTTTTACTCTGAAAGTGTAAACATGTCAAATTCTGCAGGCACCGACAGCAAATTTACATCCGCGGCAGAAACTGCTCAGTCTGTAACCAGCCTGATAGAATGGCGTTATGCAGAAACAATCGTCAAGGAAGCTAAGTAGGACAAGGAAACACTAATTTAGTCGACAACTCGAAGGTTTGTTGGATCCTTCCCTAGGCAATATGTCAATGTATGAAAAAGAAGCGTCAAATATCTGTCTTCCGGGGCCTTAGCTTGTATCCCGAACCAGGGAGAGTGCACAGCAAGCTATATGAGAGGCAAACGTCAGGTCAAATTCAGACTGTAATTTGCATTGTGTTGTATCCAATAAAGAAGCAACCATACAATCCAATGCTTTATAATATAATTACAATTCTGTAAAGATCTATAATGCCCCGCGTCTAACTTACTTTTCTATCGTTAACTGATAGTTCTAATCCATTGCTGACATATACTGAAGAGCCAAAGAAACTGGTATGCGTATGCAAACACAGAGATATCTAAACACTCAGAGTACGGAGTATGTAAGACAACAGGTGTCTGGCGTGGCGTCAAATCGGTTACTGCTGCTACAATGGCGATTTAAGTGAGTTTGAACGTGGTGTTATAGTCGGTGCACGAGAGATGGGACACAGCATCTCCGATGTAGCGATGAGGTGGGGATTTTCCCGTACGAACGTTTCACGAGTGCCCCGTGAATATCGGGAATCCGGTAAAACATCAAATCTCCGACATCGCTGCGGCCGGAGAAAGATCCTGCAAGAACAGGACCAACGACGACTGAAGAGAATCGTTCAATGTGTCAGAAGTGCAACCCTTCCGCAAATTGATGCGGATTTCAAAGCTGGGCTATCAACAAGTGTCAGCGTGCGAACCATTCAACGAAACATCATCGATATGGGCTTTCGGAGCCGAAGGCTCGTTCGCGTACTCTTGCTGAGTTGCTTGGTCTGACAAGTCACGTTTCCAATTGTATAGAGCGGATGGACGTGTACGGGTATATAGACAAACTCATGAATTCATGGACCCCGCATGTCAGCAGGGGACTGTTCAAGCAGGTGGAGGCTTCGTAATGGTGTGGGGCATGTGCAGTTGGAGTGACATGGGATACGTCTAGAAACGACTCTGACAGGTGACAGGTTACCAGCCGGTTTAGCAGTTCTGCTATGCCAATCCTGGTGCTTTGCATTCATATCTCCGCCAATGAGGATTTTGCCAGGAAGTGTGATAAGGGCGGCGATGTCTGCTTCGTAAAGCACTCTGCGTGGTGGTCGGTAGGCTGCGACGACGGTGACAGCGCCTGAGGATGTTTTCACCTGAACCGCGTCAGCCTCTACCTGCTGAAGAAGAGGAAGAGGGACTTCACAGTGAGGAATACCGCGTTTTATGTACAGCGCAACACCCCCACCAGCCGTCAGTCGGTCTTTCCGGTAGCAGCAGTAGTTTGGTGCTGCCACCCGCAGGCAAGGTTTAAAGTAGGAATCGCTGACGAGGCAACTGTCCACATCTTCATCCCGCAGAAATTGTCGAAACTCAAGTAATTAATTGTCATGAATGCCGATGGCATTCCACACACAGAAAGTGAGGCTATGAATGTGAGGCCTCTTATTTATGGTTGCATTGTTGGGCTATGGTGGTGTTAGCATGCGCCGACGTCACTGCAGCTGTGATGTCCGAAGACATGCTATCGAACCGCGTTAGGAGGCTGACCATCATGCCGAGTATATTCTCAAGCATATTGACTAGTCTCCCGAGGTTGGTCCCATTTGTCTCTGCTGCTTCTTCTGGCTGCTGGCGTGGGACACCTTGTGTTTTTTCTGACGCTTTGCTGGTACAGTCTGCAACGTCATCGGTTGTTCGGACTTTGCATCTGGGCCTTGCTTCTCTGGCTGCGTCGAAATGTCTTGGTGCTGTGGCTCTTTGGAGGGGGAGGGGGTGAAACATCGATCACATTTTTGGTTACCTCACCGAAGGATAAGTCTGATTGCACTTTGGAATATGCCAGTTTCTTGTCCCTCCAATGGCGTGCCCCATAGCCAAACAACTGACAGTTGAAACATTGCTGCGGTCCAGCCGACGATCGCATTTTCTCTGTCGATACTCTGATATGGTAGAGCTTGTCAACCTCAAATATTGTGCGATTTACGGGCAGGTCTGGTAATACTACTAGGAAAAGCGACATTACTTCATTACTGCCGGGACGACGAAGTTGAGCTAGAGACCTCACGTCGTAACCCATTTCTGTCAGATCGTCTTTCAATATCTCTGTTGGCAGAGTCCTGGGAATGGCACGAAACACCACCTTAAACAGTTTCACCGCTCCGGTCGGAAAAGTGTAGTACGGGATGTTGAACTGTTGAAGGAGAGAAGTGACGGCCACAAAGTCTTCGGTAGTAGTCATGCTGAATTTGATTTTGTCACCACCTGCGGTTTTAACAGCGTATGGACTCTTGATGACATCTGCCACCCGATCATGAAGAGTCTTGTAGTTTTCTGCGAATTCCACTATGGCTCCTGTCGTGGCGTGTCGTCGACAGTCAAGGCAATGAAACGGTTTTTTACCTCCATCGCAGCTGGGTCCAATGAAGGTGGGAGCTTTGCTGTCTTCTTCGGCATTATGAAATCTTCCCGGTCTGGCTGCCAATTCTGTGTTCGAGAACGACGTCTTCTGACTCCATTCCGCCCAGAGATCGAGGCTGCAGTATTGTCAGCGGCTTCGATGGTCTTCTTCTTTTGTACCTTAGCTTTCTTCGGTTTCTTGGCTGAACCAAGTTTCGTCACTGCCAGGCTGACTCCAGTAGATCCTCTCTGGTGTCCTTGCTCACCGCGTATACGCTACCATGTATACGCTGAATGTTAAACACAACGGCTGGTGTAGCGTCTTCATCCATTTGCCAATTCTCCGCACTTGTCACAACGTCCGCCGACAAAGCCGAGTTTAATGAGCAGCCTTTCCTCGTCACCCATAGGAGTAATTCCTCTGGTCACGTACTGATGGGTGGCCGAGCTTAATTCGCTGCCTGCAGTCGGGAATCAGTTATTCAACTTCGACACACAGCACGTAACTTTTAGTCACTTTCGTAAACAATACCTATCTTTAACAATCACACATTAGGGCTGTTGATAAAATATCGATATATCGATATTTTTTCTAAAAAATATCGATATTTATGAGTGATATTTTTAGGACGATATATCGATATTGAAATCTGGATATCGGAGATCCGATATTTTTTAAAAATAAGTTGTTATTTTCCGTTTTCCTCGTAGAATATTCCAAGTTATTAATGGAGGGAAAACGATTGATTACCTGTGTTGCACATGCAATACATTTTCATAGATAGAATTTTAAGAAACAATTTATGATCCGAGCACATGGAGAAGCAGGGCCGCCGTAAGTGGGCGTGCAAGGCAGCATATTACGTAGCGGGCGACCCTTTTTTTTTTTTAGCTAAACAGCTGCTTCGGGTGGTCGGCGGCGACAATTGGAATGGTAACAATGGGGGCGGCAATCTCACAGGTTTTTGACCCGGTTCGGAAATTTCCTAGATCCACCACTGGCTGTAGTTGGACAGGGGGCGGCATAATCGCTATTACACGCGGGCGCTCAAACAGCTAGCGGCGGGCCTGTGGAGAAGTAAAAAACGAAGGTAAAATAACTCATTCAATATTGATTAGAATTCTTGTCTGGACATTTTGAAAAGTTTTTAAAATTTGTCTTCAATCAATGCAAAAGTATTAGCATTAAGAAACTAATCGTAATGTACCAGGTATGGGTAGGGTTGCCAGATAGCCGGAAAATCCGGGAATGTCCCGGAATTTTGTGTCTGATCTCGTGTCCAGGAATTATGCGTTACTGTCCCGGAATTTCCGTATACTAGTTTTTTTCTCAAACTCAGTTCACCACAGTGGCCATGAGGCCAAGCCAAGTATCCCATGCTCGCAGCGGGAGGATGGAATGTCCCTTAAATCAGAGGAATTGAAAATGACAGGAAAATACTCTTTGAATTTTCTGGGACTTTGAAAATTCTAGACGCAGTTAACATTAACTCCCTTTATACAGAGTTCACATGTCTGAAACGTGTTTTTCAGGTTCTTCCAAAAGACTTTACAAACGATAAAATCTGGGCCAATTTCTTTAGAATAAGCATTTTTAATGATTTTGAATATTTAAAAAAAAAGTTGGTTTTATTTTTTCAATTCCAACAAGCAATGACTTTTACGAGACAAGTTTTAGTGCGTTGAATAATTTATGAAATAAGAGCGAAAGAGAAAGTTCATGGATTTGATCAAGGCTGAACTGCAAACTCAATCAATTTTGAAGACTCTTGCTGAGAAATTTATCAGTTTTGCAAAGCAGTGACGGAGAAATATTTATGAAAATGGCAAAATCTAATAATAAATATTTTAAAAGTAGTTGATTAAGATCTATTTTGATTGATGTTGATTTTGATTTAGCAAAAGATAGATGCTAATTTTTTTTATTTATTGATAAAACCTGATGCTGATTTTCTGCCTAATTTTAATTAATGAGCCTAACAGAAGTGTTCAGTTTTTGTTTAATATTTTTGAGATTTTGATTGATAATACCCGATGTTGATTTTGTACCAAAGTAAAAAATTCCTAACGAGGTGGTTAATTTTTGTTTTAAGTTTAGAATTTTTCCTTTTGATTCATAATACCTGATGTTGACTTTCTACCATAGTTTAATTAATAAACTTAAAAGAGGTGCTATATATACGTTTGATAGCATATTTACCTAAAATAGAATTTTTTAGTAATTTACATTTTTGTTCACTCTTTAAACATACCGCGAAAATACTTTTTAGACCCAGAAATGTCCCGGAAATTATAAGCCTGTATCTGGCACTCCACAGTTAAATATTTCGCGCGAATTGGATACGCTTCTTGTACCATACCAACAGAAGACTTGAGCTCCAAAATTATGTCACAGCCAGTTTTGTTATATCACTCACGAATTTATTAAGATAAGAAATTGAAATAAAGAATCTACCACTTTTGGATTCCCTTTACAAAGGGCTATGCTAAAAACTTATTATTATAGATTGGTGCCTTTAAAAAACAATTTGTTAACGCCAAAGGAACTGCCTTGACAGTAGCGGCTCTAGGATTTTTCCAAGCCGGGGAAAAACTGAGATTGCCGCCTCTTCAAACATTGTTGCCAGCCAGACCCCGAGGATCGCCTCCTTGATTGTTGGTCAAATGCATTGATGTCGCCACTTTATCTCAGCTTTAAAAAATTGTATTATGGTAAAGCGTTACCCATTTGCAAAGCAATATCAAAGAAGGGGAAATTTTCAATTAATGTAGGCAGTTCTCCATTTATAGTAGAAGAAACAACGGGAAAAACATGAGTTCATGCTCTTGAAAAGTATGTCCAATGAAGTTTCTGACATGAGTTTTGGTGCAAAATTTTACTTCATTCACGACCTTAGTTTGGAACTTTTTTGGATTTGAAACTCTTTTAAATGACTATGGCATTCTCTCATCATAATTCTATGCAACATCCAGTTGTCCTAGAAAATGGTAATTTGGTAAACATACTTGGTTTCATGCCCACAGTATAAGAAAAGTTCCTGTGTTTTTTCAATGCCAATCTAAAAGCTGAAACGTCTTAGAGAAACTTTGTAGGTTAATTGCTTTCTTCTTGATGAGGCTATATGCCTTAAATTTCAGTTTTGCACAAAGATCAGAAGCATAAAAAACACAATTAATTTTACTTTGTTACTACATTTAATTTGGAAGTTACAAGTAGTCCTACACCGATGGTAACAATGCAGACACGGCGTCGCTCGCACAGAACGAATCGGACTCGAACCCGTTGTTTTACATGAGGGTGCGTTGTCGAGGAAAGTATTTTGACATGAAAATTGGATGTAAGCAGGAATATTGATAAATTCTGATACACAATCTTTGCTAAGGTGCAAACATTTGGTCCAAAAAAGTAAGAAGACTCAGAATAAGCTATCAACCTACAAAAAGAAATTAAATTCCACATAAAACAATACTTGTAAAAAAAAGTGACTTGGTCATTATGCAAACTCTGATAATAGAACATCAACCTAAATAAATGCCTCTACAATGTTGCATTATTGAGCTTTTAAACTCACAAAAGCCAAGATTTCCCTCGATGCTCTTTCTGGATTCAAAAGTCTTCGAGTAAATCATAAGCATTACGCCTTTCCTTTTAGTAAAGTAGTAGTATAATGGCTAAATCACAATTTAAAAAAATATGATTTATCAGTAACGTCATGAAAAACAATTTTTTTCAGAAAATCAAAACTTGATTCAGAAAAATATCTCACAACTCTTCATCATTAAATAGCCACAAGACTTCGCCTTTTTTTAAAATGATTTGTTTTTGTAACATTTTTTTTTTATATATAATAGGGTCGATATATCGATACTTTTTCTTCGATATATCGAATCCGATATAAATATTTTTCAAAATATCGATATATCGAAAATCCGATATTTTTTAAAATATCAACAGCCCTATCACACATTCAGTCAAAAATGCAGACACTTAATCAATTAACTTAAAAAGTCATCACCAATATTCACTAGATACTATAATTTAGTGTATGACATGTATTTTCTTTTAATTTTAACAATATTATTGATTTTTTATATATATTCCATGCCCTAAACATGCCAGCTGCGAGAAGCAATTTAAGTTTCGTTGACCACGAATCTGTTTGTTTTCCTGGATTAACTGTATTCACCGAAAAACTTCAGCTAGTATTTTGACGGAGTTTTTAATAATTCACAACCAGTGGTCCGCGGGATAAAATAGGGACATAACATTTTGATGTGAAGTCCGTAAGCTGAGAAATTTAAGATAAAAGTTTCAATAAAAATCATCAATTTTTCGCTGTCCAAAAACATCTGGATTTTTTTTTTAGCAGTCGAAATGTTTATAGTGATTTCAGTGTATGAGAAGCATTGTACAATCCCTCCTCCCCCTCACCCGCGTCTAGCGATTTGTCAACAGTGGCATAATGTTTAAGTAAGAGGCATTTTCTTTAACACTTGATGCGAACGAAGTTGCGAGAAACAGCTAATAACTAATAACTTAATAGAAAAGGGATGATATTAGAATAGTTGCAAATGTTGCTGAGATGCAATGGAATTATTCCTTAGCATTTTAGTGAACGATGCCGTTTCAACTTTAAAGGGACTTTACATTGCATCGACACATAGTGTTTAAGATTTTATCATTGATTAGATTAGAATAATCATTTTCAAAAAATGAATTGCAAAGCAATTTTAAAATCTCCTGTAAAATGTTAGAATGACAAACTTGTAGTAGTGTTAAAAATTTTATTTAAACAACGAACCGAACTGAATATAAAAAAAATTAATTCAGAATCTTACTGATACAATTATAAAGATATCAAAACTTTTAATTATCTCGTAAAAAATAAAGGGAAAAGATCAGGAACTAAAAATCGGAAATATTAAGAACATCTGAACTCTCGAGGAGGATGTGCTGCAATTATCATAGCGATAATAAAAATTTACACATACGGCGTCTTGTATGGGACGATGTTGAAGATCAGTTGTAAAGACAAAATAATAAATGAAGATGTCTGGCAGTGCAATCTGATCAAGAACAGAAGAACAAGAATATTCTGGCATAATCTACTCCATGAGAGCTTGGTGAAAATAATATTTTAAGGAATGATGGAAGGGAGAAGATATCGAGGAAGATGCCTACAATCAAGAAATTATGATAGCTGTCTGCATTGCTATTGCAACTCAATCAACAGATTGAACACGCAAGTGTAGGCCTACATATGGATATTAATATTCGTTCTGTCAATCAGTTGACCGTGAATGTATGAACAATTGACCAATCGTGATCTGCGGAATGTCTTTTACAAGATGTATGGGATGTTTTGCTACTATTAATTCATATTGGCGTTGGTAAAAAATAAAAAAAATAGTGATAACTGTGTATGACAATTGAATAAATGGTAACATGAAGTTTAGTAAATAACGTATATTCATGACCTTCTACGTCAAAGGAGACGAAATTACTCACTAGCACTTAAAAAAAGAAATTTCGCTTCTCGTAATGGGTACAATGCAATAAAATACTTATATTTTTTAAGCTGAAAAGTAAGGAAATTAGCTGTTGTCAATATATGAATCTATACTGCATTCGGCTTATGGGAAACTTGGGTGCCACTGGAAACTGAGTTCTGCATTGCAGGATTTGATCATTGTTCTTGCAGAACACTAACATTCGCCAAAGGGACTTGTTAGCACACTATTGTTCAGTTTCTGGGAAGGGAGATAAAAAATTTTACTTACAGGATTACGACTTGCAGGAATTTAGCGAAGAGTTACTTAACTAAAATTTTCCTTTTACTTACAGTATAGAGTTTTGTGTGGAAATCAATTCCACTACAGGTGCTCAGTATATGTTTGTTGCTAACGGAAGTCTAATGCTTCGATCACATTTCTACAACGCATTGCATGGAAGATACTTCGAACATTAGATTGAAATACTGTGATCTTCAGCCACCTGAAGTAGAACAGCATACATTGGTATTTAACGATACCCTGTGTGCTTGAACGTGCTATAAGTCACATATCTATGAAATACTAGTGTCCATCCTAGAGATAAGTACACGTTTTCAGTAACCAGAAGTGACCCTTGTTTCAAATTAAGGAAGTTATCTTCTTTGTATTGTATGTGGAACTTGCAGCTCAAAGATACGGAAATCATTACGTCTGAGAGTTAGTAAGCTGAAACAAACCGGCAACAGCCTACTTCAATGATATCCCGCCATTCACATGATTGTATCTCAGAAAAAAATGGATACCCACTCCAGGATGTTAGTGCGAATCTTACCAAACGTCGTTCACAACACTCCAAACGTTTCGTCTGGACTTAATTTCGGTGACGGTTGAAACGGTACTGTTTATTGACGATTGGCGTCCTACTTCTGCAGATAACGGCGAGGAGTCTCCTGCAATTAGTGAAGGACAGTCATTAGGGTAGTAAGCAGTCAGTTCGATACTTGTACGAGTGGAGCCAACATTGGACGAGTGTCCGCAATGTCTACCGAGAAATTCTGGTTTCTCATTTTCGGATTTCTCTCCGCATTCGCAAACAGCGCACGTGAGTCACAATAATTTTTAAGGTGTAAAATACATTAAACTTGTAATTTTACGATTCCGGCCTTTTTGCTGAAATTTCGGAAGCTGCTTGTAGGCTCAGTATGTCAAACTTCCTTTATACCAAACATTCTGTTTGCTATTTAATTGCTGATTCATTGAGAATTATTCGTTTTGAGCTACCCTTTTGTTAAAAATTGTTTATATAAGTTTATTTTGGCTTTAAAGTTGCTGATATCTGAAAAACTAAATTTTAATGCAACGCAGTCATAAAACACGTGATCAATATCGGCATGGACAGAAAACATTCGAGAGAAGAGTCTTGGAGGTTGTCACAGAACGAGAGAAATCCCGAAAGTAAGGTCTCCAAAACATTTAGAGATACAAAATCAATTTATTTTCTATAATACGAGGGTTGCCTTTTAGGTTTTTACAAAAAGTGAAACAGAAACGAACAAGCTCGAAGCAAAGTGTTTTATTGCTTTTCAAAATATTCTCCCTACATTTTTGTATACGTTCAAACCAATTCTGGAAACATTTTTGCCTCTGTGAATCTGATATTTCAGGAACATGGTTTTGAAAGTCTTCAACAGCTCCTTGAGGTGATAAAAATCGCTGTCCGCGCATCTTTTGTTTGACATTGGGGAACAAGAAAAAGTCATTAGGCGATAAATCGGGTGGATACGGGCAATGAGACATTAATTACATGTTTTTCTCCTTCAAATATTCTGTTGTGTGACGTGCTTTATGGGAGCTGGCATTGTCGTTATGAAGAATGATGCGACGTTTTTTGTTCTTTTTCCTTATTTCATCGAAGACCGTTGGCAAACAAACCGTTGTATACCATTCGGCATTAACAGTTCTTCGATCCTTTAATGGAATGGTTGCGACGTGTCCAGTACAACCGAAGAAACAAGCGATCATTTTCTTGGAAGTGCCCCATGAACGAACAACTTTAGTGGGATTTTGTTCATCGTCAAACACACAAACATTAGACTGTTGTTTGCTTTCAGGTTCATACGAATATATCCAAGTTTCATCTCCTGTAACAATGTTGTATACGGATTTTGAGCGTCCTCGGTCGAATTTTTTCAACATTTCCTGACACCAATCAACACGACCCTTTTTCTGCGCTTCGGTCAAATTATGCGGAATCCATCTGGAACATATCTTTCTCACGCCTAAATGTTCGTGCAAAATCGATTGTATTGCAGTCTGCGATATCTTAAGAGACGCCTCTAACTGTCTGTAAGTCACATGCCGATTTTATTTGATCATGTTGCGCACAGCATCGATGTTTCTAGGAATGACAACCGATTTTGGCCGACCTTCTCGACACTCATCACTGACGGACACACGACCATGACGAAATTCTGCAAACCAATCGTAAACAGTCTTCTCTGATAGTGTTTCATTATCAAAAGTTACACGAAGCGATTCTATGCATTGTTGCTGAGTAAGGCCTTTTTCAAAATCATAAAAAATCATCCAACGTAAGCCTTCATGGGTGATTTCCATTTTTGCACAAACTTGCTTCTTTTAAACGTTCACTATCAACAACTTACTCAGTCAATTTCTTAATTGCCATTGGCTTCACAATAACAAACGTCATTGTTCACAAATACAGTGGTGCCACAACTCATTAACGCCACCTATTGTTCGATTGTAAAAACTTAAAAGGCAACCCATCATACATACATTTTAAAGTTTGAAAAATCATATATTTTTCTTTGTAATCACCATTACGGTCGATACGTTTTTTATAGACGCTGTGACAGTTTTTGTGTTCCTATCATACCAGCTCGCCGCCATGTCTTCGAGGAAGAGTCGAATTTCATCTTTCATTTCTTTGTCGGTGCTGAATCTTCTTACGGGCAAATGTTTGCATAGTCACGTTTCCAAATGCTGTGAAACACTGAAAGAACTCAGACAGACAAACCGTCGCTCTTCTGCAATACTTTGGTTGGAACATCCATCCGGAGTTGGCACCCAGTGACAACCTAACTATTCCCTTAGCTAAAAGAACATTCCATACCAAGAGTCTGAGTGTCGTTCGAAACAACTCCTCACAGAGCCTCCGGTTCTGTTGATAATTTATCCTGATTTTAATGCGCATAGGCATCTCGCTGTGTTTCGAAAAGCGGTAGCATCAGGATTTCATCTTGTGTTTTCTGCATCTTCGTTCGCTTCACATACGACACTCACATAAAATTATGCTATCATCACTAGAGAGGACGGAAAAGCCCTGCAAGTACATCAACTGTAGAATAATAAAACAATAAAATACTTTGCATAAATAAGATAGTAAGAGAGCGTGCATAAACCACGTAGCTCCATTTTTGCCTCCTGTGAACCCCCCCCTCCCCCCTCGTCGTAGCCCTACATGGCTTTTGCCTCTCCCCCCCCCCCCCACGTAGCACGTGGCTTTTTTCCCTTTTGATTCCAGCAGACATTTTGTACTGTTTTCTCTTTTCAGACGATTGTAAATTACATACGGAGATAATTAACTGACGGAAATAAATATTCACATGCTGTTGTGAGTTCTGTTCCTCATTTTAACTGTGAAAAATGTTATGAAAGGAAAGCTACGTGGCCTGGCTTGGAACCCTCCCTCCCTCCACGTAGCCCAGCGTAGTCTTCCAGCCAACCCCTCCCCCCCTTGGACCGAGCCACGTAGTTTGTGCACGGTCCCTAACAACGGAAAAAATTACTTAAAATTTGGCTGCATGTTAGAATTATGCCTAGTGGTTTAATTTATACTGATGGAACTGCAAAATCGTATTGTCTCATTATTTTATGGTTAGAGTAGCGACATTTTACGAGTGTAACTGTTTCAGTGATTGAACACATTAATTGTCGAAACTGTTGCAGGCATCAGATTTAACAGAGTTGACAGTGAACTATTTAAAAACAGAATTGGAAAAAATGGAAAGTAAAACTAAATGTTGATGTACTCGTGTATATAGTCTGTGAATGTACTAAATATTCCACGGAAAGATCAGAAAAATGATCTTATGACTGTTATTCACATCGCCCATGCACTGTTTCATGGTGCACAGTGCTTTATTACATTTTGAAACAGTAATGAAACTGCCAAGATTAACAGTAAGGTTAAGCGGGTAAGAACGTTGGGTGATATGTTCGTGTCTTTATTTTCCAAACGAAAAGTAAACATATAATTTCAACAATTCGCAGGTGGACTATAATACTGTGATTCTTTGTCTGACTATGTATGATCTGTTTAAGGTGGTCTTCCACTGAGTGAGAAACAGCTAACCGTTTGGCCAAGGATGGATAAAAAATCTGCAGTATTATAAATCGCGTACGAACGCATATGCTACAGAAGTACTTGTATATCAATGTACTGTGACTCTCGCGAATATTATCATCAGAACTTTTGAAGTTGGCAAATCGCGGTGTTGAAATTTCGCATTTTTTAAAAATTCATTTGTAGGTATACCCGGCACTATTCACGTGTAAGTTAGTAGTGTACACGAAAATTTTCCCCATTCACCCACAATCTGTCTGGTGGGAATAGCACTTCATTATCAGCAACACTGAGGCCATTAGATGCCTATACTGTCAACGGTCTGTGATAAATGACATACTTTGAAAGTGCTAAATCGCTAACTTTCTCTGCTTGTATGTAACACTTTTCAGCGAGTGCAGTTGCTTCAGAAATGTCCTGTGAATGCATTTTACCTGTTCTAATTAAAACAATGCTTTGAAGTAATCCTCAGCATGATAAACACATTGATACACAGATTTGGTTTGATCAGGTGGTTATAAATATTGCATAGTACACCGGGAGCATGTGGTGTTGGCATACTGTGAGCCAATTCGAGGGAGAAATGCATCAGATCACTTCAGAGTACATTTTTATCTGGTTGATAAAAGTGATTAAGATATTTCAACAACAATAGTTAGTCTCTTAATTTTAAAGCAAGTATGCCTACTTACAAATTAAATTCTTTGATAATTATAAAGAAGTTAATCTATCCACTTTTACTTGGCCGTTACATCATAGTCTTAAGGAAATTCTTTAATTTAGAGATTAGAATTACATGAAATCATCAAGAACAAATTTGGTATTGTATCTGTATATTTGTCTGCGAGCATCGGTTATAATTTTTACAAAATTTTCACAAAATAGAAGCAACGAATACCGGTGAGATGCGTGTTCACACTTTCTATTTAACAACTCATCCTTTGAAATCATTAAATTTTATGTTCTGCATTTCAATCTATACTCGATTAAGGCTACATTGTTGGAAATACTCCTTCACTAATTCCGTTATTTCCTTATTATTTTATTTTTGCTTTCGGCATCTTAGGCCATAGAGCCAGGTCGATGAATTTTTACCAACTAATTAGACACACCACAGCACGGACATGACATTCACAGACACAACACTTAAACAGCCATGCCCGCGGCCGGACCCAAACCGGCGACCTTCGCCACACAATTCCGTTACAATGAGGTTGTTATTTACGGAATTCTGCAGTATCGTGAGTCTCTGTATTGAGAATGAGAGTATTTGTCACTGACTACACAGGAAGTATGACCGTGTATCGGTTCTTGGTTCGCTGCTCACTTGTAAATAATTGCAGTATTTCTTAGGCATTATTTCAACTTGCTTAAATTGTAATGTAGGATTACATCTCCAGGTACTGAACTAACAAGATTTTAAAATTTTGGTAATTATTTTGGCAGTGGCGGCTGGTGGGTTATCAAACTGGTGGTGCACCACAAAACTTGACACAATCGATAAGACGTGATAAAATATACCTGTTTTTATCAACTTGTTCATTATACTTTTGGATATTGCTTCTATACACAGAATCTAGCTGATTACGAATGTCGACCGTGCCTAACACAGACAAACTCATTACATTTTGTAGGTGTACTTGTGAAGAATCATGTTTTTTTTATTTTTTCACTCAAATGCGTCAAATCCTTGATTCCTGTTTCTGTCCAAATCGATTCTCCGCCAAAAATAATGCAAGGAAAACAAAATAATGCATTAAGACGCTCACATCCACACAACCATTTCTTTCTATTATACATTTCACTTTTAAAACTTCGTGTAAATGCTTTATTTTTCGATTTGCACTCTTGTTTTAAATTTAAAAAGGGCCGTGGCGGTCCGGCCTATTTTATGTTCACTTTATTTTGAAAAGTTCTGTTATTTTCTTTAATATAATCAATTTTTATGCTCATTTTCACTAACACCATACACAGTATAGAATAAAAGTTCTCGAAAAAAATCGAAACAAAAACTAAAAACAATTATTTACGGTAATATAAATAAACAATTATTAGCGCGTCACACATACAGTGAAACTATACTGATAGTCTAATAACGAGATGTCAATCATGGCTGCCGTCGCCTCGCGCGCGCCCATGCCAGCCAGCCAATTCGTGAAACATCGGGTGCTCTCGGCAATCCTCGGTTCGCACGTGCGGCGCTCGACAATCGACTCATTACTCCGTACGTTTCTATGAACTATCTTTTGTTTCACGCGTCAGGCGTATTAACTCGTACACCTACAAGTTGTATTAGCAGTCCTCGTGCACTCGCCGAAGCGCACGAGAATTTGTCTTTACAGGAAAATAAGTCTTAATAGTTTAGTAACGCGCTCAAACTGTTTCACCATAATTGGAGATTTAATTTTTTATACGTTTTTGTTTTTGTATGTTTAAAAATAAATATTAAAATGGTAATATAAAAATAAAGATGAAGTAGGTACTTAATATTTTGTCATTTTTAAATCTTTTGGATTGGTGGTTCAGCGCACGAGCGCACTTAAGGTACAGCCGCCACTGATTTTGGCGGTTGCTGATCTACGAATTTTCGGAGGAGGGGCAAAAAACTTTAAATATGAATTTAGATATCCACCGGTTTGATTCCCCCCCCCCCCCTCTCCCGTAGATCCGGGATCGGTATAGTTAGTTACACTTCATCTGTTTTCACGAGTTTCTTCTTATTTGTAATAGAGTTTCATTTTATATTTTTTTGGTCATGGAGAGTCTGTAGTTTGTTAACAAACGAAGGGTACATCAGGGGAGCTTAATTAGCACGAATAGATCTCGGCAGTGGCTTATACTTGTGTTCTTAAGCTTTTTTGGTCTTTCGTCTTGTCGACGTTGATGTCATTAGAGGAGGGAAAGGACTAGGGCAAGGAACGGCAAGGAATTCGGCCTTTTGAAGCAACCATACTGGCATTCGCGTGGAGAGATTTGGGGAAAATATGGAAAACCCAAATCTGAATGGTCGGACGGGGATTCGAAACCGCGTCTTATCGAATGCGAGGCCAGAGCATTACCAATAAGGGAGCGTGCACAAACTACGTGGCTCGGTCCAGGGGGGGAGGGGTTAGCTGGAAGGCTACGCTGGGGTACATGGGGAGAGGGGGGGGGGTTCCGAGCCAGGCCACGTAGCTTTCCTTTCATAACATTTTTCACAGTTAAAATGAGGAACTGAACTCACAACATCATGTGAATATTTATTTCCATCACTTAATTATCTCCGTATGTAATTTACAATAGTCTGACAAGAGAAAACAGTACAACATGTCTTCCGGAATCAAAAGGGAAAAAAGCTATGTGCTACGTGGAGGGGGGGGGGGTAGAGGCAAAAGCCACGTAGGGCTACTTGAGGGGGATGGGAGGTTCACAGGAGGCCAAAATGGAGCTACGTGGTTTATGCACGCTCCCTAACCCACAACGTTCGGTCTTAAGCTTCCTGCAAGACAAACACTTTTCAGTCCAGGTATTCAATGTTACAATGTCTTTCAACTTTATCATTCTGCTAGATCATAAACATTCATGGACAAAATTTTTATCTGTAGTGAGCGAAACTCGTCGTTATGATGGAATGAAAATGTTTGTGAGTGTCATCACTGGAAGAACAATTCGTAAAATTTGGATTTACTATCTTATTAACTCTGTCTTGGTGGTGAAGTCACAACGTTATAACTTCATGTTGAAAAAAATCGCTTAATGTATTTTTATGTTTTATTTAAAAATAATGGAAGTTTCAGGTTTGTATATTATCCTTTACATGTCTTAATTATATTATTAAATTATCAACTAATAAAATCGTATTCGTATTGAATTATGTGACTACGAGAATAACAATTTGATAATAACTTTTTGCAGAGTTTTCTTTGTATAAAAATGTATTATACAACATTCTAGATATTTCAAATGTTTTCACAAAAACCTCAGTAGCAGAAAAGAATGGAAGAACACTCGAATACGAAACTTGTTCTTGGTAATATTTGATTGTGGTTCCATACATCCAACCATTAACATAAACTGCGGTAATCGGATCCTCATTTTTTTTCCGTCACCACTTCTGAATGAACTTATTTACAAACTCTTGCTGAAAAAATATGTTACAATTATACTATGGGCATGTGCCTCTTCTCCAGCGTCAGCAAATGTAAGGCCAATAGCATGGAGCAAAAAGACACTTTGAACTTCGTGAATCTTACTTAGACTACCCTTGGATTAAGCAGAATGAAGAAGATTCAGAATAATGGAAACACATTTTTTTCCTACATAAAGCCTCTTTATTTCTACAATTGGCGACGTCACAGTCCTCGTTTATGACACAGCAGTGGGCTGAAGAGCAACTTTTATTTATAACTAGCATTTGCCTTCAGCTCCGCGTGTGGGCGAATGTCGGTACGGAAGATTTTTTGATTTTCCAGGAGCATTGCTAGCAGAGACAATGGTTATATTGAAAGCCAGCCTAGAACAGAATCACAACTGACGTTCCGTATTATAGCACAGACAGTTGCTTTCGCTTTTTTACTATGTTGCCGATCTCATTACTATTGTCCGCTGCTTTGCAAACATTTTTACACGGAAAAAGAAAGAAAACCTAAATGTCTTATTAGAAGTTTCCTTAGTTCTAGCTACTTCCTTATGTCGATGGTTCGATATACTTTTTCTGTGTATTTTAAAGTACAGTATTTCAGGAAAGCTAACAAAATAAATGTTCAAAATTACTTAAAGTAGGTGTAAACTATCAAAAACAATCCAAGGATCAAAAAGTCAGTAAAACATCAACAGCATAATTGAAAGTACAGTCGAAGTTCGATTATCCGATGTAAACGGGACCGGGACCACCTCGGATAACGAAAATCTCGGATAGCCGGAGGTCAAGGAAAGAGGTTACAATGAATCAAAAAACGTATTGAAACTCAAATAATACAATTTATTTATAGTGTAAAACTAATTTGTGAAGCAATAAAGTTGTTTTTTGTACATTAATTACGATCACTTGCCAAAAAATCTTTAATTGTCTTCTGTGTCATAATTTTGTTTCTCTTCTTGGTGGAAGTATAGCGCCAACGCTGTAGCATCATTATGTCGGCTGCTGTGCTTTCTTCCTGTTGCTCAATATACTCAAATGCTGCTTCTATTCTTTTTAAACCTTCAGCATGAGAAATTTTTGGAACAGTTTCATTTTTATTTTCTTCGTCTTCTTCTCCTTGTCTGCTGACAACCATATTAACAATTTCATCATTTGCCTCGGTTAACCCGGCGGCTCGGATAGTCGGACTTTTACTGTACCTTATTGCGAAAAACCAAAGTTAAATATGATGATTTTTGTAAATATAAATTTATATTGGCACAAACATCGAAAAGTAGCAAAATAAAATGCACGAAAAAAAAAAGTTATCACTTTTTGAGGTTATGGCTGTTTTTATCTTGGTGTAATTTGAAACCTCATTTTAAGGTTGTATCAAATCTCTTTGGTATCTATCTTTTGAGGTTAAGACTATGCTATGATTTCTTATTCCAGCTCCCGGTCACATAGAGTCTTACGATATAAATCAGATTTTAATCTATATTTTAAAACTTCAAACTATGGAAACCCCATCAAAATCTTTGTAGTAGTTTTTGGGTGAAGCCATTTGAAACACCACTCATTCAGTCAGCTACAGATCTATATATCGAAAGATACATATAAAATCTATCCTGCAATGGCTAATGTGACTGAAGAAATACACATGACTTCCGGTCGACGATGCAGCGCCTTGTTTAATTAAAATGGTTTCCAGTTAAAAATAATTTCTGCAGTATAAGGATGGTGTATAAAAGCTTTATATTCTTCGGGGGCGTCCATTAATTACGTGAGGTGAAATGGGGGGGGGGCGGGGTCGACGGAAATCTCACGTGATATTTTTAATTTCTTGAAGAACAGAGCGCTAAAAAAAAAGTCTAAAAAACTTACGGAAATGTATCTCACGTTAGTAATGGACGCCCCTCCCATCTCTTTGGCAGGATGTGAACCAGCGAACCTTACAACACGAGACAAACGTGCAAGCTTGTACGCTATCTATGCATGAAAATGTATACATTCACAAGCTGCGTTTTTTTCCTCGATCCACCAGAAGCATTTCGTGCATTCCTTCACTTTTAATCAAGTGTAGCATTTTATTATCTAGCACAGGCGTGGCCAACATAAATGACCTTGCGGGCCACTTTGGAAATGCATCATAACTCCGTGGGCCGCATATAAAATTATGTATTCCCACATTAGATATAGATCCACTAGAGAATTTTTTTTGAGTGAAAAATTGAAACATGAATTATTATTGTGTTTACTATCATTCTTATATTAAACATAAATAATATGGTAATAATCGTACTAAACGCACATTTTAAAGAAATATATAACACTAAAAATGAAATATAAAAAATATTTTGTAAAAGTGTGATGATTCTCGCGGGCCTGAAAACTGTTGAAGGCGGGCCGCGGGTTGGCCACCCTTGACTTAGCAAGAAGTTTATTCAATCAAATAGTTTTATTATATGCAAAATAAAAACATGTTTTGCTTGCTTAGGTGTAATTACTTTCCGTAGCTGTTTTTTAATTGAATATCGTCTATATCGGATATAAATTTCAAGTTTGTAGGCAACAGATATTCTAGAAACTCAAACATGACGTAAAGCACTTTGCTCACACTTACAGCAATTATCCGCCACTGACCCATTGTTCGTTGAGAGTCGTGAAGTTCGAATGCCTCGTTCCTTGGTCGTACCGATTGCTGTTATGTTTTTATTAACCATCTCGAATGCAAATATCAGCAGAATCCATTATTTGGTTGTAACTTCAGTTCATCAGAGTAAACTATCGGTGATAGCAGATCTGCAAAGTCAATTGGTTATTCTGATTAGGCGTTCTGAGTTTGAAAGGTGTGATGAAAGCTTCATTTAAAAATATGAACAAAACGATGTTAACATCATTTCGCGATAAAAAGTTAATGAACTGAAAGAATGTGTTCTAGTGATTACGAGTTTGGGAGTGTTTGATTTTATTTACTGAACATAGTGTAGTGGGCGCCATACTATTAAGAAATTTGCATTGATTACAACAATTTATGATTTTAACCCACATGACACATCATTTAAGAAAAGGGAAAATTGAAAAGAGTTCACAATATTTATTACTCAATATAATCTATATGATTCACAAATAACAGATTTATTGTTTCATTATGTTCGACTTAAATTGCAGTAAAAAAATAGTCTGAATATGTACATTTATTGACTGGTCAGGCTAATATATCAGTGGAAAGGTTTTATGTATCTCAGAACGCTATACACGGATGGAGAATTATTGCAAATAGTTTTTCACTTATGGCTGGAGATTTACCGCATTATTCATAAATCCGCTATGTGTCAACACAACACACAGCCCACCTCAGCTGATCGTAGTCGACCGGTTCTAGTTTCATCAGCTATTCAGTGAGGCAGATATCTCTCGCCTCGTAGTCAAAGCATTTCTTCTCGCTTGTTGCGCATCCCGCAATGAAGAAGCCTCTCGTCAACTATCGGGGACCGTCCTCCGATGCTGAGCCACCAATCGGTACCTCCAGAAAACCATTCTTCTCCTCCCATTCGACAACAACAAAAACAGCAAAAACAACAACAAAAAACATCAGTATCTCGAACTAAAGTTATCTGATTGGCTGATTGACTATTCTCCACTATCTAGCACGCTCAAAATAATTGGAAGTTTTTTATTATTACTGCGACAGTTTGATAGGTGGAAGACGAAGCTGTTGGTATGGATTTAGTAACCTCATTTATCTTGGCCGTTTTAGTTTAAGAGGTTTTCCGGCCGGCAGTTTTTCTTTATTTTAGTGGACTCGGAAACACATTCCTGTCGACAGGCTGATCGCAAATTGAACTGTGGCACTGCTTTGTTTTGTTAATCCCTTAGGCACCGAAGTTTCCACATACACTTCAAGAATCGTATGGTTGTGTACTGTGACGTGTATTGCAGTGTTCAACCCAAAGTTCACAAAATTGTGAAAGGTAAAGTGTTGTGAATGTATTATGATCTTTCTTTTTTGGATTGGAATCTTTGGCGGATCCAGGGGGGGGGGGGGGGCTAGGGGGCTGAAGCGCCCCCAAAAGCACCAAGGTCACCCCCGACGACATGGATTTTTTTTTTTGTTCTACTGTTTGTATGAGGGCGCCAATCTGGAATAACGAGATTTCTGTCGGCACCCCCTCCTCGCCCGTATGAAGCCCCCCCCCCCAAAAACCAAATCCTATACTAGCCCCCCCCCAAACCAAAATCCTGGATCCGCCACTGATTCCAATCCAAAAAAGGAAGATCAGAATACTCTTTTAAAACTGTTATTGTTGTTGTTGTTGTTGAATCTCACTTTCTGTAAGCAATACGTCTACAGATTCGAAGTCAAATTGCAAACAAACATCCTATGTCACATCCGAGTATCATGTGGTGAAATTATAATGATCTGAAAAGTAGTCGCCAACGACCCTGTTTGAGGACGGAGTGTGGTGGGAGACGGATAACATTTGGGTATGGCATTTGAGAGGACACCGGTTAGAATCTCCGTCGGGCTAACCACATTTCGGTTTTCTATGGTTTCCCAAAATCACTCTAGCAGAAATTCGAGAGGGCTCCATCGAAAGGTTATGGCCGAACTACTTTCCTTTCCTTGGTGTCAGTTCTTTCCTGCCTCTAATGATATTGATGCTGATAAGGCGAAAGCTATAAGCGGAAAAACAGCTTTTTGAGGAGTCTCTTGGCAAACTACGAAGAATTAAGATTACAGAAAATCTGGTGACATTATTATTTAAAATCAAAATAAGCTTCTAACAGTATATCATTTAAATCATATATTAAACGGGTCTCCTAATTACATTTATCGATCCGTTTTCATCGTTAGCTACTCTTCAACAATTCAATACTACACAAACTTTCACTCAAACGACCGAGTCTTACTACTTTTACAATTGTGTCACGCTATATCTGGTTGTCCGGTCCGTATCTTGTATTATCTTACCGTATTCGACCTTTCGCATTGTTAGCTTTCACCACTCCTAACTTTTGATGCAACATCCTTAGTCACATTTCTTTACACAAATAATATCCGCCTTTACCTTCATCATATGCAACATTTATTCAACAATACCTTTTGCACCATTTTACATCACTTAATTATTTCTTGGTATAACTACCATCCTCTAAATCATCATCTATAGATTTATCATTTATTGCTTTTCTTAAAAAAAAAAAAAAAACCATCCTCGCTTCAATTGTGTTCATGCCTTTCTTCCCTCCCTCTTTTCTATTATTTTTCTCATATCATCTCTTTTCTATATGATTGTCTCTGTCCCGCTTTTCCTTGCTGCCAATGAACTCAAAATAATGCTGTTATTATAATTATTTATAAAATACCTATAATTAAATTATGATTAATAATTATCTATTTGTTTACATCTGCTTGTTGTATGTCCGTTATAATCTTCTCATCGCATTTCATAAATTTATTTATCATTGCAACATACAATTATGTACAGAGGTATCTACGTTGGAGGTCGAAAACCTTCAAGTGACAATAGACTCAAACTGAAAATTGTTGATACAAGAAGGAAATTTGACTGCGGTCAGAACACTGTTATTATTGAATGATGCGATGTATATGTGGGCTGGTTGCAGATGGAGGTGAGTGGCTGCCAGACCCCGAGCCAGACGACGTGGCTGAGGCCGCCGACTACGAGCAACTGGAGGGCACCTGCACCAGGCCGTGTCGCCTCGGGGACACCCGCACCTGCTACTACCGCTTCGTCGTCGAGCACTACAGCGTCATGAACGCGTGAGTACAGCAGCTGGCAGTTGAAGCGTACATATTTGGGACTGCTGTCCAGAAAAGTAACACATAAAATTTGGGTGTTTTTGTCTCGATGGCATCAATCCGATTTTAAAAGACGAATTAACCTGGGTAGTAGTAAGTGAAATACTGTTGTGTTGATATGGCTCGAGACAGATAGTTACGAATTGATACGACTGATGTATTCTGCCTAACTAATTGGAGGTCCCTCAAGGTTCTAAACTAATATTGACTTTGTTTTAACTCTAACTTATTATACTACTAACATTGCACCACACACAAACATGTGACGATAATCGTAGAATCATTGACAATATTTAATTCATGCTATCACTTCAACAGTATTTTCATCAAATGAAATAACTGTAGATTAATGTAAGTAAGATTGTTATACGTAAGTGCAAACATGTATGCTGACCCCATATAATGACGAGAGATATTACTTACGTAAACACAAACTTAATATAATTTAATTGCGATGGAGCGCATGCTCCCGTGGCAGTTTCTCTACACACATATTGCCCCTTTCTTTTTTAACTTAAATTCTTTCACCGATTTTGGTAAAGTATTCATTACTTCCATTGGTAAATTATTCCAAGTCCCGACTCCCCCGCTCCTTGAAATCGAGTGCCAGCTTGTGGTCATGGTCATCTATTCCCTTCTATGCACTGTCCTTAATTCTTTCACCAATATCTTTCGAAGCCTCATAACGAATACACGTCTTGTATACCAGAACGTGTACAATATTGAGGTGTGTATATGATTTCATAACTTTCGTATGACAGCACATTCTTATTTTAGCTACTAACATCAGTGTTATTTGCTGACACTTGGAGTGTTAAGGCGGAAAAATACTTTCCTTGAAATTCCATTTTTCGGATTCCGGCAGTAATATTGAATCCTAAAGAGATTTTTTTCTTCGCTACTCTGATCTTTTGACTACCACATGGTTTAATCAAATTTTAGGTGGAGTTTGTGCATGGTTATTGACATCCATAACGCCTGTTCCAGCTGTATAAAAGTCAAGCTGTGATTTAATTACTTCATAGAAGTTGTAACATCTGTTTTTACTCTGTGACATTCGTGTTTTCAGACGTTATTAAAATAAACTCTAGTTGCCTTACACAAAACATTCGTACTTAACATTCTGCTTCGTTTTCTGGTAATATGAACCATTACACAACTAACCGAGGAAGCTGACTCCAAAATGGTTTTTTTTTTAAACTAATGCTTTACACCTCGTCGACGTCGGGGTCATTAGAGGTGGTATGGGACTGGGGACAAGGAACGCGAAGGAATTCGGCCATGGTATTTTGAAGGAAGCATTCCGGCAAATGTTTTGTGATATTCTGTTTGTATAACGAGCGATTTTGAGACGAAAATTGGAGACCATCTGAATAAAAGCCTAGGTTATTATGAAAAACCGCTTACAGAGGTTAAATATAACCGGACTCTCATTTGAACTACTCGTGTATAGGAGGGAAACAAAAATTTCCAGAAACAAATTTAATTTAATTTAATTGCAATGGAGCACAGGCTCCGGTGGCAATTTCCCTAAACACCCATCTTCCCCCTATCCTGCAACCACCTACATTTGCCCTCTACAAATTTTATCTTTAAATTCCTTCAAAGTTTTCGGTAAATTATTCATAATTTCTCTCGGTAACTCATTCCAATCTCTGACACCCTTACCTAAAAAAGAGGATCTTCCCACACCCTTGTGCCTGAAATCGAGTGCCAGCTTGTTGTCATGGTCATCTTTTCCCTTCCATGCACTACTTTTCATACCTATTGCAATATCTTTACATGCCTCATCACCAGTATATGCCCTGTACACTCCCATGACCCTCCTCATCCTCCTCCTGTCTTGCAATGAATCCCATTCCAGTTTCTTTATCATATCCGTCACTGATCAGGGTCGTACCGTCTAGTTTCTAAATCATTTAATGATATACTCTCGAATAAATCAGAAGGATCCGTAGTTATTATTTCCACACGCTTGGAATTAATTTTGTAAATTGGAATGAATAATTTCATCATCAGTGTGGAGAATTCATTGCCTAGCAGCACCATTGTTGATAACTTCAGATGAAAGTAAAATGTAATAGGTATTTGGTTTCTTGAAATAACTAGTCCGATGAATCAAATTTCACTTTGGTGATTCTCCCGTCTTCTTTATAATAACATTATGCAAACAGGCATCAGTTCGAATCAAAGATACTAAGTACAAATTTAAACAAATGTTCCAGCAATTATCCTGTCACACTTCCGAGAACTACTGATTGACAACAACTTTCAGCCTAAACTCGTCTTTGCCGTTTGCATTATGTAGACGCTACAGAAATTTCCAGAATAAGACAGCGAAAGCCGACCTATGTTTCTCGAATACTTAAACAATTAAAGTCACATTAAAACAGTCAGAATTAATACAAAATCATTCAAAATTATTATGAGAAACACGTAAATGAAAAATAAAGATATTTAGAAGTATTTACGCACAAAATTATCTATATAAACCAATCCAAACCACCGCAAATTGTCCTGCAAACATCAGTACTTACAATTACAAACTTTTAAATAATGACTGAATATTGTGGGCCATTTCCTCAATTGCAAGTTAAATAATGTTTCATGCATAATACTGTCCTTGAACACACTACATAGAATTTTTCATAGTTTCTTTCCATAATAAAATGTTCCTTTACACAAATTCACAGTTAATTTCACGCAAAATATACAAAACCATATTTAATGAACACAACTCTTAAAATACAATTTCATAAAGGACAGGTGGATCTGAGGGCCATTATAAATAGATGACTGTTGTGGTAGAGAGTAATCCTTTTTAAATGTTTTCAATCACAATTAGCCTACCACAGAAATTAGACTTACCTCTAAAGCCATAATTTTTTTTGGTCCAGGGCGTGCGGAGACTGCCCACATAACGAGACGGCGTGCTACTCCCCGCAGTGTGTGACTGCCGACGGCTTGGAGCGGGGAGCCATCCTGGTCAACAGGAGACTGCCAGGACCCTCCATACAGGTACAGCACAAAATTTACACTGAGAAACAGTCGTCGTCATCTGTCTGAGCTAGGCTCATGTAAAGTCTAAAGTTCCGTACCTTGGCCTCTGACTTTTGTCGGATAAAGTTTTTTTTTTTTTTTTTTTTTTTTTTTTTATAATGGCTGTCTAGTCAAGTCTTGTGGTAAGTGATAATGTTTTTTGTCATGTCCTGTAATGACGAGTTAGTGTCAGTATTGGTCGGTTGTATGTTGGGTCATATGGGTCTTGTCCTAGGCTTTGAATAATTTCATGGGGAAAAACTTGAGCTTTTGTGAAGAATTTTGCTGATTTGTCTTTTATGTAGTCTGTCAGTGTTGGTATGCCTAGGTCGTTATGGAGTTGTATGTTGGTCATGTACCGAGGGGCATTTGCTATTAACCTAAGATATATGTTCTGGATTATTTGCAGCTTTTTGAGGTTTCCGTCTGATGCCATACTGTATACCTCCAAACCATATAGGATTGCTGGCCTTATTACAGCTTTGTAAATCTGTAACTTTGTTTTGGTGTTGAGGCTGGCCCCCTTGAGGAGAGCATACAGTTTCAATAATACGTCTTTTCCTAAGTTGCATGTATTTTGAATGTGACTGGTCCATTTAAGTTTTTTGTCAAAAGTAACACCTAAGAATTTGACTGTGTCGCTTCATGCGAGATCCTCTCCGTCTAGTGATACACAGTCATCCGGTGCTAATATTTTAGTTGAGAACATTATTGCTTGGGATTTTCCTGCATTTATTTTGATTTTCCACTTATTACCCCATTGTGTAATAAGTTCGAGGTGTTGTGTTAATTTCCTGGCAATGAATCTTTGGTTTCGGCTGGACCTGTATATTGCTGTATCGTCTGCAAAAAGTGCAATTTCTCCGCCTGGCTGGTGGGGAATGTCATTTGTATAAATGCTACAAAATCGGGGCTATTACCGAACCTTGGGGTACACCTGCTTCAATTGATTTGAACTGGCTATTGGCTCCTTCCACCACAACGTAGAATTTACTGTTGCGGAGATAGTTGTCAATCATTTTAAGCAAGTGTCCAGGACAGCGATAGGTGTTCATTTTGTGGATAAGGCCGTCGTGCCAAACTTTGTCGAAGACTGTTTCGATGTCTAGCATAACAGCGCCTGTATAGTGTCCTATGGAGCGTGCCCGACAGATCTTTTCAACCAGTCGGACGGCTTGGTGGGTGGTGCTATGTCTCGCACGAAAGCCGAACTGTTCAGGAATGAAAATATTCCGATCTTTGAGGAATTTTTGGATGGATGTGTTGATAAGGATTTCGAGGATTTTTCCAAGGATGTTGAGTGGGGAGATGGGTCTGTAGTTTTGTGGAAATAGGAGGTTTTTGTTGTGTTTAGGAAGGGTTGTGACTTTTGCAGATTTCCATGCTGTTGGGAAGTAGGATAGTTATAGGCAAGCATTGAAGATAAGGGTAAGGTGGGCTATTGCTGGTTGTGGCAGGTTTTTGAGATGTGTGGCTCTGATACCGTCAGGACCAGAGGATTTTTTGTTGCCAAGCGCCCTTATGATTGAAATCACTGTGGACGACTCCACTGGACGGAAACAGCCGCGTGTTCTTTGCCTCAGTGTGGGAGGCACTTCTTTAATTACTCTTTCCTCGTGGATATCACTTTCCTCGTCATCTAAGACATGTTCTTGGAACTGGCGTTCCAAAGTGTCAGCCATGGCTTCCGCTTTCTCCAGCGCTATGTATATTAAGCCGTTTGGCCCGTGTACTGGTTTTGAACACTTAGGTGGTTGTTTGCGTGCTTTGATTAATTTCCAGAACAGGTCGGGTTGTTGCTCTGCGCGGCGGAGAGTGTTGTTCCAACATTGGGCTCTGTGTTGTTGTAGGTGTTGCCTCACTTCGTTGGCAAGTCTGTTAGTAATCCGGCGGTCTATCAGGTCACGATATTTCTGCCAGCGTTTCCTATGGTGGTTTTTCAGTTTAATTAGTTCTGATATATGTGGTGGAAGGTCTTTTGTTCTTGGATCGTGGGTGATCTTTATTGTCGCTTTCTTCGCACATTCCACGATGGTTGTGACGAGGATATCTATTTGCCTTTCGATTTCTTGTTTATTAATCTGAAATGGCTGTTCAGTTATGTGAGAGTTTATAAGTTCTTTGTCTTTCTGCCAGTTAGTGATTACTTTCGGTTCGGCATACGGCTGCATCAATACATAGTACCTCTGGGTTGTGGTCAGAATCGAGGTCATTGTGCACAGTGGATGCAGCAGACCAGGTGATATTTTTGAACAGAAAGGTGTCCAAGATATCAGGCCTGAGTCTGGAGTCCCTGGGAAAGTGCCAGGGTTCGTCAGGCACCACTAGTCACTTGGGGGTGTTTTTCGACAAAGTCGTAAAGAGTGCGGCCCGACCACTGCTGTTGGTTGCATTGCATCCCCACGTGCGAGATTTAGCGTTAAAGTCTCCCCCGAGAAGTGTTCTGTCGGCTGTGGTCAGTGCTACCACGTCGGCCTCTGGCATTTTCCTGCCGGATGGGTGGTACACTGCTATGAATCTAATTGCCTGCCCATTTATTGCGACCTCAGCAGCCGTAGCTTCTACACGCTCGAGCGCAGGTAAATCAATTGATCTGTGTGCTAGGCGTGTTTTTATGAGGATTGCTGTTCGTCCCCCTGGCTGGTTTTGTCTGTCAGTACAGTAAATAGCATAGTTCATCACCTGGAAACAGACGGCCATTTGTTGATTTAAATACGGAGAAAGCATGTAACGGTAGGTAATTTGCTCGTTCACTGCTAGTGCCAATCTATGATAGCAAGGAATTTCCGTTTAAAAATAACTGTTGATTTATTTTCATTTATTTCCATACGCGTTTCGCCCTTATGGTGTGGGGCATCATCAATGGCTGTGAATTTATGTTTTCACGTGTGTTATTACAATTCGTTCGGAATATTACGAATTATTATATACATATTTACATTGTACTTACAGGTATGCTTATGATCTTCACATGGCGGTCTGGAACAGAACTTTATGCAGCTTTACAGATCTTCTTTTGTATAAAGTATAAGTGACACTGTTTCAAAACTTTCACGGATTTCTGCATAACTATTTGGCAGTGTATACATTATAATATCTACTGTAGACTGTTTCTTCCTGTTACTGCATTTGTATGCTAACTAATTGAACCAGATTTGCAAGGAATTCCGGCATTTATCACAGCAATTTAACCTAGCCCACATATCTCACAACGACTGCATTATTTGATTTGTATAAGGCATCACCAGCAGTCTAGTTTAGTTTCTCCCAAAACTCCAACTTCTTCTCCGTATGGTGGGAATCAAGCAACAGCGTGGAGTCGGAGACGATCATTGGAGGTGAAGTACGGTGTTAGTGTTTCCAGGGTGGCTACGATAACTAGTAGGACGCTAAACCGTCTCTAAAACGTGATTAACATAGACGACTGTTTTCAGGACACAAACAAGTCTACGGAATAAGAAAACCGACAGTTAAAATTGAGAAAATTGCAGATATAACAGAACTAAGAAAGATGACTTTTTTGGTATTGGGAAAGACAGAGAGGAAAGGACCAGGTAGAAGAGAACTGAGGAGAGATTTTCTATTCTATTACGATGACAGCCTGCAAGGAAAGAGAAAATATGAAGAAAATAGGGGAGGATACAATAGCAAGAAAGTTGCATGAAATGAAAATACAAAGCAAACAATCCAGTGAAAAACCAATTGATAATGGCTGAGGGAAGTGATGTGTGGATCGACCAAGGTTGCGATGGAGAGTATAATCATAAAGAGAGAGGTGAAAATGTTTTGGGTTCTATTCGTAATCATATTAATTCAGTTCCGAGAATTCAGAGCCACGATAACCTGATAGTATGATGAAGTTAGTTATTAGTGGCTGAAAGACATTAATGCTAATGAATTCAAGATAAAAGAAGTTTCGTTTTGAAAAGAAATTAGATACATTTAAGTTCAAAACCAGCTATCAGCAATTAGAGTAGACTAGTATAAAATTTCAGTTTACTAGAAGGCGTTTTTCTAATATAACCTTATTACACATGTCAACTTAAAATCTGCTTATACTAAGAAATTGCCGCTTTCTATTAATTAAATAAACATCTTGCTGAGCTTAACTGATAGTAATATTGTACCTCGATTCTACAAGAACTTTTAAGATTATACATTAATTTAAGCGAAATAATTTATTAGTAACAATGTCTTTCATGTAGCATGTAAATACATAAACGCAACAACCGTGACATTGTAATAATAGTTTTACTTCATGTCGGATTTGTGTGGTACTTACTTTCTACCATGATATCACACAATAAAAATAGTAATTCACGTCCAATTGCTCGATTATTCTTGCTTTCCTTAAAACTCCGTATTTTGCAGCTCTGCCCTTGTTCTTCCGGGAAAGTGATATAACAAATGACATCGTACAATAAATATGTCCATTCCAGTCCAATTGCTCGAATATTCTTTGGTTGATGAACTATTTAGTAATGAAAGTCCCGTTTTCTTGCTACCCTGAAAACTCCGTATTTTGCAGTTCTGCCGTTGCTCTACCGGGGAAGAGATATAACAAATACATTTTCTGGTAAAAACCACAAACATTTACATCATAGGTTCCCAACCTTTCTAGGCCTACCACCCCCATTTCGGCAGAAAAAATTACTCACGGCCCCCCGCAAAAAAAAAAAAAAAAAAAAAATACTCAACGCCCGCTGCTAAAAAAGAATAAAAATAAAAAACTCATTGACTCCGCTTATTATAATGAATAATGTAATCTAAAGTTTTCCAAGACACAGATTTTTTGATAATTTATCACCTACAATCTTAAATCACCGTGGTGGAAAATTGACAGTTTGTTTCTTTTCTTAACTAATACCCTAAATCCTCTTTTGGTCATGAAAACGCAATGCTTTGATACAGCTCTTAAAACTAGAAATGTTACTGAAAACTGGGTGTGGTGGCTGCGTCTCAACGTCCCCTAAATTTTCCTGTGATACCTTCAACGCCCAACGGTGGGCTGTTCCGCCCCCTTTGGGAACCAGTGATTTACATCATTAGCTGCTATGGAGTATACTAGGAGTGCTTACCTGTGCAGGTGTGCGAGGGGGACCGCGTGGTGGTGGACCTGGTGAACCGGCTGTTCGGGCATTCGACTGCGATCCACTGGCACGGCCTGCTGCAGATGCGCTCCGCTCACATGGACGGCGTCCCAGGCGTCACGCAGTGCCCCGTCAACGAGGGCACCACGTTCCGCTACGACTTCCTCGCCGACACGCCAGGCACGCATTTCTGGCACTCCCACGACGGTAATACTATGCTCAAATTTGTTAACTCTATATTTTACATTTTTATTGGCGCTAGCATTTAATATTAAATAGCTAGGCCCCTATTTAACCCGCCAGTGTGGCTCATTGAGGTGCTGCACTCTGAACCGAGGAGGTACAACGGGATCGGGCACGAGCCCAAGTAACCACCCTCCAGACTGCGGTTTTCTCAGGCTCTCAACGCGGATGCAGTGATAGTCCTCAATCTCCGTCCCGTAAACTACACATTTAAAAAAAAAATTAAAAAAAAGAAGAGAGACTGTAATTGGGGACTGCCGACAGAAGTGAAAACTTAAAACTAGAATATCATACGCACAACTCGTCATACTTATAACTACAGATATACTGTTCACATTAGCATGTCAGTGATGCGAACTCTTAAGATATTGCCCATCCAAAAAGTGTCCCACGCGCAACATGTCATAGCATGTCGGTGACGGAAAGTCGCGAACTCATAGATTTACCCCCGTCCAAATACCGCCTAACGTACCTACAGAAGTTTCGACCTAACAAAAAAAAAAAAAAAAAAAAAAAAAAAAAAATTCTATCTACACACAGAACATAGTCACGAATCATGGTATGGGCGACCATGTAGCTTAGGTGGTAGAGCGCCTGTCTGTGGCCCGGACAATCGGGCTTCGATCCCCTATAAAGCTGAGGATGTTTCTTCCAAGCCGAATGTCCGTAACGGCCCTCGGGCTCACTGGGCCTGCTATCCAGTGAGTGCCATGGAGAAAACTCCGCAGGAAGCTAGAGAATGACCTGAGCGTGGCGCTGACCCAGTCGCATCATTCTAGTGCCAATAGTTGTACTGGGAATGTGGAGCTATAATTCCGTAAATCATACGGGCGGAAGCCGTAGGAACCCCATGACCTTTACGTTTTACTACGGGGCTGTACATTGTTCGAAACTGCATCAAAATCCGACAAGCATGTTCCGCTTGAATCGCATACGAAATGATAATATTTTTCTTTCATTTTTTATTTCTCAGCTCCACTTCTCGCAGTTGAAAAATTTACATAAGGCTAAATAAAGTAATTTAATGACCTATTATGCTAGCGGTATTTCAAACAATAATACTTCAATCAGTTCGACGCCTACTATAGCACGTATGTTTTGGGTGCGTTTAATAAAATATATCCTATCAATGAAAGGACTACGGTTATTTCTGCGTATCTGGTCGCACGAAAGGTGCAGTGAAAGCAAATAGTAGTTAGCTAAATATGTAGTATATGCTGTAATTTAAGAGCTAAATGGTTACTGAGTTTTGTAAAGCTATCGACTTAGTTTAGGGTTACCAGAATTTTTTCTTAAATCCGGGGACGCTTCACAACTTTTTCACCAAAATCCGGGGACGCTTTCAGCATTTGTCCTAATTACGCGTTGTACTTTTATAAGTTATATGATTAAAGGTTAGGTTAACTTAAAAGCCACATATTGTTTATATTTTGTATTTTAAATGAGGATCACAGACAGCCATGTTGCACACAGCAAGGAAACTTGATTTTCCAAAGCTGTTGTGTCCAAGACGCAGTATCCTTGTAATTTTCTTTTAATCCTAGGCACGTACAAAGAAAGAAATGCGCTTCATATCTCTTGCTTTAAACGAATGCGTTAGCAAATCAGGGCTTTTAAAGAATTCTCGCTTGATTAAAAAAAATTCTGGAGACAACAGTAAAAAATCCGGGGACATTGCGGGGACGAAATCTGTCCGGGGACAGAGAGCTAAATACGGGGACTGTCCCCGGCAAACGGGGACGTCTGGTAACCCTAACTTAGTTCCACATCGGCTATGTACACTACTTGGTGGATGGGGAAAGAAAGTGCGGTGTATGAAATAGCAACTTGGTGGGGTGAAAAGCTATCGGAATCTGCATGTATTACATCTGCAGTTTTTTCGATATCCTGGTATAGAACTTAAGTCAGGAAATAAGATAAGTAATCTCTACAGAGAAATGTGCCGTTTGTTCAAGCCGACTTAGTAATATGGTAGTGAACGACATAGAGGAAGATACCCGTGGAAAATTTAAAATTATTGGTGACGAAATTGTAGTACGTATTGTAGGTTAATGGTGTTTATGCCCTGTTCACTCCAAACTGGCGGCTGAAGGTCATGTTCCCCTAGTCCCCCCACTCCTCACCTCACCGCCCCCTCCCTTCTTACCTCTCTGAGCTGAACGCTGTAAGGGCAGCAGAGAGTGACCATGAACAGCCTCTGTTAACTGAACGGGCAATAAATGTCATGTGATGGATAATGATTGCTTCGGCAGTAGCCTAAACATTCAAGAATACTGCAGTTGAAATTCTTAAGAAACTGGTATACAAGTTATTCGCTGTAATTAAGAATTAGGTTTAAAAATGTAGCATTACTTGTTATCTTTTTTGTCTAGTTCTAAATAAATGCCCCTGCACGTAAAAAATCTTGCATTAAATAACTTTTCGTGAGGATTTTTTTAGGTCTATTACCATGGGCGGATCCAGGAGTGGGGGGGGGGAGATAAGAGACTCAAGCCCCCTCCCCTAATGCATCTAGGCGACCCTCGACAACATCGTAATTTTGGTATTTTTTTTTTTTTTAGCTCTACTGTTTTTATAAGGGCGGCAATATTGACATGAGATTTTCTGGAGTCGGCCCCACCCCTCTCTTCCTATACAGCCTGCCCTTGCTCAAGTCAAGCCCCTCCTCCCCAAACCAAAATCCTGGATCCGCCACTGCCTGTTACTACAAGGAACATTAAAAGATGGAGCATTGATACATATAGCTTCTGGAATTATTTTATCAATGATATTTTCATGATGCTCTCGTCTTATTTTTTACCATCTTCTTACTCTTAAAATATGTATTCAGAATACTGATTCTAAAATAAGGTATGTTTGCCGTATAAAAAATTTGTTTCATGTAAAAGTGTATCTCTACATCTCTTTGAAACATCTGAAACATAATTTGATGTAGGCGAGTAGCTGATGTCAAGTTTAAGAACGAATGTGATACTTCATACAATGACAGTGTTGAGTTTAAATTTTCTGTGGCTAAACCTATGCTTCCGGAAGTACTGTTGTCAATTATTTTGTGAATAGTTAATATCACTTTCAGATAGTGTTCAATCTATCGTCTAGAGAAACGACGGTAGATCGGATGCAGCGTAAATACGGTAAAGGCTATGACAATATTATAACGATTGTGGAAACCACTGAATCTTTTATATTTTAGGAAGTCGCTGATTTTAATTTTTTTTTTGTTGTCCCATTATAGGTGTGAACTACAATGGTATAAACTTTACTTTTTCGTGTCCAGACATCATTGTCGTTTTGCTCAATATTGGACAAAGTGGAAGATATCTTTCCCTATCCAATGGTCTTCGAGTGTTGTTGAAAACTGGCACTACTTGCAGCATGAAGGTGATCCATGGTCTCCACATTCACATCAATCGTCTGTTGCCAGAATCAATTTAAACATCTTAGTTTTTACTGAAGTCACTCCTGTTCTTATACGGTTGAAGGTTCTCCATTTTAACCCGTTCAGTTTTATGCCAGAAGCTTCTTTCTTAGAGACTGGGTACCAGTTTGGAGGACCGACATTTGTGCTATTTAGAAAAGGAATCCTAGAGATTAGCCTTCTAGGTGTAGGGCTTTATATCCCAAACATTACGTGCCTTCCGTCGAACGTTGGTTTGAATGTCTCTGTGTAATCATGAGAGTTACAGCGTATTTTGGTTCAGCAAATCCAGCTGTTTTGTACACTAGGTGTATTAGGGTTTATTTCACGCAACCAGTCACCGGCAAGTCTCATTCAAGGCTATATCTACTTCATTTGAATGTGCGGATTAGTTCCAATATATTATGCAGTAGAAAAGCAGAGTGCTTTAGCAGATGTGCGCAAGAACACCGGATTCGCTGCCCATTTACTGCAAGACAACTTTGTTTAGGATAGGAAAGAAGCCTCCGAGAAGACTGCTATTCAAAGAGCAATTGGGCGTTCTCTGGTCAACTTCAGGCTGATCCTTTCACCACTGGGCATCAGAGAGATTAAACATTTAAGTGATATTGACATATTTTCCGCAGGCCTGCAGAAGCTGGAAGGAATGATGGGCAGCCTGGTAGTTCGTCAGCCACCGTCCCGTGACCCAGTGTCCTCGCTGTACCATGAGGATCTCCCGTCCCACGTGGTCGTCGTGTCTGATTGGCTTCACACGGCCGCCGATCATCGCTTCCCGGGGCTACGCAAGAGGCACGGTGGCCAGAACCCAGACGCCTTCCTCGTTAATGGTAGAGGACTCCTCATGGTAGGACCCTACTACGTAGACAAGTAGTATGTTAGCTCTTTCTACATATCTCTTACTGCAGGCCTTCTAATTTCTTGTACGTTGGGGGAATCATCGTTTATGATTTATTTTGGTTGGAAAAGTGGTAACTACGTTCTGCTATAGAACAATGTTTCTCGACCCAGGAACCAATAAACTGTCAAAAATAATTTAAAGTACCACTAACGTGTGTTGGTTTAATTTCTACCTTCGTGTATATTATCAAAGAACTCTACCAACTGTTACCGGCACGTACCTCGGTCTCTCATCTATGATGAGGCCATGAAAAAACGGTCATTAACTGAATTCTCAGGAATGCCGCTCTTTTTGATCCTAACTGAAAATATGTGTAGTAACCAGACTATTATGGTAACAATGGAGTTATATGTTCATAACCTCATACTCGTTTGTGGTATTATACAATGCGAGTACGGTATTCATTATCTTGAACAATCTGTACTTATTTATATTTTTATCTTTAATTCAGCTAGAGTTAAGTTTTTAAATTTCTGCCTGTGAACCACCTGTCACCGCGGATCACTGGTAGCCCACAGGTCACACTTTGAGAAATGCTGCTTAGAATATTGTAATACCTCTCTCTCTATATCAGGGTAGATCAACTACGACACATGGACATGGTATAAATGCGAATACAGGCCCTTAAAATATTGGATTTTCACTATCAGAGATAGTTCTTTAGTATAGGCCCGCCGATACTCTTCCAGTTCTTTGGTGGTGATTCTCTCCATACTAAGAAACTCACTGTCGGTACTTCAGAATTACAGTTTTTACTATAGCAAAATATAGGCATGAAAAAAAGGGTCTGGTTAACACGGAATGTTTACTAATCACTCAGATCCAGCTCCTATTACTATACTGTCCTCCGCGAAAAAGAAGATGATTGGATGCAGCATTAGCAGAAATTTGACGTTGCATCAGAACGGTCTGAGAGTGGCAACGCTGACCTCGTGACCAGACACTAAGGAAACGTGAAACTCTCAAAGTCTAACTGGACCTTGTATTTGCTTACTACCGTCAGTGGACAGCGCTGGCCCATTAAGTTTAATGGTACATACACTCCTGGAAATTGAAATAAGAACACATTGACGCCGGTGTGTAAGACCCACCATACTTGCTCCGGACACTACGAGAGGGCTGTACAAGCAATGATCAAACGCACGGCACAGCGGACACACCAGGAACAGCAGTGTTGGCCGTCGAATGGGCGCTAGCTGCGCAGCGGTTGGGCACCTGCCGCTAGTCAGTGTCAGCCAGTTTGCCGTGGCATACGTGAGCTCCATCTCAGTCTTTAACACTGGTAGCATGCCACGACAGCGTGTACGTGAACAGTATGTGCAGTTGACGGACTTTGAGCGAGGGCGTATAGTGGGCATGCGGGAGGCCGGGTGGACGTACCGTCGAATTGCTCAACATGTGGGGCGCGAGGTCTACACAGTACATCGATGTTGTCGCCAGTGGTCGGCGGAAGGTACACGTGCCCGTCGACCTGGGTCCGGACAGCAGCGACGCACGGAACGCACTCCAAGACCGTCGCATCCTACGCAGTGCCGTAAGGGGACCGCACCGCCACTTCCCGGCAAATTAGGGACACTGTTGCTCCTGGGGTATCAGAGAGGACCATTCGCAACCGTCTCCATGAAGCTGGGCTACGGTCCCGCGCACCGTTAGGTCGTCTTCCGCTCACATCCCCAACATCGTGAAGCCCGCCTCCAGTGGTGTCGCGACAGGCGTGTATGGAGGGACGAATGGAGACGTGTCGTCTTCAGTGATGAGAGTCGCTTCTGCCTTGGTGCCAATGATGGTCGTATGCGTGTTTGGCGCCGTGCAGATGAGCGCCACAATCAGGACTGCATACGACCGAGGCACACAGGGCCAACACCCGGCATCATGGTGTGGGAGCGATCTCCTACACTGGCCGTACACCTCTGGTGATCGTCGAGGGGACACTGAACTGTGCACGGTACATTCAAACCGTCATCGAACCCATCGTTCTACCATTCCTAGACCGGCAAGGGAACATGTTGTTCCAACAGGGCAATGCACGTCCACATGTATCCCGTGCCACCCAACGTGATCTAGAAGGTGTAAGTCAACTATCCTGGCCAGCGAGATCTCCGGATCTGTCCCCCATTGACCATGTTTGGGACTGGATGAAACGTCGTCTCACGCGTTCTGCACGTCCAGAACGAACGCTGGTCCAGCTGAGGCGCCAGGTGGAAATGGCTTGGCATGCCGTTCCACAGGACTACATACAGCACCTCTACGATCGTCTCCATGGGAGAATTGCAGCCTGCATTGCTGCGAAAGGAGGATATACACGGTACTAGTGCCAACATTGTGCATGCTCTGTTGCCTGTGTCTATGTGCCTATAGTTCTGTCTGTGTTATCATGTGTTGTATCTGACCCCAGGAATGTGTATATAAAGTTTCCCATTCCTGGGACAATGAATTCACGGTGTTTTTATTTCAATTTCCAGGAGTGTATTTTAAATGCTTGATGGCTCAATGCTTGCACTCTTCGGCTATAAATTATAACAGCTGTAAGCAAAACCTTTTAGCCATGAGCTTTAAACAATAGCATGAGAACCATATCAGAACACAAGTAAGAGATAACCATAAGGGTCCGAGGTGCTCGTTTATCAAATGCGTCTATTTTTTTCTAGTTGATTATATTCTTTTTTTTTAATATAGATATAGGAAAGCTCCAGAAATGAAACGCAATTCTAACATGAATTAGTTTCTTCTCCGTTTTGGCTTCTATGCACCACGTGGTTCTTAACTCTGGTGAGATTTCTTTTTGGCCGAATATTCTTTAATCCTTGCACTGTTGTTGCCTTTTCTTTCTTGGGTCCATTTCACCCCAGATCCGCATTGTTTTGGCTGTTAGTGTCTGGAGAGAATCGAATACTTTAATCAACGTTCTGTACCTATCTCCCATGTTATTTGCTTATTATAAATTTATTAAAAAACACTAACTTCGACAAACAATTAGCAAAAACCGACAGTCTCGTCAAGTCGACCAATATCCGTATACCATCCCAAAAATAGTTATTATTTTGTTAAATTTTTTTATTTTTTAGAAAAACTAATATATTATAAAGCAATTGAAAAAGAGATTGCAATATTTTTACGGCAAGGACGCCTCTGCGTCGTTGGTTATGTTTCCAGGGTTAAGCCCACGAGGTGAATTTAATTTTATTAAAATGTCTTGGATGTTACAACATTTACAGTATCAAAGATTATAATTGAAACTACAGGTACACTGAAAATCAGATACTGTTTCGTAATGGAGTGAATTGTTTTGGTATGTTGTTTGTCAGAGAGGCGGTCTCCGGCCGTCGTTGGCTACTCTCCTGCCTCCTCTGGAGCCGTCTTCACCGCTGCTGCTGGGCGGTGGCCGCTGGTCCCGCAAGTTGCGACCTCGGCCACCACTGTTCCACTTGGAGGTGCACCACGGATTGCGGTATCGTCTGCGACTAGTGGCCGCCACCTGCCTCGTCTGTCCCGTCAGGGTCACTGTACAGGAACACCTGATGACTGTCATTGCCGTTGACGGTGGACCCGTGGAGCCCAGAACAGTGGAGGCTGTTGTGATGCTACCAGGTGAGGAACTTCGCTTTGATATGGATTTCCATCTTCTTTCGCTACTAATACTCAATACTGTAGGCTCAAACTGAGGATGCCTGATGTTGTTGACATTGGAGCAAAGTCTGGGAAAATTGAAATAACTACTTATATGCTGGATTACGTAAGCTACGACACCGCTTCATCAAGCAGCTAAAAGTACGTCGCCAAAACTTTTTTAGAATATTCGTCGATGATATGCTAGAATGTGTTAACTAATCTAACAGTGGGTAGTCACATCAAATTCAAAATCTACCAATGAATTAGAAGATAAGCAATTAAGCTTGTTAGTCAGTCGTAATGTTTACCAAGAATTTCAGTCGTTAAAGATCCACAGAGCACCGTTTCTATCAGTGACAGGTGCGACAGAAGTAGTTATGTCGAATCCTGATGGCGGAAGAATTTTGTTTTGTTATAAAGTTGTTGGGATGCAGACAGAAACAGATCCAACCGTCATGGGGATTCTATTCTATACAAGATCCTGGGTTAAGTCATAACTTTGCTTGTGGAGTAATCGTTCTCAATCGTGATTCTTGAAATGTCTGGTGATCTTATATCTGGATATTTCCATGTTGTACTAACATCACGCATTTCATTCACATTATGGAAAGGAGCTGTCTTCTACTTTTGTCACATACTTGAAATTTTTGGACTCTTCTACAAGCAGAACCTTAGCAACTTTCCAGATTACACCCTGTATGTCAGCAGATATTGCTATTACGACTTAAACAACAATGTGTGGTGGACCAGCTACTATTATTTTTTCGCTCTGCCACCCCCGAGAGGAACATCTGCACATGGATAACACCCTATGTCAAGTGAGCACTAGATTAAGTAAATATTATGTATAATATTTACATTTATTAACTTCGGTGCGTCATAACCACGTACTGTACATATCCCCTTTTGCTCTCTAGTCTCCTTTTTTCCAACCAGTCAGTTAACCTTGCGACTACTACCAGATCTTCCGTGAATTTCCACTGGACTTAACTATTCCCCAATTCTAACTTCGTCTAAGCAGGCTCCTTTCCACGTGTATTTATTGTAGCGTTAAGTGGCCCCGATCGGCGATGACTACTGTCACACTTCGGCTGCTGCTCCAGGTTCGATCTGGAAGACTTCCAGATATCGCCCTGCCAGCCAAACCCTGAGGGTCTCGAGCACCCGTCCTCCTTCACCCCGACTTCCTGTTTTGTATCCTAAGTGGGTACAGATAAATTGGTATGGAGGACAGGGCGTGTAGACTAGGTAGGGTGTCACCTAAGTTCGTAGACTCCACGAGCACGCCCGTAAAGTTCGAGCTTAGCTACACAATCCCGTATAGAATCGGGTAACGGATGCGGCGTCGTTCAAAGAGATGTGGAGTAGAGGTTCGGCGAAAGCCTCCTCGACCGTGACTCATCTATGGGAGAAGGGAAACATTTTAGCATGAGGAAGGGTTTGGAGCCCCCTGAACGGGTAAAAAGCGGGGAGGTGTGTGAAGGAGCGGCCTTTGGATAATGACCCGGCGTGTCGGAACTGATGCCAATCCCCCTTCCCCCTCTGGCTCAGACTCCACGGCTTTTACCCGTAAAACTGGAGAAATTACTACCCAATCCCTACAAAGGTCGGGTAACGGATGCTTCAGCAAAAGTAGATGGAGTAGAGGTGACCTCGACCGTTGCTCATCAGGTGGTGAGGGTAGCCTTGCCAACATGAACTTGCTGCTATAATAGGTCTCCTATATAGGTGGGGCCTGGTAGTGCATTACCAGTGACCGTGGGGCAGCGATACCTTGAGAACACTGTGGAGGCCATCAGGCCTCTGCAGTGGGATCGCGCATTACGACGGTGCTCTGCGAAGCTTGGACTAGTGTGTGCCCATGGTGCGCGGGGGAAAACACACTAGGAGCTGCCCCGGAGCGCGTGGCTCTGTAGCCGGCGGGCGGCATTGCGCTGGGCCGGTCGGTTGCCGGGAGGCCTGCGAAGAGGACAATCCCTCGTTGTTGCTCAGTTTGCTGCGGCTTCCACCTTACCCCTGCGGGAACGTGTGGGGCCTGGCGCACGTAGGAATAGCAGAGATATTTATGCTATACGGCCAGGTTTTGGAGGGGTCTTCGACCTCCACTTACCGCCCCGCGGGAACCCTTGATGGGGTTCGTCCCTGCGGTGGAGGCAGAGCTGGATAGCAGATACACGGGGGGGTTCTGCGAGGATCTGATGAGCTCGAGGTCGGGTATGCCCTCAGACCAAACCATTAATCCCTGGAGCGTTGTTGTTGCCAGCCAACCCTCTTCGCTCGTTGAAGTCCAGTTTTGTTCGTCGCTCCCCGCACTACAATTTTTCCTGGTGGGGGGTCGAATAGCCAATGGCGTCGCTTCTTGATGCCGTCATCCTGGGCTGATTTCATCGCCGCTTGCATCCAATTGCTGACTTCTCTTGTCCTACTAAGCGGGTCGTCGCCTTCTGAGCTTACACATTCCTTCTGCCGCAACTGACCTAGCTTGCTATAGTACTCTGTGAAATCCTATACGTCGCAATAATACCCTAAAAACCATGGTTCACCGCAAACGTTTCGGGATCCATATGTCAGATTCTAAGGAAATCTGACAGCTGGATATTCTCGTCAGCGCAACGATCTATTGTTAGTTGAATTGTTACTCTGCTCAGTTCATTTGGTCACCAAAAGCTTTAAGGCTGAAGTAGAGGCTGCTCAAGAACAAGTTTTGTATTAAACCATTAAGCATTTCATAAAGCGTGTACGTGGGGGAAATCTTGGGGACTTATTTTTCAGTCAAACACAAAAAACTGAGAATGAGGTTATAGCCTGTAGGTGAATGGATATTCTGGATTACACTACCAAAATTTAACATAGTGAATTACTCCAGATTTGCCTGATACCATCCTCGGAATCTTTTTATAATTATTTGTTCTGTTAATTACTGCTGACATCAAAGAATTTCAACATTTCTTTTGCTTAGTTTTAGTCTCTAAGGTATCACCAAATTTGTTTTCCTTTTTATATCCCCTGCAAAGTTGCTAATGTCATTAATAAATAAGTGCAGCAATATTCTTTCACTTTCTTTTATCTAATGTATTTAGAACGTTTATGGTGCAGCAATATTCTTTCACTTTCTTTTATCTAATGTATTTAGAACGTTTATGGTGCCTTTTCTATTTAACTGAATCAAATAGTAAATGAAAATAGCAAAACCGTTAATTATTTCATGAAAATATTGTACAGACATTTTGCAGCCTGTCTCCTGTAATAATGTCCATCCCAATACGTCATTAAAAAATGTTTATCAACTAACGACAGAGCAGGAATTCCTTTGCAAAAATTTCTGGCCCCAAATATTCTGTGCTGCTTGCTTCAAGTAGACGTTTTCTAAGACCATTTGTCATTGTTTCTTTTGAGAATGTGAAAAATTGACCGTTTAATTCGATGATTTTATCTTAGTCAAGAATGAGCGAGCAACGGATATATTTGTATTCTGATCTGAAGATCTTACCGATTCTGGTCAGATCAGTTATTACAAATTCCTCCGTATGGTATCATACTTAATAAAGAATGTTACCTGAAGGATGTTAACCACGTTTATCACGTTACAATTAAGAAACAGTCGCATGCTTCGATGCAAAGCACTCCTTCACGACAAAGCGTATCCCAAGATATCATCATGATTTTCATCAAGTTTACGAAATAGGAAGTGGACAATAATGAAATTTGTGTAGCAGATATTTGCCGTAGTTATATTTCGTTCTGTAATGAAAGTCAATTACTTTACTCACCCATTTACATATTGTGTGATGGATTCTCATGTTAGTAGTTGTACACAAAAAACAAAATTCGTTTCAAAATTTGTTAAAAATTAAACATTATATAATTTTTTGAGTTAGTCAGTATGCCAAAAGGAAACAGATGCAGGATTTTATTTTTAGACCAGTTGTCAAATCTGACTGCTTCAAAGTATTTTCAGCGGAAAACGATTTTTGAACGCCACATATATTATTGAATGTTTCATTTGAACAAATGTTTTTTTTTTTTTTTTAAATTCGGGGCTCAGTGGTTAAGGTGTTTGACGGGAGATCTAAAAATCTCCATTTCGAATCCCTGCCTTGGCTGTGATTTTTATAGGCCCTTCACCTCTGGCACATCTTGCTGCGAAATGTGAAGTACACCAGAAATCTTACGTAGATCGGGTTCTTTGTTAAACTGCAGGTCCCCTTTAGGATTACGGGGTTAGGTTAGATAAACAGAAAAGGAACTGGCATCTTACCTCAAACACCTGGCTTAAGTATACCTCATTATGGAGGGTTCAGCCAACCTTCGGGTTTAATTCTAAATAGATCATATCTTTTATTACTTGGTGACGATACACACCAAATATGATGTGATGAAATACAGTATACACCATTGGATATGGAGGGGAACGGGGGTAGTAACTGATCTTTCCAATGTATAAATATGGTGGTCTGAAATATACATGAATGATTTGTGCGACATAATAAGGGGGATGAAAAGATTATTTGCCGATGATGCTATTATTTATCGTGAAATCACTGGGCTTTGTTACAAGACGATATTATGAAAATAATTGCGTGTTGTAAAGATTGGCAATTGGAGTTATACGCTAAAAAGTGCCAAGTCATGCGTGTAAGTAAAAAGGTGACACCATTTAGCTCTGAATATATAATAATGGTACTGTCCGCTAAATACCTAGGGGTAACAATTCGTAATAATTTGCCGTGAAATGAGCATATAGAGAATGTAATTGGGAAAGCAAATCATATGCTTCGATTTCTAGGTCGTAATTTACAACAATGCACTCCGGAAGTTAAAACGATTACATACAAGTCACTAGTGCTGCCTCACTTAGAATATTGTTGCTTTGTATGGGGTCCCCATCAAAAGGGATTAATGGAGGCATTAGAGATGGTCCAAACAAGAGCCGCCAGATTCGTGACAGGTATATACAGGGTGTCCAGAAAAGGACTCCCTGATTTCAAAATTAAATATCTCGAAAACAAAGATCGATAGAGTAATGGAATAAATGGTATGTTTATTGTGACAGCTGTTAGAAGTGTATACAGCAGTGTGAAATAATAGTTACAAAAGCTGCTAACAGATGGCGCTGTACGCTCATATCAGCATACATAAGTGAAATAATCGTATGAAAACAATCTTTGCAAACAACCACATCACAATGTTTTCAAAATGTTCACCATTGGCACGTTTCAATTGTGGAACTGATCGCCCTGAGCTTCGGATCACTATTTAGGCATTACGTATGGCGATTACGGCACCATCTGTTAGCAGCTTTTGTAACTATTATTTCAAACTGATGTATACACTTCTTACAGCTGTCACGATAAACATACCGTTTACTGCATTCCTCTATCGATCTTTGTTTTCGAGATATTTAATTTTGAAACCAGGGAGTCCTTTTCTGGACACCCTGTATAGTTGGAGGGAAAGCGTAAGTGCGATGTTGAAGGAGTTAGGTTGGGAAGACCTGGAGCACCGAAGGCGTTGCTCTCGACAGAAGCTAATTCAAAAATTCTCGACTGACGTATTTCGGAATGACAGTAAACAAATATTGCTACCAGCAACATTCATATCTCGGAATGACCGCGAAAATAAGATAAGAGAAATCAGGGCCAGAACCGATTCATTTCTTTACTCATCTTTTCCACGAGCGATTAGGGAGTGGAATAGTAAGGATTTACCGGGCGAGTAAACATAAAATCTGACAGGAGTAGCTATCGGTAAAGCACTCCGGCCATCCGGATCTGGGATTTCCGTGGTTTCCCTAGATCGCTCCGGGCGGGTGCTGGGATGGTTCCTCACAAAAGCCCATGGGCGCCTCCTGCCATATCCCGTATATCCCCTCCAAAGCATTACCTTTCCGGATAGGTGCAATGTACCCTCCGCCACACACTTTTAGTGAATCACGGAGTAATAGTAATAGTAATAGTAATAGTAAAAGATATCACATGTCATATAATCCTCTTGTTCTGCTTTTGTACCATGTAGTGTTTTTCTGCTTTGTGTTGCAGGAGAACGCTTCGATGTGGTACTGGAAGCGAACCAGCCCATTGCCGCCTACTGGCTGCACGTTCAGGGGCTGGGGCCCTGCCTGCTCGAGAAGACCTACCAGCTCGCGGTGGTCAGGTACCACGGCTCCAAGCACGATATGCCTACTAAGGCTGATCCCGGGTACGGTGGCTTCAACGATGACGGATTTGTGAGTAACTAACTGAAAGACTTTGATAGGTATTTGATCAATGAAATAATTTCTGTAAAAATCACTTTCCAGTTGTTTATTTTTCTTTCAAGACATCGACTCCATCCAAAGATATTAAGTATAAATATAATCAAATGATCCAGCGACAGTTCCCAGGAATATTTACTGACAACTAGCTCTGTTAATCATCTCTGCGCGCTTAAATAGTCACTTTAGACTCATCCAGAATTGTTCAAAAAGTTCCGACCAAAGTTTCTCGAATTCTAACAATACTTTAACAATTAAATCCATACAAAACAATCACAATTAATACAAAATCATTCACAATCATCTTGAAACACATGGAAATGATAGCTAAAGATATTTATAAGTATTTACACACGAAATTATCTACATAAACCGGTCCAAACCGTCACAAATTGTCCACCAAACATCGCAGCTAACATCAACACTTAGAATTACAAACCTTCAAACAATTTATTATGCATAATACTGTCCTTGAACATATTAACCCTGCAGTAGTCGCGCTCTGAAAAGTCCCATTAGAAATGGCTTGAGTGGACTACATATGTAATCCACGCGACCAGTGCAGGGTTAAATAGTGTTTACATAATTTCTCTCCCTAAAACAATGTTCATTTACACAAATTCACAATTAATTACACGGAAAATATACAAAATCATAATTAACCAACTCCCAGCTTACTATACGCAATTCTTAAAATAACATTTCATAAAATCGGTTGGGTCTAAGGCCTGTTATAAATTGAACTAAAAAATATAACAACATGTGCCGCCAGATCACCACAGTGACGATGACTTTTATCAGCAAATATACAAAAATTAAAATGTCAATAGAACTACAAACGAAGACAGTGGTTTGCGGGAAATATTTCAAAATACTGTGAAATATACGTTAATATTCATAAGTATCCGAGTTCTAAAAGAGGCAATCGAATTAACAAATAGCTAGTTGCGCTATTTCTATGACTACTATCGACTGCGAGAGTTTTTTTGTTGTTCAAATGCTTACACGTCCTCCATCACGTATTTCTTTCAGTCTTTTGGACGACTTCATAAGGAATACTTCTTCATTCATATAGAAAATCATTTCTTTCCCCTTCAAAATCAAGATACAGTTTTGAAGTGTAGTTTTAAGCTATCTTGCAGAATTTAAGATTTACAATAGTTAGCGAGATTTAAAATCACATTTGTCAGGCTAAACTTTCTCTGCGAGCACGATGATGTCAGTTCTTAAGACAGATATCTGAGTAACTAGGTGGCTCGTGCGAATATTACGAGGAATATGTACACGAATAGTGAGGTTTGTTGTTTGTAGTAAGACAAGAGGCAATCTATAAAACATACTTTGTGCCAATTTTTACATATGGGTTGGAAACATGGGTGATGAAGGAGAGAGGCAAAGGGAGAGTACAATCTGTGGAAATGAAATTTCAGAGGAGTAGACTAGGAGTAACAAGAAGAGACAAAATAAGGAATAAGAGAATAAGGGAGTTGATAAAGGAAGAACCACTACAACAGTGAATTGAGAAATCTAGGTTACAGTGGTACGGTCATGAAAAGAAGATGGGAGAGGAGAAGTTACCAAGAAAGATGCTGGACTTGGAGCTGATAGGGAAGAGGTCTATAGGAAGACCGAGGGACAGATGGATTAAGGGCGTTAAGAAATGTGTGGAGGAAAGAGGAGGAAATTGGGCGACAGTGGAAGAAGAGAGATGGTGGTTTGATAGGAAGAGATGGCGAGGCTTTTGTTCCCAGCAGACCCGGCAAGTGGCTGGAACCTGCCCTAGATAAAGAAGAAGTAGGACGAAAGAAAAATCCGCTCATTTGTAGTAACTGAAAACGCAACGTGTTACGAAACAATTAAAAATGATTAAATATTTCCCTGAAAGAAACAAAAATATCTGAAAGGCTCCTTACCCTTGATAGCTCTCAGAGTTTATCAATACCTCTGTGATAATGTGGTGCTGTATCTAGCGCTAATGCCGCCACTCGATCTCGATGCCAGCGCAACCTAGTAGCTTGACTCTGAAATATCGCACACTCGTAAAATTGATTGTTTAAAATTTTGGCTTTTACGGGATTTAGAAAAATTAATTCTTAATTAATGATGTTACCAAAACGGAGAACTTAGTGTTTAAAATGACTCCTCATTTATGAATTTTGGTTAAGTATAAAAAGAGAATGATGGCTCTTCATAAAAAACACCTTTTACAAATCATATACATGATTACCGTTGCAGGATATTACGTATAACGACCGTCATTATTTTTACTCAGAAAATAGTTCCACTAGTGCTGTTGGAAGAAATAACTTTACAGATGATATATTTCTTCTTTCCTACAATGACCGACCCACTCTGGCGAGTTTATACCTATTACTCAGTCCCTTAGACAGACAATAAAAAATCGTTGCTTGTTAAACGAGGTTTATTGAGAATACTTTCAGTCGGGATAAAACGAATTTTGACGTGCCTGTAGGAGTTTCCAGATTCTGGCCGCCTCTAAGTTTATGCAGGATTTTTCGTCCTGCACCATTCTCTACATCCCTCTCTGTCCTGTTCATTTCTGTATCTTATAAACTTCCTGTCCATTATATTACTGGAATTCTTTTTCCTTCCAGTTTAAGAAAACTTTTTAATTTCCACTCTTTCATCGCTCTGTTCACAACTGGAATCTCGATTGCATCGTGTGCAGGGTCTTCACTTATTGCTTCACTAATTGATATCATAACCTGTTCTGTCTTGTTGCTCCGATCCTCTGGAGCATTATCTGCGTATCCTGGATTCATTTCTTTTATCACCATACAACAGAACTATGTATCAGTATGGGATACAGTAAGCGCTGTGAAAAATTCTATTGCACTTTTCTGGCACCTTCCTGCTTTATATCAGTCTTTTTGCGAATGTTGAGTATTGACTATGCTCTTTTGCATCTTTCATTTATTTTATATTTACGTGAGTGCTCCTACAACCTTTTATTCCATTCGTCCTATAAACTGCAACGTAAATACGATCCTGGAATTGTTGAATTTATTTGGCAGTATGCGCCAGATCTCCATTGTAAGATATTCCAGCGTCCGTCTCCCATTCAGTTATGCATACCGTTTCAACTCTAATGTTCTACACATGAACGCGTAATGACTAGCTAATGACCTTACAATCGCTAATTATTATTTACTGTAATATGAGAAAGCGATGTCAAAATATCTCTAGTACCGTGAAAACTGGGGTTTCTCTCTACGGATAGGAAAGAAATCGGATTTAGTCTGTTCCAGAAGATTCACTGTTAAAGTTTTTTGAATTCTTCTTGGGAAACCTAGGGGAATTTGAGGATTAGTTTTCCATTACTCACGTACAGATACAGATAATTGTTTATAATCACCTAACCTGTTGGGCACAATTGTTTGGAACCGCACTGGCGGAAATTAAAACCCAAAATTTTATGATAAATTAATGAAATTTGGCCTCAAACATCCCCATGCTAAGAGTATTAAAGTTTTACGTGTAATGTTATGTGGGGATATTTATTATGCACAATTGCTATGTTTTTTTAGTGTATAACACGTGAACATTGTGATGTAACATGACACTTTTTTGTCCACGCGTTCTTGTTGACCAAGTATGCCAAGAAAGTGATGACCTTCTCTCTACACCCAAATATCTAACTGTGAGAGAGGTCGGTGAATTTGCATGTTTGAAGTGGTTGCATCATATCGTGAAATCTCCAGAAGGATTGGCCATAGTGCAATATGAGTATTCATACTTGTTACACAGTGGATGAAAGAAGGCTCTAGTACTCCTGGAACATGCAGAGGTATATACAAAACAATACTTGAAGGCGGATGTTGCTGGCAAACGGGTGGCTGCAGGCCTCTCCCGAGACGATTGTAAACAAATTGCCTGAAGCTGGTTTACACTCTCCAACTCCTATGCAATGTGTTCCGTTAACTTTATTTCATTGCCAGCATCGTCTAAACTGGTGTAATGCAAAACGCAATAGGACAAATGAATGGCGTTCATTTGTGTTAGAGACGAGTCTCGATTCTGTATATGGCAAATTGATAATCGACAGCATGTACGCAAGTGTAGTGGCGTAATGGCTTACCCTACTGTGATTTCAGAACGTCACACAGGTCTAGTCACTGGTGTCAAGGGTTTGGAGGAAATCAGTTTTGATAGCAGGATTGAGTTGGTTGGCGTTGAAGGCAAAATGGCAGCCTACCAATATGTGGATGTAGTGCTGCACCCTATTATGATACCCTTCATGTCTACCATCCAAATCGCATCTTCCAACAGGATAATGCCCGCCCTCATACTATGCCCATAACAGTACAAGCCTTGCAAACGGTTACGATCACAATTTGGTCCTGACGGTCCCGAGATTTGTCCCCAGCAGGGCAAGTCTGGGAAGCCAGGATTAGACACATTAGATCGCATGGTCACCCAGCACAAACTGACTGCACAAGACATGCAGGAGTAGAGAGATATTCGACAAGAGGACATCCGACCACTTATTGACTCAATGTCGTCAAGGATAGACAAATGTATAGCTGCTCAAGCCTTTTTAATTTCCGCCAGTGTATAATGATAAATGAATGTGTGTGTCAGGAGCTGAGCCCGCTGCATTCGGCTTGCGGTCGTGGCTTGTGCCTGCCTGACCTCGAGTCCATGGAGCCGCTGCCAGAGCACATGCGGCCCTTCCACGAACCACCAGACGTCAGCCTGACACTCGCCTTTGGCTTCCACTTCTTCTCGGCGAAGCATCTCTTCACGCCTGGATCGTACCACCGCTTCTTCCGTGAGTACTGTCGAAACTTTGGAAGAAAGCAAATCTCTTACAAGCTTTTAGTTATAAATATTTGTCCCCGGTGACAACATTTGACAAGTGGGAGCATTGAGTTGTTGGGACAGACTGCAGAGTGTATACCGAGTCACTGCAGGAAGTATAGATATTTAAATGTCAAACCTGGCTCGCTTCTCAAATATTCGAAATGTGCATTTGGTATACAGGGTTATTATAAATGATTGAAGAGATTTCACATATTTACTGTGTCTATACTATTTGACATATTAAAAGAACTCTTCTCGGGCTTCCTGCCACGCAAAAATTCACACCTATGTGACGTTTCGAAGGCGTCAATCTCAGCCCTCATTGAATCAGTGGAGAGCACCCTTACCAACGCTCTGGAAGATTTGTCAAGGTATTATAGCACGAACCAGCTTAAACCAAATCCTACGAAGACACAAGTATGTGCTTTTCATCTAAGAAATAAAGAAGCAAATCGTAGGTTAAAGGTAACATGGTCGGGGGTCGAACTAGAACACTGTGATACTCCAAAATATCTAGGAGTGACCCTTGACAGATCACTTACATTCAGGAAACATTGCATGAACTCCAAGCTGAAAGTTTCCAGTAGGAACAATCTCATAAGGAAACTGGCTGGATCGCAGTGGGGCAGCCAACCTGAAACAATTAGAACTTCTGCCTTAGCACTATGTTATTCGGCTGCAGAGTACGCCTGTCCCGTATGGCACAGTTCAACCCATGCCAAACAAGTAGACATTGCACTTAATGACACGTGCAGAATCATAACAGGCTGCTTAAAATCAACTCCAGTCGAATGGCTCCACCGTCTCGCAGGAATAGCACCACCTTCTGTTCGAAGGGAAATAGCAGTGAACAAGGAAAGGAGGAAAGTGAACCATGAAAAATCTCATCCACTATATGGGTATATCCCTCACAGGCAAAGACTTAAGTCCAGGAAAAGTTTCCTAAGAATATCTCAGGAACTTACAACAACAACTGAAGAAGCCAGGTTACAACTATGGGAAGCTAAGGCTCCCCTTCCGCATGGCTGGGGAAGAGTGTCTGAATCTTTGCCACCTGGTTATGACAAGGGATGGTTGACATGGAAATCTTTGAATAGGCTGAGATCAGGAGTGGGCAGATCCAAAGTGAATTTAGCAAGATGGGGCTATACTGAGATCAGTGATATCAAGTGCGACTGCGGTGAGGACCAGACTGTCCAGCACATGCTCCAGTGTCAACTGTGTCCAGCATCCTGTTCGGCAGCTGAACTGTATGAGGCCTCAGAAAATGCACTGGAAGTGGCCAAGTACTGGTCCAGTATAATTTGATGACTGTAATTGTGTAATTGTATGTTTCTGATACGAAATAATAATAATAATAATTTTCAACTGTAGATGTCACTGAAAAACTATTTGTTTATATGCTACCGCGGAAACGGTAGAAGACAAAAGCCAACCCAGCGCGATGACGTCACCCACTCTTCCGCTCACTACCGAGGCGGAACTGTTCCAGAATTTTGACAGCCGGGTTCCAGGACACACTGAGTCGGTAACCAGTGTCCCTGGTAACTAAAGAATCAGTTCTTCTGATTTCTACAGCTTCTGTAATAATATTGTCACAAAAATCTTTGACTCGCGCTAAAATTGTATTTTTTCAAAAAAAAAAAAAAGTATTAAATGTATTACCTTCTTGGAAACTGTGTTCGATCACAGCTGATTTCTCTTCTTGCCCCAGGCGAATTCGACGCGTCGCTGCTGAATACACCAACTCAATGTGTCCTGGAATCGGGCTATCAAAATGCAGCTTCGCCTCGGTAATGAGCAGAAGAGTAGATGACGTCATCGCAGTGGATTGGATTTTGTATTCCACCGTTTCCGCGGCAGTGTGTAAACAAACAGTTATTCAGTGACATCTATGGCTACAAATGAGGGCTGAGACACTTTCGAAACGTCCCACAAGTGTGACTTTTTTACGCGGCTGGAAGCCCGAGAAGAGTTTATTTACTTAGAATGAAAAACTTTGATCTTGTATTTTACATTTTGTCAAAAACTTTACAGACATATATAAAAATTCAAAAAGTTTTGCAGCTGAGTTTCAAATTTTTGTCACGAGAGCACGGACGTAACCAGTCGATCAAGATGGCGACAAATGCTGAGAAAGCTTATGTCGAGCTTGAGTTTCATTCGCGTCATTGTGTCGTAACAGTACAACCCCATACGAGTTTTGTGTGTGGGGTTTTGGGAAAGATTCAGCCACCTCTACCAACAAACTTACTAGGCCTGCGAGCTGGCATCAAAAATGTTTTACGACTGATTAATAGGGACATACTGCACCAAGTGTGACAAGAACTTGAATATCGACTTGATATCTGCAGAATCAGTAAGGGGACATATACAGCACTTTTTATATGTCAAAAACCTTTTTAAGTTTTTCTATATGTCTGTAATGTTTAGTGTCAGTATTTCAAATAATATACATACAGTAAATTTATTAAATCGCGCCAGTCATTTATAATAATCCTGTATACACCGAGTGCGACCCCGATTGAAGCAGTGCAGATCAGTTATACGCAGAGGCAGTGTGTGACGCCAGACAGTTATCAGAAGCAGCAATCTACATATATATAAAGATGAATGTATGTATGTATGTATGTTTGTTTGTTTGTTTGTTTGTTCTTCATACAAATCCACAGTTCTCATCCTATCTCGATGAAACTTTGCACACTTATCCCTTGAAACAAGGAGAAAAATACTGTCTACATTTGGTTGAAAAATGATTTGTATAAATAATACATGTTGTCTCATAATTTTGAAATACTACTGAATGGCGATAGACAGACGCGTTGGATATGGACGTTGGATACTGCGTTTCCGTGTATCGGTCAGACAGCTCTGTGTTTAAACGCAGTTCGGTGCTAGCAGCCGGCGGGTACGGACGTATAAACGGACAACTGCCGCGGAGCTCCGAGTTACAGTGTTAAAGTGTTTAAGTGTTCCAAGTAATATTCAAGAGAGTAAAGTTATATTCTAAGAAGCTGAAGATTTACATTCATCAGGCAGGTCTTCGGCCAAAGAAACAGAAGAGGTAAGCAATGGCGCATGCGACGTTAACGAGAAAGAATACCGTGAAATTTGCGTTTGACCGAGCGTATGTTAGACCAACGGCCTTTGAGATTCACGAGTGGCTATACGACACGGTCAAACTGAATGACGAAGAAATCGTAGGCATTCAGTTAGATTCTTTTCAGAATAGTGTTTTTGTGAAAATTACAAACGAAAAATTTTGTGAGAAAATAATTGAGTTGTACTCCGGAAACCTGAAATTCAATCACTCAGACGGAAACGTTAGCAGTGTTAAAGTATCCAATGCAGGAATGGGAATTAGACATGTGAGAATATTGAATCTTCCCTTTGAAGTATCCAGTGAAACAATACTACACGCAGTTAAACCATTCGGGACAGTAATAGAGATAATGGGAGATAAGTGGAGTGGGAACATAAGATATAAAATGTCAAACGGAGTGAGAATTGCAAAAATGGAAATATCTAGGCATATACCCTCCTATATCAATCTGTGTGGTTTCCGTGCTTTGGTAGTCTATGATGGCCAGCCAAGAACTTGTGCTGTATGCAATTCCGTGGATCACATAAGAGCAAACTGCCCAAGAATTCAAACAGCAACATTGCCTTTAACGTATGTGAAGCGGACAGCTGTTCAGGAAAACGACAACGAAAGCCAGCGACCGGAATACCTACAGCAATTTCCTCCACTGCAGGAAGTTAACAGCATAGGGCAAACAACAGAAAAACAGTCAACATCGCTGCCACTAACATACGTGAAGCGGACAGCTGTTCAGGAAAGCAACGGAATCGATCGACCGGAAAACGCACAGCAACTTCCTCCACTGCAGGTAGCTGACGGAATAGCAAAATCGACAGAAATAACACCACTGGAAAAAGACAAAACATGGAAAATTGGAGAAACAAACCAAATAGAAGAAGATAAACTCCAAACGAAGGAGACGGAGAACCTAAACTGTAAGGAACAAGGAAATCCAATAACAACACAAACAAAAAAGCGGAAAGACTTAGTAGAAATACTTAAAGACCAAAATGAAATCGAGGAGGCAATGGAATCAGAAAACGAAAGAAGTGATCTCACAAAGACGAATGATCCTCAGTCGACGGCTGATGAAATGGAGTGGACTCAACTGGAACTCGATAAGGCTGGTAGAAAGATACGAGCAAAGAGGAGACCCGAGACATACACTATACAGACAAGGATAAAGTCAAAAGAAGTGGAAAGTAATGAAAACACCAGAGCAAAAGGGAAGAAAATAAGAATACAAGCAAACGAAAAAATCCAAACAATGTCAATAGAAGAATTACCCTCAGATGCCAATGTACTTTTAGAAGGAGACAAAGAGAAAGCAAACACCTATCTAAGCTGGGTAGATGACCGACCACAAGGAGAGTCAACAGAGCGTACTCAAACGTTCTGAAACCTCAGAGCATCCGCAAAGAACTGAAACGAAGATACCGCAATAATGGCAAAAAGAACCTGAGAAGAAAACTATATCAAGAGACTGACAGCATGATAAAAAGGAAATGCAGCAAGTACTGACAGAGATGCAAAATAGCAACTATAAACCTAAATAGAATAACAAGCAAAAAAAAAAAAAAAAAAAAAAAAAAAAAAAAAAAAAAAAAAAAAAAAAAAAACAGAATGTTTAAAAGACTTCCTATATGCCGCTGATGTAGATCTAGCCCTCCTTCAAGAAGTTTGTAATACCAATGTCCTTGACATAACAGGATATGAATACGTATATAATCAAGGCAACGAAGCCGGAACTGCCATATTGATGAAAGAGGGGATAAATTACAATAATCTTATCACTATAGAAAATGGCAGAGGAATATCAGTCACGATTGAAGCAGTTACAATATGTAACATATACGCCCCCTCCGGAACTCACAAAAGAAACGAGAGATCGAACTTCTTCAAAGAAGATATGTTACCTCTCCTACCAACAAATACCAACAGTCTGATATTTGGAGGAGACTTTAACTGCGTGCTAGACCCTAAAGATCAGTTCCCAAATTTTAACGCCTGCAATGATCTAAAGGTAATAGTCCAAGGACTCAGATTAAAAGACACTTGGGAAACAAAACATGGAACTGACAGATCATATACATACGTTACAAAGGACGCAGCAAGCAGAATTGACAGGATATACATAAGCGAAGATATCATTTCCGATGTTACTAGTGCAGAGGTATGGCCTGTAAGCTTTTCAGACCACAGCGCCTACATAATACATTTAAATATGAGCAGACAAGAAATTCACCGAGGAAGAGGCTACTGGAAATTTAATACTGTTTTTCTAAAAGATCGCGAACTTAATGAAATGTTCCAAGAAACATGGCAAATATCTATCAGGCAATATCAGAGATACAATAATAAACTAGATTGGTGGTTACAATGCGCGAAACCAAAACTACGCCGTATGCTGATAGAATACGGAAAAGTAAAGAAGCAAGAACATAAGGAAACAGCGGAATTTTATTATGCCTGTCTAGGAGATGCTTACCGAAATACGAACAGATTAATTCAAGACATAATAAAAATAAAAAGAATAAAAGCGAAACTAGTAGCAATAAAACGTCTCGAACTGGAGCAAATGATGATTAGATCTAAGACCAAATATGCTGTACCAGAGGAAAAGACTTCAATATACCACTATATGCGGGAAAAGAAAAGAGCAAGGATTAAAATTCTTAAAAACTTGAGAATCGGTGAAGACACAGTTGTAACAAACCAAAAGGAAATTATAAACGAAGTTCATAAGAACTTTCAGGAACTATACCATGAGGAAAGTATTGACGAGGAAGATTCCAATGACTTACTCAGTGTGGTGTGCAACAGAATCGACGCAAATGACAACACACAACTGGAAAGTAGAATAACAGAAGAAGAACTAGAAGAAATTATAAAAACAAGCCCAAGGAACAAATCGCCTGGCCCTGATGGCATTCCAGTAGAAGTATACCTACAGTTCTGGCCAACCATCCAACAACAACTGACGGAAGTACTTAATGATGTGCTTACAATACCCAATGTACCCAGAAGCTTCAAAGAAGGATTAATAGTTCTGATACCAAAAAACGACAACAACAGAAGCCTAGACGGAATGAGACCTATATCATTACTAAATTCAGACTATAAATTGTTCACTAGAATACTCACAAAAAGAATGATGCCTCTGATGAATAAAATAATTGCGGAACACCAGGTTTGTGCAGTACCTGGCAGAACAATCATGGGGACATTAAGCGAGTACAGAGACATCATTGCAGCCGCAGCAGTAACAGGAATAAATGCAGAGTTATTGTCCATCGACTTTAACAAAGCCTTCGACAGGGTCAGTCAGACGCACATACGAAAGACATTGGAGAGAATGGGATTCAGTAACTCTTTTATTAAAATTATACAGAAACTGCTCCATGAAGCAGAATCAAAAGTTCTAGTCAATGGCTTCATAACAAAAGCAGTGCAAATAAAAAGGTCTGTAAGACAAGGTGACCCCATATCAATGGCACTGTTCTCAATTGCTCTGGAACCTCTGTTGCGATACATAAACGCCACTATATCTGGAATAAAATATGCAAACAGAAAAATCACTTGCTGAGCCTATGCCGATGACGTATGTGTAGTGGCCAGGAATGCCGAAGAAATAAAAATCATTAGGGAAAACATCTTAAAATATTGTCGTGCAACGGTGGCAAAAATAAACTTAATTAAATGCAAGATGTTGAAACTAGGTAATGGCATTCCACACCAGCAGCCTCATTGGATACAAGAAAGAGAAACAATGCAAGTTTTGGTAGTAGAACTGCACACGTGCCCACTAAAAATGATAGCCAGAAACTGGAGGACAAAGCTAAATGTGATTAGAGGAGCAGAGGAACCTAAATATGTACCAGAAAGTGGATCTTCGTCAATGAATACATAGTCTCAAAACTATCATACTTAGACAGCATTTTCCCAAGTCCAGCTTCAATCGCCAAGAGAATAACCTCGTGCCTTTGTAACTTCATACTAAGAGGAAACATCTTTAAGATTAAATATGCAACAGTGACTCTTCCCAAAACGAAAGGAGGTCTAGGACTAATCGACATAGAGTTGAAGTGTAGAGCATTATTCATTACAACTATGCTGAAGATCTTAAACAACCTACCACAAAGTATAACCAGCGTACTGGCATATGAATTACAACCAATCAGCAAAACACCACCGGTGAATGTAGGAGGAATCCACTTCAAATTGAGTCATATAAAGCAATACCACCTAGAAATCAGCTACCTATCTCAGAAACAAAGCCCCAAGATCAAAACAAGACACCTCCTAGAAGAAATTAATCGTCAAAACCAAAGGAACAGACAAGAAGAAAAATACAAAGATTGCAGCTGGCAGCAAATTTGGAAAAATGTCAACAATAAAACGTTAAACCTTGCGGTTAAATCCACGTGGTACAAAGTGGTCAATGATATGGTAAGCACTAAAGAGAAACTTTATTCAATACATCTCAGCAATACAAACAAGTGCAGCCAATGCCAACAAATCGATACCCTAGTCCACAGATTTGAGTGTGAAGAAATGAAAGAAATATGTGAATGGACTAAGGAAAAAGTCGCGATAATAAACAGGACCGCAAAAAATCAGATCAGAACCGAAGAATTTATAAGACCACAGAGGAGAGCGTATCCCGACACAAAACATAATGCCACAATGTGGCTACTAGGACACGCCGTATACTACACCTTCTCAAACAAGAGCAAAACAAAACTAGAATACTGGTTTTACCTAACAGAAGAATACAACAAACTGACACCAGTTCAAAAGAAAAGCTTCTTTGCAAATTTTTTAATTGTTATAAACGAATACGCCACACGAATACCGGTATGCATCATTAAAAAGACCATCACCGAATTTCGCCGCCAGTCATTTCACGCTTCTAATAACCTCGACGTCGACAAGGCGCAAATAAAAAAAAATAAAAAAACTGTTTGTTCACGTGCTGTTTGACTCCATCTTTTTATTTCGCCAAATTGTCTGTGTTGCAATGAGGAGGCTCCTACACAGCTACATAATAAATACAATTTAATGTTTTCTTACCAGGTTGCTGCGGTGGATGTACCCCTCAATGGGAACTTCTTGGGAATAGACACTGGGGTTTCCCGTTGCCTTCCGTAGTGTGTATTCGTATGTGTTTTACTGTATTAGTCCGTGTGTTCATTATACTGTGTTGTATAAGGGGAGCAGCCCATTAATTACGTGAGATGTTTTTTTCGGAAATTAGGATCTCCCCCCCTCCTGGGTGCACAATCTGTGTAATTAGGAATTGTGCACCATCACCTATCTTATCTTACTGGCCAAGTCCTGACGATGAAAATTTCCTTCACCACCAGCCCTCGAACCAACTAAGTGCGTCTCAGCGCCGGACACCATTACGATATCGGAACTAAATGAACCAATTGGGAGGGCTCTAAAAATTAAACAGTCTTGAGTATATGTCGATGAATTTCTAGCGTTTTCCAGGTTCCCTATACGTACAGCAAAATCTTGGCGAAGAGGGGTGAACGGTATATATCACTTTTCAGCAAGCTTTGCTGGAAACATGTAACTAGAATTAAGAATTACCTTGTCCTAGTAGAAGTAATTACATGAAATAGTACAAGAATGAAAAGCTTCTGGAAAGGTAATTCAAGGTTTATTATGAATTGTATTAGATTTATGCAGGCAAACGACACGAAAATTTACCTAAGTACTTTGCTGAACAGAATTCGTAGCTCTGAAAATCTTCAACAGCTTATTCATAAAAATGCCTATTTTGGAGTCATTTCCTAACACATAAGAGGAAAAACAGGGCACTCCAAAATCTTTAACGTAGAATAAATTTTAATTATATCTTCATGGTCCACGAATTACACGAATTACTGCCAGCTGGACTACGCAGGATGCCTTCTGTAGCTAGGCTGTATTAAAAGACAGGGAACTATCATTGTGTGGATTTGAACATAGCGTGATACGTCCCATTTGTCACTTTTATGCCAACATGATGGTTTTAAAGCCCTTACGGTGGCTGACAGAGACGGTGATGTTATGCTTTCTTTATTGTCTGACCATAGGATAGCTCTAGTGCTATGTGGAACTGTGTAGTAATTCTGATTGGGAGAGAACTCAGCTTTTTCTGTTACCATATAACCCTTTCGATTTAAATATTTACCAGTGTGCATTTTCAACTGTTGTGTAGTATAATATTTTTCCGTTCGTCTAGTGATGTTTGACTAGTTATATATATTCTGTGTTGTCCCTCTTGCCTGTATGTCAGTGCGCCCTAAGGCCACAATAACGACAACAGCGAGTGATATATATTTTTTGCTGTCATCAGTCTTTCGACTGTTGTGATGCAATCCTCCATCCTTTCCTATCTTGTGCTAACCTCTTCATCTCTACATATCCCTTAGAACCAACGTCCTCACTTATCTGCTTCATATATTCTAATCTCTGTCTTCCTCTACAGTTCTTACCTTCGACCGTTCCCCCCACCAGCAAATTAATCAGTCCAGCATGTATCAAAATATGACCTACTTGCCTGTCTCTTCTTTCTGTAAGCTTCTTCCACAAACTTCTTTCCTCACCCATCATTTCCAAAACTCATTCATTTCGTTCTTTGTCTGTCCATTTAATTTTCAGCATTCTTTTGTAGCACCACATTTCAAATGCTTCAATTTTCTTTCTTTCTAGTATTCCTACGGTCCATGTTTCGCTACCATAAAGTGCTATGCTCCACACATAGAGTTTTAAAAAGTTCTTTCTAATTCCTAATTCAATGTTTGAAACTAAGAGATTTCTCTTTTTCATGAAGGCTCTTTTTGCTAGTGCTATTCTGCTTTTAACATCGTTCCTGTTTCGGCAATCGGTTGTAATTTTGCTTGCCAAATAACAGAATTCACTTACTTCTCCAATTGAATTCGATCCTATTTTTATATTTAATCTGCTAGTATTTGTATAATTTCTGCTAAATTTAATCACTTTAGTGCGAGTGATATATATATATATATATTGATGTCTATCTTGACTGTGCCATTAGGGCGCTAATGACATAGGCCACCGCCTGCCATGATTAATAGTGTTTCTCTTCTGCCATAAACCATATCGATTATTCCAAAAAACAAGTAAATTCTTATAACTTTTCATTTTGTTTGAAACGGTTAGGTGTCTGCAGTAACTGTGGTGCTGTAGGGGTACAGACATTGAGAGAAGTGGCTTCAGACATTTGTTATTGTGTTTCTGCAGAGCCGCCGCTGCCGGTGCTGGTGTCGGGCACGGTGAATAACGTGTCTCACGTGGCGGGGTCCTCACCACTGCTCACTCGCCACGGTGAGCTGCTCCCCACGGAACCCTGTGACGGCTCTATGGGCTACCAGGAGTGTGAACACCTGATCGCACTGCCACTGGGAGCCACCGTCGACATCCTGCTCGTCGACGAGTGTGAGTACACTACAGTCCTTCCACTCCAATTTGGCGGCTCAAGGTCGTATTTCACTTGTCCTGCGCCTTTCCTCGTCACAACTCTCCAGCTACCTACATCTGGCAGCTGACCGCTCAGTTGGTATACGCAAGTAAGTCTGTTGGACATCTCCGCGATCGTGTCATCAGGCTATGTCCTACGCAAGAAGGGGTAACTTCAGTGTGGACGAAACAATGACCTTGAACCGCCTATTGAAAATGAATAGACTATAGACCATCTCTCTATATATTAATTTGACATAGCTGTTCTACCGTGTCAGAGAATGCAACCAGTAAATTGTACAGTACCGAGCGGGAGTTAGCCGTATAAACTTCTGAATTCATACCGTCAGTGCCATCTCTTAGTTGGTCATATCATAAGTTTGTGTCATTACTTAGAGGTAGTAAAACTGATTTAGAGTCCTTCTATTAGATATGGTAGACTGTCGGAAATACAGCTCTTGATATATTAATACTTGTAAAAACTGACGAAAACAAATTTCAAGCAAAAGTTGCTCATGGTATTTGCAAAAAAAATAAATAGCTCTGAACGAATCAATACCTAGCAGTGTATTACCACACTACATCAAAATATATTTGCGAGAAGCTGGACCTGTAGTTGGGCAGAATGCGAACAATGTAGTAACGGCATTTTTTTTTTGTTATTGCTTTACGCCTCGTCGATGTCGAGGTCATTAGAGGCGGGATGGGACTGGGAAGAAGGAACGATAAGGAATTCGGCCATGGCCTTTTGAAGGAAGCATCCCAGCATTCACCTGGAGTGATTTGGGGAAACCATGGAAAACCCAAATCTGGATACCCGGCGACCTACCGAATGCGAGGCCAGAACGTTAACCGTTCACCCACCAGGCTCGGTGTAACGGCAATTGCCTGGCTACCTTCCAGAATGTGAGCTTGGGTCGAATAGCCCTCAGTGTAGGAACAAAGCGTGCCGCTAGTGTGACACGGTGGTGATGATACAGTGGATTGTGAGCTGTGTGGTGGCTGCGTGGACAGCCTGCAGAAATAGATGTATGGCGGCTAATGCCAGGGTGGTGCGTGGTTGCTCTTGTGTTCCATGTCATTATCCGGGTGGACGTGGGTCTCCGACGGCAAGAATAAAATGGAATCATCACGTTGGACAACAGCGGGCAGCAGACTCGGTGTCTTGTGCTAAATGGTAACCCTGCCGATATGGTGATCACCGCAAATTATTATTCAACCTAGTGTCGCCCTAGTGAAAATCTCATTACCCCCTGAGCTTAATCATTGGAAATATAGATAATCCTGAGAACGGATGTAAAATGAACCCATTATTGGATTTCAAGATGTTTGGTTAATTGTGTCATACTATTGTTAATAACATTTGATGAAGAACAATTTTTTAATAAACGTGTACTAATGTCAAACGTAGGTACAATGGCGGTGTTAATGTGCAAAGCAATATCCCGATTCCTCAAATCAGCGATTTCAATCTTTAATAATATTTTTCTTGATAACTTATGGAAACAAAAATTAATTTAAGTCTTAACGAGAGTGAGTACATCTCATCCACAATAATGGAATCTTTCTAACTTGGATTACTTTCCTAAGCATGGAGTATCAAACTGGGAAAAGGCGGGCCGATACCAAAACCTTATGCTTAATTGCAAAGATTTTTATGTCTCTATGGTAAGTTAAATCTCTCCTGAACTTAAGAGATTACTTGTACGTTAGCTGTCCGGTGTGAAGGAGGATTGCATGAGGAATCTGTCATTGGCTTCAGGCGCAAGTGAACATAGCAAGACTTATTTTCGTTGTTGTAACTATGATGGCAGTATGGTTTTAGGACCCTTATAATATAGTGTGAATTTCGCACGGTTGGGGGAAGGGGTGGGAGGGGAGGGGGGAGTCAGCGGTAAATTTAATCGTGGTGATAGCTTATGGTTGCATAAGCCTATATTGCAGAATATATCTCATGTTAGACGACTACTATTCCTCAATAATAAAACTGCGTTATACTCTTTAGCTCTAAATTTCCTTAGAATATTTGAAATACCCTACAGTACACGTACGTTATTCTTTCAGAATTCTGCAACTTTTAGTGTTCCAATACTAGATCAGAAGTGGAAATGGAATCGGTATTTCTCCACAATTACACCGCTCGATGTTAGCTTAACTCAGTTTCAATATGGTATTTTACATTTTAAAAACCTTTTCTATAGAATTTCATGGTTCAGAAGAGATTGCAAATCATAAACTTTTTTTTTCTGGTCTCAGATCCAGACTTGACGCTCCTGTAGCCTCGATAATTATTTATGGCGAACATCAAGACAGATTTCCAGTGGTGTGAGTGTCCAAAGATATTTGTTCAGATCTTTGAACTGAACAACGAGCCGTTCACATTGACTTACTCGCGAACTTCCAGATATTTTCTGCCCCACTTTTTACTCCATGTATCGTATCATGAGCAAGCATATGTCGGCTGTACTACTAGGTTCTCGCAAACCACATACAATATTTATTTCAAATTAAACGTACGCTGGACATGGTTGGAGAGGATAACGCTCTGGCCTGGAGGACGTGAGTTTGAATCACCGTCCAGCCATCCAGATTTCGGTTTTCCTTGATTTCCTGAATTTTCTTCAGATAAATTCCACGACGATGCCTTCGAAAAGGCCAAGGCCACATTTCTTCGCGTTATTTGCTACCCTCCCCCGCCAAGTTTTTTCCTGCTTCTTATGATCTCGATGTCGACGGGGCGTAAAGCACTAAGAAAAAAAATCAAATTAAACTGGAGAGGAGCACGCTAGTAGAGGAAAAACGGGAGGGGCGCTGATGAGGGAGAGAAAGAAGCTAAGAGAGTATTGAAGGCTTATAAGAAAGATTGCATGAAAGAGAGCATAGAATGACATAAAACAGTTGTGAGAGACATGGCATACGTGAGAAGTGGGATTGATGGAAGGTGAAATGCGTTGGACCACTGAAAAGCAAATATTTGGGAATTCCGTACCATAGATGCGTCTTAGAACGTGATTTTCGCAGGATATTTTAGAAAAGTAATTTTTTCCAATGCATTTATAGCCTCTTCATTTAAATTCTCCAAGCCTTGCTGAGCTAAAGTTTAGGATAATTTCTTGTAGAGACTAAGGCGCTAACTGATAATCGATCCCTGGAGATGTGTAATCAGCTAATACTATATCCTTCCTCTTCTAGACCGCTCGATCGTGTGCGCTAAATTGAAAATGGAATACATATTACAGCTGTCATTCCCTTTGTATTAATTTCATTAATTGCTAATAACCTTACCGACAAGGAAAATATATGGCTATTTAATTTACATCTGTTACAACTGTCTCAAGTAATACAATCTTTAGTATTTTAAAATGAACTATCTTAGAAAATAAATTAGTTTTCGCTACTTTTTGTCGAAGTCTGTAATTGCTTTGTCCATCTATGTATTCAGAAAGAGATTATAATCACAGTATAATTTTTTTATATCAATATTTGAACGGATCTTCAGTGATTTAAGGTATTTAAACTGTATTTTACTAAGGAACATGTGCCTAAAAATTTTTTATGACCATGTTAACTGATGTAACAGAATCTGATTTATACAAGTGTGTTATTGTAAGTTTCCGTCCAAATTAAACATTTTTATTCGATACAACTATATTGCCTTAATTTGTGTGTCAAAGTAAGAAACGAGATATATCATACCAAACATACGTATGCATTGCTTAATGGTATTTCACTGCCTGCCCAGCACATTTAAAAGATTTTCAGCAAGGAGTAATCATGCTAATATTGTATACGATTAATAGTTACGTCCATCATCAATCTATACTATTTAAAAGAATTGTATAAGAGGTGTGTCTGTACGTGAATTTCTTACAGAAACAGCAATTTTAATGTACAGTACTGATGATAGAGATTCGAAAATCATAAAATTTGTAATACTGTATGTCTGTCAGCCAGTCTCTATGTTCGCGCACTATGTATAAACTAGTGGATATAGTCTAACGAATCTTAGCATAGTGATGGATTATGTCACTGATTAGAATGTAGGATACTTTTTATTCAGATTAACCACTTACTTTCGGATGATATGACGGCCAAAATAGCCCAGAATCGTAAATTTTGAAATTTTTGTATGTTAGTCAGTGCATGACGAAAGAACATAATGTACCGTATGGATTTTATCGAAATTACGGAGAGTGATAGCTTACGTCAGTGTGTATCTTTCAGAATACTTTTTATTGTATTAGTAGCATAGTTTCCGTTGATACAGGCGCCAAAACCGTAAATTTCAAAATTTTGTTCTATCTCTGCGCGAACCTCGGAAACCTATTGTACATATTACAACCAAATTTCTCTTTAGCTATAGATTATGACTTCAGTTAACTTGTAGGATCCTTTTTATTTAAACCTGTTATATAGTTCTCGATAATACAGAGATAAACCGTGATTTTAGAGTGTTTGAGAATGCACACTTCACGCAGAAAATAAGGAATAGATTTCAAGGATACTGCATATCAGTTTAAATATAGGATAATTTTTTTTTTTTAATATCCCGATTAGTGCCGTATTTCAATTTTTGTATGGTTATGAACGGATAAACAAAGACTAACCATTTCAACGCAACTGCTCATTGTAGTGGCTTATGTCTCGTTTGTGATAGCCGAGATTATGTTTCAATGAGACACTGACACGCTTAGAAATATACACGTCATACATCATGCAACAAACATACTAAATAATAATAATAATGCCGTGTGGACGTAATGACCTGATGACATGGTTTCTATTGGCTGCGCTTTCCGCCCCTATTTTAACCGTCTTAACCTAACCAGGTGGTGTTAAGTACAAAGGACCTACATTTTAACGTGGAATCCGAATCACAGATGCGTTCTGGCGTACTTCACATTACACAGCAAGCTAAGTCAGAGGTGAAGGTCGGGTTAATGGTCTACGAAAATCCCCGCCGAGGACCGAACCGAGGACTTTTTCCTCGCCAATCAGACACCTTAACCATTGGGCCACGAGACCGCAACGAATATACCCTTAACATTAGCATGTCGGTAATGCGATTTTACCCTTTCAAAAATCGTCCAATATGCCTAAAGAAGCTTTCACTTCAAAACTAAAAATATAGCTTAGTCCACCACCCTACTGTTCGTCAAATCTTCCGGAAGGAGATGTACCAAGCTATTGTGTCAGAGGCTAATTCCTTTCTTCAAGGGCCTTCAGTTTAACGTTGAATCAGAACAGTCGAACGTCCCGACATACCTCATATAATCAGATACAATTCTTACTCACCGCGGGATTTGAACCCGCGACCGGAGAGAGAACTTTCCGAAATAAGTGCACTAACCGCTGAGCTACCAGACCGCCTTATTTCGCTGTATACGTGTGCTAATTACTATGAAAATCGGATAAAAACTGTGGATTTGTGTGAGCAACGGTGACAGAAATTAAGTTGAGGGGGAAAAGGGGAGGGAGTTTAGGTTTCTGTAAATCAAACGTAAACACTGTTATTCTGTTTGTTTTAAAGTATACTATGCAAAGTTCCATCAAAACCTGATAAAAAATTTGTGTTTGTATAAAGATTTTGCGAAAAGCGTCCAACGTGTATATCATACGTGCAACAAGTGGCGTGGCGTGAAGCGCAATGCAATCACAACAGTTTTACCCCCGTCAAAACATCGCGTAACGTGTCTATGAAAGATTTCTCTTCAAAACTTGCACTAATTTAATTGTTCCGTTATAGAATCAATCCCTTTAACATTGTCTAGTGCAAGCCTTTTCGCAGTCGAAAAATTTACTTTGAACAGATACGAGGTGACAATCAATTTAAATCACAGAATTTGTGAGTCAATTAGAGATTTTATATGATAGTTTGTTACATACAAAATATATAACACGCTGTTCGTTCAGAATCTAGGCGTAACTATTTCTGTGCGTCAACAACAATCTCAATCTTCTGAACTAGTGTCAGTTTAACGGGGCGGTAGAAATGAAGTGCAAAAATGTAGTTAAAAAATATTTATACAACTGAAAGTAAGGAGGAGATCTAAGAAACTGAATTGTTACACTGATTGTTCCTACGCAATATACATCAACAACTAGTGCCGGTTCTAGGGGAAAAGGGGGGGAGGGAGAGGGGTCAAAATGGGGCACTTGTCCCGGGCGACAAAATCATGTTTAAAGGGGCGGCAAATAATAAATTCATGTGGCGGTGCTTTGTTTTAACTCTACTGTCCCGAGCGGCAAATTCGAAGAACAGCTCCATACTGCCCGGGGCGGCAAAATCATGTTTGAAGTTTCCGCCTCGGAAAATTTGTTGATCCGCAACTGTCAACAGCACAGACCTCCAATTTCTTCTTCTTGTCTTCTTTTTTTTTTTTTTGACTGCTTAACATCTCTTAACAGCGAGGTCTTCAGAGACGGGAAAGGATGGGTAGGCAAGGAATGGGAAGGAATTCGGCCATGGCCTTTTGAAGGAAGCATCCTGGCATTTGCCTGGAGGGATTTGGGAAACCATGGAAAACACAAATCTGGATGCCCGGACGGAGATTCGAACTGCCGTCCTCCCGAATGCGAGGCCAGAACGCTAACCGTTACACCACCACCCTCGGCCCTCCAATTTCAAATAAGTGTGATCACACAAAAACCATTCTTGTAAAAATAGGCCAAGTCTCGTGTCCATGTAATGACAAAGTTATGAGATCTTCTTCTAATCAAAGTCTACACTTTACAGTGTGTATTCACTTTGTGAAACAGAATGGTTTCTCTCCATGTCATAGATCGTTTATTTAGGATAAAAGAAAAATCTGATGACTGGCCATTATGCGCGTCATGTTTTAGTTAACCTAAATAAATATCATAAATGTGTTGCTTTATCAAACTTATAAATACTTAAAAGCCAAGATTTCCCTCGCTCTTTTCGAATTTGACAAGTATATATTATTCCCTCAATTTCAGTAAAAATTATGACGTTCATAAAGGCCAAGTCATCATATCTTTTTTATCCTAAATAAACGAACTATGACACCGAGAGACACCATTCTGTTTCACAAAGTGAAGTGAATACACACTGCAAGGTGTAGACCTGGCTCAGAAGAAGATCTCATAACTTTTTGTCACTACATGAACACGAGACTTAGCCTATTTTAACATGAATTGCTTTTTGTGGGATCTCATTTCATTTTGTAAGTTTATCGCTTATACTGAATCGCCTCTCAAATGTAATTATTCCATTTGAAAATCATAGGATAAGAACATTTCTGAATTAAGACATCAATGTACATTACCAACAATGCCCCACTCCCTGAAAACAGTGAGTGTTCTCCGTAGCCGAGCAATTGCCGTTGGCTTCAATACCACCATAAACAAAAGTAGTAGTAAATTCTAAAGGAAGCACAGGAACAAATTAAAGTTTAATATATTAGTAATAAAACAGCTTAGACAACTGGCTTCCCTTTCGTACGAATCGAAACTGCATATTCACTATTGCCAGGAACGCATAATTTTACAGCTTGGTCCAGTATGTATTTTCACGTGAACACCTTATGTAATGCGCTAATGACCTCGATGTCGACGCGCCCTAAAAGAACAACAACAACGTAATGTAGTTGGTGAGCAGAAACATGGCCTCATAACAATCAACTTCGCCATGTAGCACATTTCCTTCTTTGGGTCCCTGGCTTTGCGTCCTAGCCTAGATGAGAAAGTTTTACTAATATCTTAAATTTTAATTTGTTCCTGTGCTTCGTTTAGAATTTACTACTACTTTTGTTTATGGCGATATTGAAGCCAACGGCAATTACTCCGCTACAGAGCACAGTCACTTTTTCAGGGAGTGGGGCATTGTTGGTAACTTATATTGATGTCTTAAATTCAGAAATGTTCTTATCCAGTGATTTTCAAATGAAATAATTACATTTGAGAGGCGATTCGGAATAAGCGATAAACTAACAGAAAGAAATGAGATCCCACAAAAACAATTCTTGTTAAAATAGGCCAAGTATCGTGTTCATGTTGTGACAAAAAGTTATACGATCTTCTTCTGAGCCAGGTTTACACTTTGCAATGTGATGACTTGGCCTTTATGAACGTCATAATTTTTACTGAAATTGAGGGAATATTATATACTTGTCAAATTCGAAAAAGAGTGAGGGAAATCTTGGCTTTTAAGTATTTATAAATTTGATAAAGCAACACATTTATGGTATTATATAGGTTAACTAAAACATGGCCTGCATAATGGCCAAGTCATAAGATTTTTTTATCCTATATAAACGATCTATGACACGGAGAGAAACCATTCTGTTTCACAAAGTGAAGTGAATACACACTGCAAAGTGTAGCCTGGCTCAGAAGAAGATCTCATAACTTTTTGTCACTACATGAACACGAAACATGGTCTGTTTTTACAAGAATTGTTTTTGTGGGATCTCATTTCGTTTTGTAAGTTTATCGCTTATTCTGAATCGTCATTCAAATGTAATGATTCCATTTGAAAATCGGTGAAGTATGAAAATTTCAGAATTTAAGACATCAATATATGTTACCAACAATGCCCCACTCTGAAAAGAATGGGTGTGCGCCGTAGCTGAGCAATTGCCGTTAGTTTCACTACCACCATAAACAAAGTTACTAGTAACATCCAAACTAAACGTAGGAACAAAGTAAAATTTAAGATATTATTTAAACTTGCTGACCTATATACATTAAAAAATACTGAGGAATATACTCGTAGGTTTATCCGGAGCCCCAAATGTGTGCCATAATTTTTCATGTTTGGGATTGTAATTAAATAAATACTGGGAAAAAACTCAATATTAGATTTTTCTCATGATTTAGGGATGAAACCATAGATGTGTACCAAATTACTTGTTTCTAGAATTACTGGAAGTACAGTGGAATTTTGATGTCGGGGTGTCGTGCCGAAATAAAACTTCCAAAGTAAGTAAAGGAAAGAAGTAAAATTTAACATATTATTTAAACATAGTAATCTCACTCCACAGTGAAACCTGAGGTATATGTAGTTATTATGGTAGAAAGCGATTAGGGGTAGGTATGCGGAAATTTACGAGTTTTAGACTTTTCTTATAATATGTGGGTAAAATGTTATCTGGTATCAAATTTCAGCTTTCTACGGCTACGGGAAGTGCCTTATAGTTTTGATGATCTTCAGTCAGTCGGTCTGTCAGTGAGTGAGTGACAAAATCACTGAAGTTTGTTTGCTTCCGAGTAACAACGGAACTAAAAACAGTAACAAAATAAAATTTATTACGTTTGCTAAGATTGCTGAAATCTATGCATAACAAAACTTTGAGACATGTAGCACCGAAGAAATTGAGGTTCAAAAATGGCCGAATCGCTTCGAGAAATGGTAGGCAGTGCCGTCGTTGACTCGATTTGGCGGGTGCACGTGTATTAGTACTTAACTGAATGAAACTAATCAACAGTTGTACCGTTAACCGAAAGCCTGTAATTTACAGTTGCAAATTAAATAATTAACAAACAAATGTAATTGTAAAATAGCCAGAAAAAGAAAAAGAAAAATAAACTACGTTTTGGCTGCGAGAAAGAATTGTTTTCTTGAGGATTAAGTTTAGTTGTTCCATGGATCAGCGCGCGTACCATACAAATCCACGAAAATAAACAACCACGAATGTTTTAGAATTAAAATTTACCTTCTTAAGGTTGTCATTACGATAAAACTTTTTTTTCATTGAGTTCATATTTTACCCCGCAAATATATTTATTACAAACATCTGTATACTTGCTAGTAAACAGGCAGTGTTATAAACTTTCTTTCCTCTTAGATCTTGTAATAAAGGACTTTTCGACTTACATAACGACCCAGATTTTCCTAGGACGCTGAATTTCTGACTTCAGTAACATTATATTGCTTGTCCATTGGAGGGACTCGCAATGGAATGTTACAGCCGAACGTTTGGAGACCGCGATGATTATAAACGTTGTTTGATTCTCTATTTCGACATGAGTATAGATGTTTGATCCACCGACCGGAATGAAGCGTATACGGTACCTGGGCCGAAGCCATTCATCCGCCACCCCAGCCACACCACTCCACCTTGCCACTTCATTAGGAAGCGGCGATATGTCTCACCGCAGCAGACACCGACACGCCGAGCGGAGTCGACATAAGGCGAAGTTGCTACGGCGTAACATGGGGCCACAGCACATGAACAAACGGAGTCTCAGTCTACACCCTGCGCAACCGCTGCCGACGCGCGGTCTTCCCAGTGCGTCACTCCTACGATATCCAACGCGCGCAGCTATGTTGGAGCTCTCTCACGTCGATCCCAGGGGTCAGACACCGCAAACTCATCATGAAAACATGGTCGTCACCAAGAATTGAAGATGGATTAGACGACCCCGACTTTGAGGAGGCGGAGACACTGATCTACATAGTTGTACATCTGGCATGTACAGCGAAATCTTCATGGCAAAAGGAAAGTACACATACCGAAGCTGGTGGAAGAAATACCTCGACGTCCAGGTTCAACCATGCATAATTCAACTCCGAGTCAAGTCCGGGAGTAAAAAGTATGCATGGGAAATACCAAGAAACAAGTTCCTATACATCCTCAGCGACGAGAAGTACGGTCACCTCGCCACGCCCATCACTGACAAGAAGAAAGACTGGTCACGGTTTGTCAGCCTTCCTGTCATCCTCAGCAAGGACTTCAGAGAGGATGACTATTTTGAAGACCTACATCGAGTGCTATATTGCGAACCACACCAACATTCATCTTCGTCTAGTCAGGAAGATGAGTCGCAAACCTCAAGAAAAGACGGAACTACCGATGGCCTTAAAGGACCGGAATATCCAAGAACACCATCCTTGCCCTTGCCCAAGCACCTCAACGCCACGCCTAGTGCAGACCACCAAGAAGAGGCATCGCGGGAGCCGACAGGGTTGACACCGGACAACCTGCTCGTAACAAGTGCGAGCCCATCAGAGTTAGCGGCGGTTAAGGATTTCCTCGAGAGCCACAGCATTCAATTCCAGTTCATCCAGTATGGAGGGGCAGGGCTTCCGAAAACTGATAGCTTCCCAAACACTGCTTCACCAGAGGAAGCAACCAACCATGGAACGGAGGTCACCCGAGATGAAAGCCTCCCACCACCCGCAGAAGCCAAGCAGTCAACGCCATCGGAAATCAAGGCTGTAGAGGCAGCCAACATCTAGGTCAAGAAGCAAAACGGCCGGAACACCAAGAAGAACCCCGCAGGAAGAAATCATCATTGTCAACTGTTGATCAATGCTTCAGGTGCCAGGGATTCTGGCATTGATCGAAGGACTGCCGAAACCAAGTTCGGTGCGTTCGCTGCGGGGAAAATCACAGCGTGTTGGTGTGCACCAGACCGCACGAAGCGACACCAACTTGCGCCAACTGCGCTTTGGACCACGCGGCCAGCTACGGGGGCTGCCCACTGAGAAGGAAGCTGCAAGCGGCTATCATCAGGAGCCGCCCCCACACCAGCACAGAGAAGATCACGACGCCACCAAGATCGACGAAGGATAAGACCACCCACGGCCATCTGACCAAGCATAACCACCTAACCAGACACGATGAGCATCTACACAACAACCGTTGTCAATGCCAGCCACAAAAAAAATCAACTAGGGATGGTCGTACAACTGCTCACGCAGTTGTTAACTACGCTCATCCCCACCAGGGGATAAGAATAAGCAAGGGTTTCCCTCTAAGGTCATTATGTAATGGCCAAAGCCGGGTTTTTCCCTAACGTGTATATTATGTTCCCAAAAGCAACCAATATGATACAGTAGAGAAAGCTACAGACAGTAGCGGGACTACATAACGCAGTTGAGGCAGCGAAAATAATAGTAAAAAAATGACCCCCACCGTGGAATTACGCTCTTCCGAAGTATCCGCCATTATAGCAGGGGTGGTGAGGCAAGGCGCGTTTCGCCACTCAATAAGGTTGCCCACGGGTAGCGACGTGGGAGCAGGTAAGGCGGATGCCGCAGAAACCGAGCGCAGCGTAGGTATGCCTCGTCGCATGTTCCACCATGGAGGAAGAAAAAGAGTGGAGGAAAAAAACTGCTAAATCTCTTAATCCTCCTGTAAACACTCGGCTCCTACTGCGCATGCATAATAGATAGCCCAAAACATTGCGCTGTTTTCACTGTGTTTGCTGCTGTGATTATTTAATTTTCTAATATTCCAAAGATTTTTATAATGCCCTCTTGTGTTGCATACGGTTGCACAAACAGATCGGATAGGAAACAGCCTTGAATAACGTTTCATAAGTAAGTCACATTGTAATTAATGTTCTTGAAGTATTTGATAGGTAACTGTAAGAGTAGGTCATATCACTATAAATTTATTTACTGCTCTCAATAGGATGATGTCGATCTCAAATATTTGTTGGTGGAATGTGGACAATCAGCATATCTTACTGCTTTGAACATAAAAAGCTTGCCTTATTGAAAACAAATGTTGAAAGTCTAATTTAAGCGGGTCAAGGTTACATTGCGGTACAGTGAATATGGTATTCTGCATGCTTTAGTCCAGTTTCAGTTTACACTGAAAGAGAATGATGAAATTAATTGTGATAATTTGTGCTGCACGAATTACGAAACGTGATGAAACAAACGTTGTTGTTAGCCGAAATGTAGTTCGCGATGCATTTCGTGTGTTTAGGTGTGTCTACATAGTTTGATTTTGTAGCGACAATATCAATGGAAATGTGGGTAGATTGAAATGAAACATTTACCACAAGGGACAAACTATTTATTTATTATTAGTTGTTAGTAATTTCATGAGCACCATGTTAGTGACACAGCGTGTATCGTGATGTAAACTACTCTCATTTAAGCTTCTGACTTTTGGAGACAGTATATCTCGAGAACTAAGCAGGATATCAAAAAATTGTATTCTTAATTTTTTATTTGTCTCGTCCAGTTATATAATAATACATCATCAAATTGCAGTGCCACGGTGTTGAGGTGTTTGTGCATATTCTCCGTGTTTCTACTGCCATCCAATGTCGCGACCTAGCCACCCTACTTCTCTCTACACGACTTCACTCCAGGGCGTGGGAAGACCAACCAACTGCGCAAAACGTCGCCGAATAACGCGGCTTCCAATACTATGGCGCGCTCCTAGTGCGCTTTCCCTTGAACCCAACCGATACGCAAAGTGTCACTGTGAGAGCACAGGTTTTCACGCACTCGGCCAAGCTTCACAGAGCACCACTATAGAGCACGCTCTCGTCACAAAGGCCCGAGGATCCCCACGGCACTTACAGGGTGTTGCTGCCACACTCGGGTAAAAACCCTTGCACTACCAGTCGTCACTTATATAGCGGACCTATTATGACAGCAAAGAGGCGGGTGCATACCGTCGGCAGAGGGCACCACTTACTCTGACTGTCAGCGACCCAGTTTACCCAAAGCGTTTCCCGGCACAGTGTAATACTACTGACATTAGGCCAGGGGCCCCAATCCTCACCTTTAGAGGTGTAGTCTCAGTAGGTGTGTAGCCGTTCTGCAGGACACAGCACACATACTCCCTAAACTCCGCCCTACAAGTCGGGATAATCGAAGCATCGGCAGAGTGTGCTTTGTGCTTTCCGGCGGCATGGTGCACCACTCACCTGACTATCGCACACGTTGTTTACGTGGGGAAGCTCCCGGTACCGTACGCATTCCACAGTACGGAAAGGGGTTTCTTCCTCACCAACTCGTTGATGCAGTTACCTTATTGACTGGCTTGGGACCCCGGGAATACTATCTTCAGTATCCAACACAACACAGGGAAGGCCAAGAGCCAAGACCCCTGGGAAATCTCTACATAGACATGAGTACAGATGATTGGTCCACCGACCTTGTTGGGGTGCTATGCAATACCTGGACCGGAGCCCTTCACTTGCCACCCCGACCACACCATTCTGTCGTACTATTTCGCTACACCACCAACTCGGGATTGAGCTCTTCTGAATCACCCGCCGTTTTGGTAGAGTGTTCCGCCACGTCAGCAGGGACGGTGAGGCATTAGGATTTTCGTCACCCTGAAGGTTGCCGACGGGGAATGACGTGGACGGAGTGCCGCCCCGAGTCAGGTCGAATACCCTTTCGCTACCTGGTCGCATAGCGATCCTGTCTGCTAGTCCCCATTGCAGCCCGGCCCCATCGTTGCCTCTTGAGGCATGACGGATGGCGAACTATTAATGAGACACCCGCCTAGAATCACTCCCCTACACCTCCGACAAGTTAGAATCCCTACAGCGAATAAAAGTCCGTTCAGATGTTACGCTGCCCGTTACTTTTACACGCCACTGTAATGTACGCACATACTCTCTATTTCCACTCTGCGCGGGCGAATACACTGATACTAAATTAATAATACCCGAAAGACTATACATGCTACTACACTTTAAAACATTTGTGTTCGTAAATAAATGATAAAAACACCACAATAATTGCCCAAATGATTGTTGGGACTTGAGGCGGTCACACCACCCAGTACTCTTAACAGCTTTTCAGCAAGGAGTAATTACGATAATATTATTTAGATTAATATTTATGTTCATCATTAATATGTGCTACACAATAAAATTTTAGAAAAGGGGTGTCCTACTGTACAGGAAATGTGTCATAGAAACAGTGATTGCAATATTCAGTACTGTTGATAAAATTCCAAAAGTGTACATTTTTAGAATTTTGTCTGTAGGTCAGTTTGTATGTTTGCGCAGAATGCAAAAACTAATGGACAAATTTTAACAAGACTGCTCATAGTGATAGCTTAAGTCATCAGTTAACAAGTAGAATACTTTTAATTCTGATTAATACCTTATTTCATCCACGACAGAGAGGATAAATTCGTAGAGTTTTGAAGTTTTGTATATGTGTGCGCATATCAAGCAAAAACCAACCATTTCGACGAAACTGAACACAGTGATGGCTTACGTCTCGTTAGTTATAGCTTACAGTATGTTTCGATGTGAGACCGTCACGCTGAGAAGAAAATGTCATCTATTTAACTGTTACGTAATAGAACCTATCCAACTGATATTAACTGGCACAAGCTTTATCGCAGTATATTACCCATATACGCGGTGATGGTGTGTTTAAATAGTACAAACTATAAAAGCTCGACTTTATGAACTAGTTGTTTTATGTCATAGTTTCTGTACATGCAAACAAAAGCAATGTGTTCGAATAGACGCAATGCAGGGCCACTAAAAATATTCCTTGAATAGTAACTTGATGAAAAATACCGAAGTTTGTCTGAGGGTCATAAAATCTTACCAATTATAAACAGTCAAGGAACAGTAGGAAAAAATGATACACATAACCGTGTTAAAAATATTTGAATGCAACCTAAATTTAGAAGGATAGGAGGGGATCCAACAAAAACAAGGGAAAATATAAAAATAAAGCTGCTCCTCTGCATTTTAACATTCAGCATTTTTTTAATATAATTTATCTCTGAATTAACAGCACAAACATGAAATTTCGTTTGTGACAGGGATAGTAAAATTGAGTATTAAACCTTTATAGTAAAATTTTGACAGTAGATGAAAATTACTTAAAAAAGAGTAGGCCTAATTGGAATGTTCACCACTGACGATAGAGAAGCGAAAACTGTAGAGTTAGGAATTTTTACCTGTGTGTACGTCCGTGCGTAACGCAAATGCTAATGGAGAGATTTTCATGAAACTGCACACAGTGGTAGTTTATGTCATTGATCAAGAGATACGATACGATACTTTTTTCCGCCTGTCCAAACATTAAGTAAAACTTAAAAGGGGCAATTAAACTAAATTGCATATAGTGATAGGTCACTTTGTGCTTCAGGATATATGATACTTTTAATCCAGATAAATTACAAAATTCGCTATGATAAAGAATCAAAAGCCAGAACCTTTCGTCTGCTTGTCTCCAAATTGCGCAAAAAGTAATGTAGTGCACAAAATGTTAATCTATATCTCGAGGTAACATATAGGGTACTTTTTATGGATATTAGTAGCACGTTACCGATAATACTGGGGTCAAAACGGTTAATTTAGCAAGTTCTTATTTATCTGTCTGCCAATCTCGCAAAATCTATTGAAGGTCTCACAAGAAAATTCGCATAGTATTAGGTTTTTACCTAATCTAATAATATACTTCTCGATAATATTCAGGCCACACAATATTTGTCTGAGTGTGCTCGCTTCACGCATAAACTAAAAATAGGTTTGAGAAAAATTGAAAATAATGATAGTTTATACCACCACTTAAGGGAGGACGCCGTTTGCTGTGTAATGTGAAGTATTCTAGAACGCTTCCGTGGTTCGGATTCCGCGTTAATCTATATGTCCCCAGTAGTCGGTAGGTTTGCCGGGTTAGGTTAAGGCTGCTTCGACAGGGGCGGAGTGCGCAGTCAACAGAAATCCGGTCACCTGGTCATTCCGACCACACGGAATTATTATTATTATAGCATAAGGAACAATGAATTTGTTATCAGTGCACTGGCGGTTAGGTTGGTATGCAGCCGGGACCATAACGAGTGATACTCTGAGCTATCGTTGTTTGGAAAAACATCCACTGATCAGCCAAACATTAAGACTACCTGCTTATTAGTGCTTTGGGCCATCTTTGTAGCGAGATACACTAACGATTCGGCGTGGCATGGATTCGAAAAGTTCTTGTTAGGTTTCCGGAGTTGTCTGGCACCATATGTCTACGCATAGGTCACATAATTCCCTTAAATTACGGGCCAGTTGTTTGTGGGAGCGACTCCTGGGAACGAGCATCTCGGAAATGGCGAGACTGGTTGGCTGTTCACGTGCTACTGTAGTGAGCGTCAATGCAGAGTGTTTGAAGGACTGGGCGACAAGGTGGTGGACGTCCACGCCTCATTACAGAACGTGGAGGTCGGAGGCTTGCCCGTTCTGTAAAGCGGCATAGGCGGCGATCTTACAGGAGAGTACAATGCTGGTGCTGGCACAAGTGTTTCGGAGCACACTCTGCTGTCAGATCTGCCACAGATTGCCGCCTGTCACGCTTTCCATAGTGGGCAAACCTCCGACTTCCAATCTGTATAGATGCTTACTACAGTAGCACGCGAATAGACGACTAGCCTCGCCGTTTCCAAGATGCTCGTTCACAGGTGCCGCACCCTCAAACGACCGGCCCATTATTTAAGGGAATTGCGTGACCTGAGCGTACACATTTGATGCCAGACAACTCCGGTAGAAGCCATGCCACTTTGAATCGCTGCTGTATTGCACTCCAAGATCGACCAACACAATAATAAACCGGTGGTCATAATGTTTTGGCCGATCAGTGTACACAGGATTATTATAAATGACTATCGAATTCATGGAAAATTTGACGCAGCATTAAATTCGTTATAAAGGTATAGAAATATATCAAAAAACTTGCCAGCGATTTTACTTTCGTCGCTACGAACGCAGTGGTTTGCGTGAAAGATGAGCTTAGAAATGGCCGCCTACTGTACTACAGGGGAAATTGCTTCTCGGTACGTCCTTAATGGACAGTTACTGATAATTATTCATGTAGCTTTAGTTTATTATATTCCATATTTTATATTGGGTTAAAATATAAGTGAAACAAACTTACGGACATCAGTATGTAAACCGAATCTGCACAAAAACTAAAAGAAGGGCTTTTTTGACGAAATTTACAATTTTCTTTTCTTCACATTAATATTTGGTACTTGAGTAACAATGGTAAAGCATTCCTGCACACACGTGAAGCAGCGGGAAAATGCTGCTGGATGTATATAGTGTATGCGGCGAAAATGAAGTTAAGTAGCACAAACGATAATAGATCAATTTGGTGAGTCAATTGGAATTTCTATCATAGATTAAATACATACAAATAGAACAAGCTCATCGTACACACTCCATGCACCACTATTTGAAATGCCTTTGGCTCATCAACAACCACAAAATCTTTTAAATTAGTGCCAGTTTAAAGAGACGTTATTGAAGGTTACGGATGAACGACTGGTCGACTTCTGGGTCATGAGTGTGGGAAAGGACTTAGGACGAACAGAAATTAGGCAATACTCTTTTTGAAGGAACCATTCCGGAATTCGTGCGGAGTGTTTCGACGAAACCGTGGAAATTCCAAAACTGGATGGCCGAATAAGGATTCTAACCCGCGACCTTGCCAATACGAGTGCAAATTTTTCTTTATTGTTTACTATCTGGTACCGACGACTTCGTTCGTGTTTGTAAAGAATTTGGATTGACAGCTACCGACATTTAACCACCATAGTGCACGATGGGAGACTCGATGCTATTACCACACACAAACGCCAGTCATCTGTGCTATGTAGTTCAGGCAACAAAGTAAAATATACGGACATACATGTCTTTGGTCGAAATACGAAAATATTCTTGATCGGCCACTTTCAACCACCATATCTCCCACACTACCACAGTTACCGAAATTCGGCCAACGTTGTTATCAACGGGTAACTCTGTGCTACTACCACACATAAACACCAGTGATATGCGCTACATAGTTTTGGCTGAAAAGTGATACACCATGACACATACGTTTTTAGAAGAAATATGAAAGTGCCACAGGTCGACCATTTTCAACCACCATATCTCCCACACCTCCATAGCTACCGATATCTAACCACCATAGTACACGATAGGAGACACGATAACACTACCCCACAAAAACACCAATGGTCTATGCTTTGTGCTGTGGCAGCAGAGTGACATATACGGAGACACATGTCTTTGGTCGAAATACGAAAATATCCATAATCGGCCACTTTCAACCACCATATCTCCCACACTACCACAGTTACCGAAATTCGGCCAACGTTGTTATCGACGGGTAACTCTGTGCTACTACCACATACAAACACCAGTGATCTGCGCTACATAGTTTTGGCTGAAAAGTGATACACCATGACACATACGTTTTTAGAAGAAATATGAAAATGCCGCTGGTCGACCACTTTCAACCACCATATCTCCCACACCCCCATAGCTACCGATATCTAACCACCATAGTACACGATAGGAGACACGATACCACTACCACACACAAACACTAATGGTCTATGCTTTGTGTTGTGGCAGCAGAGTGACATAGACGGAGACACATGTCTGGTGGAAATAAGAAAATATCCTTGATCGGCCACTTTTAACCATCACATCTCCAACATCCCCACAGCTATCGACTTTCGGCCAACGTTGTGCACGACAGGAAACTCCATGCCATTTCCACACACAAGGACCAGTGATCTGTGCTAGGTAGTGGTGGCTGAAAAGTGAAATATAGGAAAACACACGTCTATTTTTATATATATATTGTAATACCTACCGGTATTCTACTGTTATTATAATGAATTCTTTATTAGTAAAATTACTGAAATATAATAAAAACTGTTTGATTGTTTGAAAAATTATAAAGTGTAATCAGGTTTATTTTACTCTATATTACAATCAAAACATCAAGATGGCAATTATAAAATCCAGATATAATTCCTACAAAATATTCAATTAATGTATTACAAAAAAAAAAGGACATTTACTAAATAAATTGCAAAACATGAGCCCCCGATAGAAACAGTACTTGTTTTAATTGATGCTGCACCGACTAGTCTCAGTTCATTTATCGTTGGAGCAGAGCGTTAGCTCAAAAGGGACGCAACGGGTTTTATCAACACCTTCAGATATGCAGTGTTCACGAACAACAAGAGAAAACATGTTCTGAGCATTTACCGTCTTTTGTTGGCTAGATCCACCCTGCAGCCGCAACCACAAAATGGCCACACTCGCAAAACACTGGTACTCTCCCCGGAGTACAAAAACCACTTTCACTCACACCCTACGGACCGCTGTGTCCGCCGTCTTTCTTCCTCCACCTGTCCGTGGCGAGTCCTCGAGTGCCGGTCAGCCCTCGGAATGCAGGCCACGCAAATCCTCCCTCCAGCGACCACCAACAGCGTTGCCAAAAGGGAGCACATCCCTCCAGTGGGCACACTCGGCGTCGCGGGTACATAAAAGGAAATGTAATAACATATAGTCTGGTTAAAATACCATTTACGCTACAGTGGCTGTCCATACATCTCCACGCTCATAAATTCTCACGCTGCTTTTCTTGTCGTCATATTAAGAGAATGTAGTACACCCATTATGCGAGTGTACTACAATATATATATATATATATATATATATATATATATACAAGATGTTTGAATTAACGCAAAACAATTTATCTGATAGTTTGTAACTGAATTAAAACATCCTGAATTAATAGTTTAACTGATTTTGTAGTGTAATTACGTTTTGCAGATGATGGAAATGATACTGAATTTACTAGACGGTAGCTATACGCCGCGCCCGAGAGCAATTTCTGCTTAAAAATTTACAAGCAGTTTAGGTGAAGGTTTTGTGTTCACCAGAGGTTATAAAGAGGAAATCTATATAAGTTTTGGCTGCGAGAAAAAAAAATGTCTTTTTCATCAGGATTTCCTTCAGTTACTACATGCATATGTATGCCTATCACACAAATTCACAAAAACTATCAACCACAACAGTTTTAAAATTAAAATTTGTCTTCTTAATATTGTTATTATTAGGATCACTTTATTTTTATTCTGTGCGTGTATTATAAACTTTTTTTTAACTGCTTTACGTCTCTCAACAGCGAGGTCTTTAGAAACGGGAAACGATGGGGGCAAGGAATGGGAAGGGATGCGGCCATGGCCTTTTTAAGGAAGCATCCCGGCATTGGCCTGGAGTGATTTGGGAGACCATGGAAAACCCAAATCTGGATGCCCGGACGGGGATTCAAACCGCCATCCTCCCGAATGCGAGGCCAGAACGATAAACTTTTCAGTATCTGCAGGTATACACGTAGTATTATCGGCTTCCTATCCGCTTAAATCTTCTAACAAATGACGTTTCGAATTACTTAATAACTCAGATTTTCCTAGAAACCAATTAATGTTGCCGGAATGTTCGTCAAATTACATGTCCATTGGAGGGAGTCGGAACCGGACGTTTCAGCCGAATTTCGAAGACTGCGGTGATTATAAAACTTGTTTGCTTTGAAATGGGTTGAACTGAAAGTTTTATTGCGATAGCGCACATGCTCCGGTGGCAATTTCCCTAGTCATGTCATCTAATTATCCCATTCTTACTGTTTATTTTAAGTATTATTGTCTTATATATATTCTGAGTGTTGAAATTCTTCCCCCATTTACGAATATTAATTTTAAATTTGTTCCGTGTTTTCAGTGGTGTAGCTAGGTTAACAAGGGCCCCTGTGCAAAAAACTATTTCGGGCCCTCAGGCCAAACGGTCGACCTTGAGGTTTGCTGGCGGGTGCTCTCTGAGCTTTAGGGTGCTGAGCTGTGCTTGGGCCTCCCGAGCTGTGCTTGGGGGCCCCCTGAAATCGGGGGCCCCGGTGCACGGCACCACCTTGCCCTCCGATAGCTACGCCCCTGAGTGTTTTAGTAAATTATTCAAAACCTCCCATGGTAATTTATTCCATTCCCTGACACCCTTACCAAAATAAGAAAACTTTTCCGCTGCTTTATGCATCAAATCGAGTGTCAGCCTTTTGCCCATGGTCATGTTTTCTCTTCCTTGTACTACTCCTAATGCTTTGACCAATATCCTTCCAAGCCCTTTGACCAACATACGCCTTGTACACTGGCAGCAATCTTTTAATCCTGCTCATGGGCGTATCCAGCGAGGGGCAGAGGGGGGCTGCTGCCCCCCCCCCCCTAGAAGAAAAATTAAGTTGCCTTCAGTACGCATCGACGAGTGAAGAACTATTTCAGGAGCACTTTGGGAGAGAAATATTGACTGGATTATGTCTGATGAGTGTGCATCGAAATTTCGTGAAAGAACACCATGAGATATTGACAAACAAAATTATTGAAATTGAAAATCCGAGACAATTAATGTTTACAAAAAAAACCAACTGACATACGATCTTAATTAACTACATAGTAGGTCCTTAAGTAGTTGGGTTACTATATTAATCAATGATACAAATAGTTTCCTGAATAGGTTTCAGTTTGATTTTGTAATGTCATGTTTCAGTCCCCCACCCCACTTCCTCGAAACCAAAATGAGTTGCCCCCCCCCCCCCGTAGTTCAAATCCTGCCCCCCTCTAGTTCTGATCCTGCGAAAATTTTAAAGACAAATCTACCTGCCCTTCTTTGCACGCTCTCCAACTCCAGTATTTGATAATCAAAATGTGGGTCAAACTGCACCACCATAATCAACAATGGTCTGACCAAAGTTATGTAATCGAAATCCTCTCATCATCATTTCCAGTATATGATGGATTTTTTTAAAACCTGTTCCTACCATCTGCCCAATGTGTTCTGCCCAGTTAAGTTTATTATCAAATGTCATGACAAAATATTTCACTTCAAGCAATCAACAAGCAATTCTGTCTCCACTCTATAGGCTAATCATAAGTAGTATTTAGTTTTTTTTAATCCTGTATACTTAATAAGTTGACTCTTCTTATATGAAGTACGACAGGACGCTCCATGTTTCGGTTCCCCACGTTAAACCTACACTCAATGGGATTGCCGGGTGAGGCGACATTAGTAGCATGCGCAGAAATTCGAAATACCTTTTTCAGTCGGCGTCCGGACCATTCGGAGATTTCCTGGCCAACAACGCCATTCGCATTTAATTTATATACCCAATACTAGGCGTCCCAAATTTTCGGAATTTTTCACACACGGCTCTATGTCCTCTTTTTTTTGTGATTGAAGTCCCACTACCTTCCGTAGTATAACTTCTAGGTGTTAGGATAGGGTGTTTATTTTTGGGACACTTTTTATTTCACTTTCAGGGGAAAAACCAGGGCTATGACCATCTAGGATGGTCTTAATGGTAAAAAAACCCCTGCGGAGTTGACGTACTGTGCTGCTCTATGATGGCTGGTATAGAATACTGAGGGGAACTTTATACTTATGCCAACGTCTCGGCATCACCGTTCCAATCGACTCAGTTCTTTCGTCTCTGGCGTCGTTCAATTTCTTGTGGAATTTTTCTTTTAGTTTAAATATTTCGGTATTAATTAAGGGAATATTTGTCTCGTTATGTAGCGTTTCTATTGGTGTATACCTGGGTGCGTTTAGGATCATCCTTAGACATCTGTTCTGGAGTAGCTGGATTTGTTGTAGATTGGTTTGGCTTTCCAGCCCCCATATCTGGCATCCGTACAGTAAAAATGGGAGAATAACCGATTTGTATATTCTTATTTTTGTATTAAACTTTAGGTTGCTGCTTCATAATACTGGTGAAAGGCTGGAAATAACTGCTAGTCCTTTTGTTTTCCTATCCATGATATGTTGTCTAAAAAGTAATTTGTTATCCAGTAATATACCCAAGTACCGATGTTCTTTAAGCCTGTTATTATCATTACTTTAACAGTAACAACAGAGAAGTGGTTTTGTTATGCAACCTTCAGCACATACGCATTAAACGATACTTTGATGCAACCGATACTTTGATACAATAGTGGCCGCAGTCACTTAATGTGATGTTATATCGTTTTCAGTTAGCTATTAGATTTCTAGTTTAGTGAGGTAGCTTAACTCCTATCAAATCTATGAATTTCCCTTCCAAAATGGATGGTCTAAACATGCCCCGGATCCACCATTTATGGATAAAATCATGCTGCCAGGTATCTAAGTACTACCAGTCACCAATTGTCTCTCCTTCTGAATTTGCCTGCTTATTGACCAGAAATGTTTAAGAAAATTTTCTTGAACAACTTATACGAAATTTTCTCAAAGTTATGAATAACTTCTACGGGGTGCAGTTTCCCAGTATCATCAAAAAAGTAAAATTCTTCCTGTACATCAACATTGACGACTTGATTACCAGTTAAGGGAACGACACTTTGCTTACTTGAACTTGGAGCCCAGCCACCCTTTTCTACAATTGATTTACACTGTATTGTGTCGTCTCCGGTCAGTTGTAAGCTGCCACTGTTGCTGTACTAATATGCTTATATCTTATTTTACCTCATTCAGTCCCATCCAAACATTTGTTGTGAACCTGAACCACATTTTGTTTTAACTCTTCACATAGACTATAAGTGCATTCGATTAAACCCATATACTCACCCCTCATAATACTTCATTCTTCTCTGACCTGTTTAACGTGCTTATTATATTTATAGTCTACCTTATTAATTAAGTCGACACATGTATCTTTATTCTGTTTGCAAACTTTAGATCTCACCCATACATCCCTTTTCGGACTGATCTACTTTCTGTACTGCTTCCTTGTATTTTTTACTACATTGTTCAGCCACTTCCCCTAATCTAGAGTTTAAGTTGCCAATGTCCTTTTTAATTTGAAAACCAGAACCCTGAAATTGCTTATCGACTATATCAATAATAACAGAAAATTTATCATGAATACTAGAAAAATCCTCACTAGAACTATAAAATCTGCTGTCAAGATTAGCTTCAGAAATTTATCATTGATTCAGAAAATTTACTATTGATTTTAGAATTTGTGCTGTTATGATCAAATCAGAAAAATTATCATTGATTTCAGAAAATTTAATATTTATTTAGAAAAATTACTATTGAGATCCAAGTTAGGAAATTTATTATTAATTTCAGAAAAGTTACTATCACTATCAACCTATTCTAAATTCAGAAAATTTGCTTTCAAGAACTAATTTGGAAAATCTGGAGGAGGGATTCAACCAACGATTGCTCGGAACAAAACTACTTGAGAGTGACCACGCCAGGTAAACGACTCAAAAAATTCTTACGTTTTGCGCTTTAGTAACACGCTCTTTTGGTGTTATGACATCTGTTAACTTTCAGATGTTCTAGAATAACATGTCTAACCACGGTCGACATGATACGCTACTTGATAATTTACTAATTCGTCCTGTCACTAATAATGATGATTAGATTTAATTGTTTCATCCTTCAATTCACAGGTTGCTCTCATTGGTTGCCAGATGGTTTTCCTTTTCACTAAAATTTAATTGACTACTTCTATGAATGGACTGAATAGTTCCATGAAATAACAACACTAAAGAATCACTTTTCACTATATATTTAATTCTCGTTGAGCACAATAATAACATTAGACGTGGATAAGTCACTAGACTCGTCCAATGATACAGTCGAACCTCTATAAGACGAATTTCAAGGGGTAAGGGAAAAATTCGTACTACCGAGGTATTCTTAATAAAGAGGTTCGTTTTATCGAGGTTTAATACTGCCGTTATTCGTCTTATAGAGGTTTCTCCTCGCTCTGAGATAACCTCTATAAAACGAAGATTTTTATGGCCAACCTCTATAATACGAATCATTGTTACCGTTACACTAAAGTTATTTTTTCAATGTAGGAAAAAGGTTTAAAAAGAAAAAAAAAAAAAAAAAAAAAAAAACATGTATGTAGCAATTTTAAAAATACATACTCGTTTATATTAAATCACTCAAGTATCAAAACAAACAATAAACTGTTTGAAAACCATGTACTGTATAGTAAAATGAAAACAAATCTGAAGCCAAAATACGGTAATATAAATGTAAACCAAACTTATACATATGTAGTATGTACATATAATATATAAGGACTAACTAATCTTAAAAAAGTCATCAATTTTAGATTGCTTACTTTGCATGAAGGGTTACCATATCCAATGTGGAATCCAAATCGATGATGGCTTTCACTACACTATCACTTAAAGCATTTTTCTTTAAGAAAAAAACTTGAGCACATCAATAGCTTCTCTTGCGTCTTTCGTTGACAGTTCCGGTCGATCACTCTCCGCGGCTGCATCCTCCTCATCATCTTCAGCTGCGTCATCTTCTTTATGATTTGAGGGTTGAACAGAATCCAGGATATCCTCATCCGTCAGCTCTCCACATACTGCTACATTATCATCGAAATCAACAAATTCTTCAAACTCCATTTCTTGGACGCCTAGTCTTTCGGTAACTTTGTTCCAGTTTTGATCTGGGCCTACTTCTGCATTTTGGGGTGCTGGTCTTTGCGCGTTTGCAAAACTTAGAAAGTCCACTTGCTTCATCGTACTTGTCTCTATTCTTTATAATCGTTGCTAACGTTGTTGAAGGGATGTTAAACTCCTTAGCAATGGTGATTTTCTTCTTCAACGGGTTTTCTTCCACATGCTTCAAAACTTTACGCTTGAACTCTACTGTTAGCGCCGTTTTTGACTTTTTCCCTGCCATTACTGTTCATACAATAAAGATACGCACAACGGTCAGTCTTAAAACACAGCCGGAAGGGACACTTAAAAACACAGCCGGAAGGGTTACTCAACACTGCAAAGGCACGTGCCAAACAATGACTGATGAAGGAAGAGGGTAGGGTGGGGAGTTTCATGTTAAGACACGCTTCTGTTTGTTTTGAAAACTACGCACTATGGAGGTTAAGATCATAAGAAATTCGTCTTAAAGAGGTAACATTCGTCTTGTAGAGGTCTTGTGCTAAGAATATTCGTTGTATAGAGGTTAATCAGTCCTAGCCCATGTCACAAACAAATTCGTCTTATCGAGGTTTTTAACCTAATTACTGCTTTGTATAGAGGTGTTTTTAGCATTGACCTTTATGGAAGTTTCAAGGGGATTTTAAAAAATTCGTCTTATCGAGGAATTCGTTTTACCGAGGTTCGTACTAACGAGGTTTGACTGTACTAAAGCACAAATACACCAATATTCCACTGATTCAACTCACAAATGACTGTAAAACTGCTGGAGTACCCTAAAACAAATACATACCAAAACTTCTGAAAACTACTGACTCTGCTCGGCATTCCGTACGTTTAAATAGGCACCAGACAAACATCCAGGGGTCCAAAAAGAGTGCCGACAGATGTTTTTCGAGCATTAACAATACATTAACATTCAAATCAATCTAAGAATAATTACAAATTGTACAAATCACTGAAAATCATTAGAAAACTTCCGAAAATTAAAGTTATTTACACAAAATTGTCAATATACAGTTGAGAATTGACTTCCAAACATCGAGGCTAACATTAACACTTACAAGTTGCAATAAAAAACTTTTAATTAATGTTTCGTACATAATACTGTCCTTGATGGTATTACGTATCATTTACGCAGTTTCTCTGCATAAAACGATGCTCATTTACATGACGTATATACAAAAATTCATAATTAATCATCCACAATATATACACATAAGCTAGAGAATAGATTTAAGCGAATTTCAAATGATGATACTTTATACCATCACTTAAAATGTAGGATACTTTTTACTCCGATTAGTTCATCCATGGGCCAAACACGTAATTTTTGCAACTTTTGTATGTGTATGCGCGGATGAAGCAAATACAAACTGTTTCAGTGAAACTTCCCATAATGGTAGCTTATGTAACATCAGTAAATAGCTTACAATTATGTTCGGATAAAGAAAAAAAAATGTTCCACTAATTTAATTGTTCTGTTACAGAATCTATCCAGTTAACACTTGTCTGGATTAAGCCTTCTCGCTATCTAAATGTTCACTACGAATCTATACTGCTATAAACATGTAAGCGATCTGCGTGTATCTGAGAGTTTGAAATAGCATCACACAAAAATTACGGCAGCAATTTGGATAGTTTTTTCATATGGTCCATATAACAATATGCGATAATAGATTATGTTATGACTAATAGGTACCGAGGAACGGAGCAAGAAATTAATAATCATTTCGATATTTGGGAAATATGGGCTGTGGTCAGAAGAGCACCCCTTTCAAGAAATGCTTACAAAATATGACACTATAATCTTTGTATTCTGTTTTATTTTGTGACTTCAGTTATTCAGTTCTTAAGTTTTCTGAAGTGCAGCACATTAAAATAAGGAATACGTTAATCAAATGTAATAAGCATAACTAATATTTGATTTACTATAAGTATCTTTGTATTTGAAGAGATTCTCACCTAATAATGAGATGTCTTCGGTGTGGAAATCAGAATCGATGAACGATCAAAGTGTGTTTATAGTAACACTTCAGATATCTCACCTCTGGTGGGCCTTGATTTATAAGAAATTCGGAGTTAAAAAATTGTGAAACTTTAAATGGTCGGTTTATATCTGTAAAGAAGCCGTAAATATAAATCAGTCAAAAAGTCGTGTGGTTTTATGTTTGTGTCCGAGGACAAAAGGTCGTAGGTTCGAACCACACATTGCGCCCATTTCATTTCGTTTCTGTTTATAACACTACAGATTCATTTTTACGAAAATCCATCCAAATAAGTGTTAGTTTTTCTTCGAAGAATTAACAGGATTTTTTGATGCTAGACGCAACAAAGATGTTTGAAACATAAATTGTTTCCACACCGGGAACATGTGAGAAAATATATTCTTCCATAGTCCCAAATTTCTTATTATTGAAGTTAAGAAGCATATTTCCATTTACATCTGTTAATTCTGATTTTTCTTAGTTAAACTGGAATTCTACGAGACAATTTTATCACATCAGTAAGTACAGGGCGCACATGGATAGTTGAAAACAGCTTATTTTATTTTAATGGTATTTTTATTAAATTTCAAGCGTACTTTCAAACGACACAAGTTGGTAAAAAAAAATTATGACGGAATTGTATCGTCTGTTGAAAATTACAATAAAACAGTTTCCAAACTTTTCCTTACAGTTGGAAGGAAAGCTTGAAGTACGTATGTCAAGACGAAACAGCTGGTTAGGTTGACGTGCGGTCTGGACAAGAAAGAGGAATCAGGCACCTTGTATCAGCATAGGTCACGACGATTCTAGTGATCAATGTACTGGCGGTTAGGTTGCAAAGCGGCTGAGACTATAATGAAAAATACACTTAGCTCTCGTTGTATCGAAGTCCATTATATTGCTGTCGAATTCATGAAAAGTTGGCCACTGCATTACCTTCGTTAAAACGATATAGAGATATATTCAAACATTATCGCGATTTTACGTTCGATGCTGCGGATACTATGGTTGGCATTAAAGATGTGTTTAGAAATTGCTGCCTACTGTACTGCCAATACTATCACATACGGTAAATTTCGTGTGGCATTATGTTTGAGGTATGTTTATTTGTTATTTGATGTACACATTTTTCTTAAAAGGAATGTTCCCAAATTTGTAACCAAAGGGAAATTGCTTCTCCGCACGCCCTTGGTGGACAGTTACCGATAATTTTTCATGTAGTCTTAATTTTTTGTATTTCATATATTATATTGCGTTAAAAATAGGTAAAAAAAAAATAAAAAGATTTCAACATCAGTATGAAAACCAAATTGCGTAAAATCTAAAAGGTAGGTTTTTTAAAGATGAAATTTACATTTTTTAATTCTCAACTTAAATATTTGCTATTCGAGTAAAAGTGGTAAGTAATTTCTACACACACGCGAAGCATCGGGAAAATGCGGGAAGATCTATATATATACGGTGATAATGAGCTTAAATAGTTCAAACGATAGCCAACAGATGGGTGGGTGAGTCAATTAAGGATTTTTGTCTTAGTCGGAATACATACAATTAGACTAAGCTGTTCGTACACATTCTAGGCATCTCTATTTGGAAGTCTCTTTGGGCCATCAACAACCATCAATCTAGTGGCAGTTTAAAAGGACGGTGTAAACAAATGAGTGGCACACAGGTATTTTTAAAAAAATTCCATAGTTTAAATTTAGAACACGAGGATAAGATCGAAGAACCAAGAAGGAACGGAGTTCCTATTTTGTTTATTCCCACTCAGCCTACATTTCTTTGATAGTCAAAGTGTGAATTACAGCGCATATCACAAATCTCATGTAGACGAAATAGCGCACACGAAAAACTAATTAAATGAAAATAATCCACACTCGAAGTTTTTAATTGAATGAAAAGCAGCATTAATTTGATGACTAGACGACCCGTGCGAATAAAAAGCGATGTATAGTGAGGTTGAATGCTTGTAATATAATGAAAAGTAGAACCGTACTTTTAAAGCAAATATTTATTTTTTAGTGTAATAGGTACGCATCAAAAAACTTACAACATATTACGAAACAGTTAGGAAAATTTAAAACACTCTTTACTTACGACAAACTGTCACTGACCTTAACAGAATACAACGAACCTGAACAAAATGCACACAACATATCAACATCTCTGTGATATTTGTTGCTGTGCGAATAAAATTTTTACATTTGAATTGTACAGCAAAACGAAAGTGTTTCCATAACAGAAAAAAATATCCGAAAAGCTACTTATTAAATAATTTTTTTATTAACATCTCTGCGATATCCGCTGCTGCAATCTAGGGACTTGGGTCTGAACTTTCTCATACGCGCTATCACTTTATGCACCAAATTCCGAAAAATTCTTTCTTAATTTATGATTTTACCTAACTGGAGACCTTAATCTTTAAAACGATACGATATTTATCGATTTCGGCTAGGTATCGAAGAAGATAAATGGCTTGTAATCTTATATCTTTAAACGAGCAATTCTTGTATATATATATATTGGTTCTCGGGAACGGCGCTAACGATTTGGATGAAATTTCATATTTTTAGATAACGTTTTGAATTTTAAGATTATCTAAATAGTGTTCCTCCCTAAAAAAAAAAAAAAAAAAAAAAAAAAAAAAAAAAAAAAAAAAAAAAAAAAGAATAATTTTTGCTCTTGGTATCTCTAAAATGGCTGGAAAACGGCTCTGACGCCATCTCGTAGATGATTCAGGTACCAGGAAACTAACTAATATTTTTCTCATTGATTTCAAGGAACTTATATATTTAAACGAATATTTCTTGTATGCTAGCTGACTCGAGGGAATACTAGCTCTGAATGTTTAATTGTAAAACATTTAAAAAGAAGAAATTTAAAAAGTGGTTTTGTCAGAAGTGATACTTATATTTACATAACTTCTTTGAAAAAATATTAAAAAAGTTGTTTTCATTAAATACTACCAGTTGTATTGGAAAACATTTAAAAATAGATACTGGCTTTGACAAATGCGATTTTTCAAACTTAAAAAAAAAATCTAACGCCACGACACCATTAAATCTACTGTTTTATCTTTGGTTTCAGTAAACAATGCATAGGAATTAAGAAGCCTTGTATACTCTACTAGCTGACCCACGGGAATATTAGCATTTAGCACTGCGTGTTTAATTGTAAAACATCTAAAAACAAGTTATTTATAATTTGGCTTTGTCGGAAGTGATACTTTATTTGACAAAAACTTCTTTGAAAATAATATTAGCAGTTAAAACCTAATAGAAAATCGTCTCAACCAAGTTACTCGAAGTTCGCCCAGTGAAGCCTCAGTTGAATAAAATCCTGACGATTATTCATGATATTTATTTAACCGACTGCAGTTCTTAAATAAGTAGGAAGGAAATATATTGAATGTATAATAAATATGGAGCGGTCTGGAAGCTCAAGTGTAATTAGTGGGGGAAAAAGTTGGTTACTGCACTAGCTCTTAAAAAATTCTGGCTACGATCTCTAGTTCAAATTCGGGTGGGCGCAAGAATTTTTAAGATATGTATTTAACCATGTGAACTACGGTGGGGCGTTCTGTGGTTGGGATTCTACGTTAAATTGTAGGTCACAGAGAATAGGAACTGGCCGTCCTACCTCTGATTTCTATCCAATCTAATACTATCATATGAGCAACTCTTGAAAATAGATAAAATGGGGGCTCCACCACTTACGGAACCTCGGCGAAATTAATAGCAACCTGTTGAAATTTGGATTAATAGCTTCGTCAACATGTCTTCTTCTCATTTTGCGCTCTTGCTTTGCGAAAAAGTTGCTAGAAAAATTAAAAATGCCGAAATATGAGGCTGAGCAACTGAGAAATGCTATCAGCACTGCAAAAATAACAAAACAAAAAAATATCGGTACAGAGATCATATCAACCTAATTAGTTTCGTTTCGTCATAGATTTCGTGGTTAGGTTGAAATATAGCCTGGACCAAGATAAAAATTTTACGCAATTTTGTGTTCTGTGGCGTCCATCGGAAATGGTGTATTTGTTTACACTGGAAGCAATGGATTGTCTCTGACTGCTCGTTTCTATATAAGATGGCGGGCATCACGGTATTACAACTCGGATAAAAATTGTCTATTTTTCAATTAAATGCGACTTTTTCAAACGGAGAAAAGCTGAAACGGCAAGAAAACATTACAATAAAAGATTAAATCAACATTTTAAGAGACTATCACTGATTTTTCATCGCAGACGGCATCCAACGGCTGTGCGTCGCTGTCATATTTCGGCATTTTAATTAAATTCCTGGCAAGTTTTCAGCAAAGCAAGAGCGCAATACTTAAAGATGACAAAATTACGAAACAATTAAACCAAATTTCAACAGGTTACTACCAATTTCGCGTCGGTTCCGAAGGTGGTGCAGTTCCCGATAAAATTAATTTAAGGATTTTGGTGAAATCTTGCATACTGAACAAAAATCGAAACATGCCGAGCGAAGATCGGTCACCCAGGTACTAATAATAATAGAAAACACGCTGTAGAAATAATATTGATACTTTTGCCCTTTGAGGGTCGAATTCAAAAAACTTTCCTTCTTAATATACGATGTAACCAAAGTGGAGTCCATAAGCTTCAAAATGACATCTCATGCATTGATTGCAGTTAAGTGACAAAAAATACCTTATAGAAATAACATTCTAGTTGTCAGTGATTAGAAACAATTGATGAATTGTGCAGCTCGCCAGGGAAAACTAAAAACAAATAAATTACATTTTTGGCTGCGAGAAAGTATCTTTCTTTTGATTAGACCTTAATTTAGTTGCTACTTGTTTAAAAGCCTGCGTGGCGCACTAATTCACAAAACAATCAACCACCAACAGTTTTATAATTAAAATTTATCTTCTTAATATCGTTATTATTAAGAAGAATTTATTTTTATGCTGTATGCTCTATTCTGTGCGTGTATTATAAACTTTTCTATGTCCGCTGGTATACACGTAGTATAATCGACTGTTTATTCTATTAAATATTGGGACAAATGACTTTTCGACTCACTTAATAGCTCAGATTTTCTTCGGCTCTGATTCTTCTGACGGTCGGAGTCAGAAGAGTCCACCACCTTTGGTACAGCTTGCTGTGTGACGTAAAATGCGCCAGGACGTTTCCGTTGTTCGGCTTCCACGTTATTCCGTAAGTCCCCTTTACCCGGTAGGATTACCGGGTTGAGTTAGGTTAGGAGGAGAGAAAATCCTTCAAGCACCTGATAATGGGCTTAGTATACCTCCTTCGAGAGGGGCCAGCTTACCTTCGGATTGAGGACTACGCCTAACTAGCTTTATTAGCAGTATAGCTATGCTCTTTCACCTTTATCGGCCACTTCCTTCTCAGTTTTGACGCCTCATTTGAGTATGTTTGGCTATATTGACTTTTGTCTTACCACAGCTCCTATCCAGGGCGGACTGAGCCACCCTTTCCACATGCACGGCATGCGCTTCTGGCTGCTGGACTCTGGTCTGAATCCTGCGCCGCGACCAGAACCTCGGGAGCAAGTGGTCGGCAGCCACCGTCCACCGATGAAGGACACCGTCGCGGTGCCTGCTGGAGGATACGTCAAGCTCAGGCTGGTCGCAGACAATCCAGGTAACTACCATCAAGAGACGCGTTCCACAGTCTGTCTCCGCCGGTGCCAATCTACTGCGTTCCTACGTAGACGAGCTATTGTCCAGTTTGATTTCATTTCTGTATGCTCTACCATCGCCTTGAGTATCTTATATTCTATCTTTGTATTGTAGCGAACAGAGTGGTAAGTTCGCCTCGATCAGTCACTCCCTTTTCGTTTAACCTTAGATATGTGATCGAAGTTATCACACCCCTAGATTTAGTAAATGAGCAGGAATTCAGTGGAATCAATTTAAAGAGCAGAGAGAAGATTAAGCAACTTTAATAATTTCATTACTATTGAGTACATAGACAAACATAAGAAAATTATGAAGTACTGCGTGAAAATGACTCTGACTCATTTCACTAAAATTACTAATGAACATCTAGTCACTTGAAGTATTCTTCCCAAACCAGCAGAGGCATTGAGAATGTAATAACCAGTACCTGTTAATTACGGCATGGAGGTCCGTGGATTCTCCTTCCAATCCTTGCCATGGACTCCTTTAGAGCGTCGTCAAGAGTGCGCTCCGATACGGTGGGCCAGGAGAGGAGAGATAGCCTGTAATTGGTTCTTTAAGTCTTAGTAAGTACTTCAGTGCTGGTAGAGTAGGGGAGAGTTTTCTCACTTTATGGTTCACTTTGGGACCTTGAAACATTCGGAATCTGAAGGGAACATGTTACCTGCCTCAAAGGCATGAGAATATTACTTCGTCTGAATATGCTATGTATGGAGGCTTAAAACTATACTCATTCGTTGGAGTACTTCAAATTTTCTTAAGGATTTTGTTCCAGATTATGCACGAAATAAACTGTAGGATTCGTTTGTAGCTTAGAGAGGATAGAATCCTTTTCACTTTTTCCTGCCCTGCCCCCTCACCCCCAAAAAACAAAAAAACTTCATTCCATAGCAGCTTTTGTTTTATTACAAAGTTCATCTACGCTCTTCATAGAATCGTGTTTTATCATGTGCCTCCTTTAAGAACGAAATAAAGCACATGATAATTACCATTATAAAGAGGCGAAAGCATTTGTTAGTTCAAGGTGGGTACGAAAGAAGTCGAGATCTGGATTTTCCATGATTTCCACAAATTACCCGAGGCGAATGTCTCGATGGTTACTTCAAAAGACTACGGCCGTATTCCTTCCAGTTCATAACCAAAGGGGAAAAAAACCCACACACACACACACTCGAAAGAAGTGGACCATTAAACACAGTGTTTTTTTTTTACTTCGAAATTAATATTCTACTTTTCATTGGAAGGAATACGAAACAAATAAGAATGTATAATCATGTCTTAAGGTAACACAAGGGTTCCATGCTTTTAAACTGTTGCTATAGCTCATCAGCATGTCTACAACAGAAATTAATTCAGTTATTTTATTATTATTTATTTGATATTTGGTTTGATAAGTATATTGCCAGCACAAGCTACTTCCTTTAATGTATTGTACAATAATATATTTCAGCGATATCTACATGTCATTTACAAAAAGCAGAGTACATAGTACTATTGGCACCACTTGCTTTCAAATTTAAATTTCTAATAAACACAACCACTTAACTGAGAAGCT
>JARYHS010008074.1:99724852-99752030 GCA_031002005.1 Vandiemenella viatica | reverse complement strand
CATAATAAAGGAGCTGGGGCTGGGATGTCATTGGAAGATAGGAAGAGTGTTGAGGGGCTGTAGGTGGCGTATAATGCTGTTTAGAATGGATATTGGTGGAATAATTCTGAGTGGTGTATGGAGCCTAAGTTGACCATGACCACAATCTCGCACTAGACTTTAAGTGATGAGGTCTCAGTGGATAAAATATCTAAACACCCACTTTGACCTAACAATTTACGACAGTTCAAGTGTGAGCGCTATCTTAGGCGTAATAGAACCTATGGTGACGTTTTGGATACTTGTTGATGTGTGGGGGTCTTCTATGAAAATGTGGGTTATGATGTCTGTTTGATGATCAAGTTAGCTAAGGGTATTATGTCACTTTTATCGTGGTTAGTTGGATGAAGCATGAAATTACAATCAAATGTCACACTTGGTCCTGAATCCGAAGGTTGGCGTTAGATGGGAACATTTTAAACCGAATGGAGAACTCCCCTGGGTCCTGATTTATTTAAAAATAATTTCCTGGAAAAGGGGAGAATTTTCTTGGAAAACTGCAGTAGAACCACCTTAAGTGAACATTTTGGAACCCTGCTACTGATTAGGAGAAGACTTTGCGAAAGCACTGCCTTAGCGTGACTCGATTTTTATCACATAGGACTGGCGTACTTCGATTCGACAGGGGTGAAATTAGTAAGATTAACAGACGGTATTTCGTTCCTGGAACATACGTGCTGTGCTGTAAAATACAGTTAAAGGTGTCAATCACTGATGTGTCACAAGGGATTGATTGGAATTTTAGACAAGCTAAGGACACTCAATTTGGGTGGGTAAATAGTTGTGGCAATGAGAAAATGACATATAAGTAGATTTACACGGGCGAGAACTTAATGTTTTCTTTTCGCCTAGCACACCCCCTCGGATCGAATTCCCGAGTGCTGAATTTACTCACATCATTATTATTAAGTATTTGCATGAGAATGAATTTATTCTAGCTAATTAGACACACCAACAGGACGGACATGACATTCACAGACACACAATTTCATTACCCCTAATTTTGAAATTTGTCCTGGTGGAGGAACATCAAAGAGGCACCGGCTGCGGGATGTAATCAGCCATATGCTATATGGAAGGCTCTAAACAGACTAAGAACTGAAGTGCCCCGATGTAAATATAATATTAAAAAATGGGGGGTACACTAATGACAACGATCTATGTGAATGTGGCGAGCTTCAGAACCCACAACATCTTCTGATATGCAGGAATCTCCCTGAAACCTGCAATATCGACGACCTTTACAGGGCAAACGAGAAGGCCATCAAGATTGCGGAATTCTGGTCACATTCTATATAATTGTGTTTATAGTTAATATTAATTAATTAATGTTATTTGTTTATTCAACTTGTTATGTCCTGGACACGAGAAATATAAATAAAAATATAAATACCCCTAATTTAATACATCCTTTAAAATACACGGACTGTAGGTGACACTCGTGAGTTATATTATATTGTTCATAATGAAAAAGTGAGTTTGTTTCCCGTCTCTTCGTCGGTGAATTAATTTTTAATGTCTGCCTGCTTCGATGCACGGAATTTTTTTTATGGTTTTCCCTACCTTCGTCGGTGAATGTCTCTCGGTTTCAATGAAAGGATTTCACCATTGATGGGTTTTTGAGGCTACGAATTTTGAAAGGAATAACGTATGTGTGGTATTGCTATACTTTATCACAATAATTTCATTTTTTAAACTTTTTAACGTCTCTCTAACAATGTGGCCCTTTGAGACGGGGAAAGGATGGGGAGCAAGGAATGGGAAGGAATTCGGCCATGTCCTTTTGAAGGAAGCATCCCGGCATTCACCTGGGGGAAACCATGGAAAACCCAAATCTGGATGCCCGGAAACGCCGTCCTCTCGAATACAAGACCAGAACGCTAAAACAGGTACTTTTTTTTAACGTCTCTCTAACAACGTGGTCTTTAGAGACGGGAAAGGAATTCGGTCATGGCCTTTTGAAGGTAGCATCCCCGGCATTCACTTGGAGTGATTTTGGGAAACCATGGATGCCTGGAACCTCCGTCCTCCCGAATGCGAGGCAAGAACGCTAAATAATTTCATGAAAACAGGTACACATAGAATTTATATCTGTAGTTTATGACGGTTTTTTTCCCATATCGAACGTTAAAAGGAAACATTTATGCTTTTTTTATTCAAGGCAGGTATCCTCTCTAGGTATGGAAACTAAAATTTTGATTTGGAAATTAACGAGTTGGAACGGCTTTTTCAATAAAAACACCGCGGCCGGACTCGAACCGGCGACCTTCGGCACTCTAACCCCTACGCTACCGAGGTAAGTTACGCTTTCACATGGTCTATTTTTTAATTAAATACAAAGACTCAAGCAGTTTTTCTGTTCACCCAGAATGAAAACAAAATTTTCGATTTTCGTTTTGAAAACACGAGGGATTAGGCTACCATAAATGATTCTTAGATTTGTACTACGAAAACTGACATATAATAATTATTCTCATCTCCCAGCTATGCTTTCATAATGGCGAATGAATAATGTGCTTCCCTTGGAGCCATTTCGTAACCTGTCGGACTCCCGGTCAAACACGCGAGTGGCTTCGCAAACATCGAAATATTTCACGCATATTGCTACACCCGCTCCATCTAGCGACAAATGTCTTCTACCGTGTGCTGACCTCTAGCGAAAGTTATGCAAGTTATCGCACATGTCGCAACAGGGTCTCGGCGGCCGAGCAAGTACGTACATGTCGACACCTGTTCAAATACGCCTTAGGGCTGGGTTTTCCCCCGCTGGCTTTCTCTATCCTGGGGGAGTGGAATATCTGCGCCCAAAGAAATTAAGCCCTTGGGAGATGGTGCCATCTGTGCGGCCGATCGGTGAACTAACATATGCGCAAGCCCACCCGGTGTCGCCATCTGTGCGGCTGGTTGAGGAACTAACGTGTGACGTCATACGACCTTGGCCGCCATTGGTCCATTAGAATTTCCCGCCATCCAACTGTGACGTCACGCGGACGAGTGGAGTCTCTTCCGGGGCCGGCTTAATATCTTTTGTTCCAGAAAACAGGTTCTCCTCCTACTAGGGCAGCAAAATAACAAATTAAAATAAGACAGATCCTCAGTACACTTGAATCCACATTGGAAAGACTCTTACGCGGCCCTGCAGTGATTGGCAACCTGGCTATTGTTCTCGGCGGTCAGATTGATACGATGTTTCGCAACCCAGGTAAACAAGGAATCGTACGGTGATTAGCAAACACGGGATCATAGTTCTGCTTGCCTGTCTACTCTTCATCACATTATCACTCAACGTAAGTTATCAGTTTTCACCATGTCGTCTCCAATAATACATGTGTCGAGCAAGAGATCAACGGCGATACTCGTGGTAAAGTCTCATTTTTTAAAGACATAAAACCTACGTTAGTGGTAACGTATTGTGTATGTGTACAAGTCGTACAAAAGAACGGTGTAAAGTTTTGGTGACGACTAACGGTGCCCTGAGTGACATAGTGAAAATATCTGGATCCACCAACCCTGATGTTCTAAGTGATTGTGAAATTGAACTATTACAGGTGTGTAAAGCCACATTTTTTGTGTTTGTTTATGTGTCTCTAGTAGAACTACTGTCAAACGGAAGGATCTTGACGACATTTCGGTGCTACCAAACAGGATAATTATAAAGGCCATTGCTGATCTAGACCACGTAGACCATGATGTCATAGCAAACCTTCGAGACAATATTTATGGACAGAAAGTGAGGAAACGAACAACGGCTAAGTACCTAGAAGAAACCTTAGCTGCACGTACTTGCTATTATATATTTTAAGATGGGAGAATGGTTCAAAAGGTTTTTCAGTTTACAGTATCTTGCACCGTGTGATGTTCCTGAAACATTTTCTATGCTGGTAAATGAAACACCTTCCAACGGCCCTGTGAATGTGGAATTCTCGAACTACTTATTACAATGTTATATACTGTTGTACCCCTTACCTGAAATGTGGGCTTCATGTGAACTGCAATCTCCGCGCACAACCAATGATCCTGAATCGTTCCATGCACATTATAATTCGCAATTTTATCACGCCCATCCGAATATTTGGCAAGTACTAGATGTACTGCGAGACATTCAGGTGAAAACAAGGTTAAAAATTAATCGCACAACTCAAATTAATCGCACAACTCAAATAATATCCCCCAAGCATATCAGTAACCAACAAAAACTCCGAATTAATTTAAAAGTCCGTATGATTGACAACCTCACGTTCGTAAAAGAAATGGGTATTTCGACCAGAGTTAAGGTCAACCTGAGATAATAGCAAATATGTATTTTACATGATGATGTTTTGTTTACTGCCCGCGTGATTCTTGACAACTGAATTAATTTTCAGGAAATCGCAAAGAATTTGTTTTATTTTTTTAGCTGTTCACAGGTTCCGGAACACCGATATCGACTTTTAGGACGTAATCTGCGAAACACCCGATGTTTTAATCCGCGGTTGTGTATCGCCGAACACCGCTCTTACACATCCACGCCGGATTTCAACTCCCACACTTCACTTTTTTTCCTCGGGGTGGGGGTGGAAACAAACATTAAAGTAGACACATTTCAAGTTGTCCTCGACAAGAATTTCGTTTAGTATGTGACAGTGCTGTATTTGATTGTGCTTTCTGCAGCTAATAACAGTGAAGCAGCCGGAGATTATTGCAGACTGAAAGATCGTGATACTTACCGTCAAAGTCCACCGTTCCAGAGCCATCAGAGTCTATCTCTTCTATCATCATGTCGAGCTCTTCTTTGGTAATCTTGTCATCCAGCTCCCTCAGAATCTCCCGCAACACATCGGTAGAGATATAGCCGTTTCCTGAAACACAACCAACAGCCGGTGAATGTAGTGTTAAACTGAAACAAGGAATAAACTTAAGGCCCAACTCCATGTCTGCAAAGATCAGCTCGAACTAGATTATGCGTGGCATGTGAATGTTCTTGTCAACAGTGAATGTTTATATTTTTATTTTGCTTATGTATATTATAATACAGTATTCTTTCGTGACATACGTTTCTCTGAGGCGGGAAGTATTCGCATATACTAGTGTGCATAACTCCATGAAAAGATGGAATGTTTTAATCTTCTTTCTCCGTTTCCCGTAAGTTTACTTTTTACTTCTTCTAGGAACATTATTTCAGGTACTGTTGAACCTAGAAGTCCGAAATTATTATGTCATAGTCGTTTGGGTTTCTTTTATATACTGAAACAATGATTTTTAATTACTTAATTTACAAAAGATTTAGAGGTGATAATCTAGTGAAAAATGATAGAAAAAAATTACTTTAAGGTAAATATAAAATATCTATGTATGTAAATATTCTAACAAAAAAACCTGTTGTTATGTATTGTTACGACATATCAGTGCACATACAGTAAACATTTTATTTCTCTAGCTCCTGCAGTTTGTGAGAAAATGTTCCCTATAGTAGGCATAATTTAAGATTGCTGGGATAGGCGATTCCGTATCCCCTTAGCCAATACTGTTAGAGCGGCTTTCTTTTTTTATGGGACTTAACGCCTGATGACACTTCAAGTCATAAAATTCAGTGTATGTTAAAGAAGGAGATTGGCATATAACATTCCAAGCTTTGTACTGATATGTTTTGCGTTATTCAGTTTACGAAATATGTATTTTAGAGGTAATAACTGGAGACCGTCAGTATTTGTTTTCATCGTTAAGAAAAATCTTCCAAAAATGTGCATTGTGACGTAGGCCGCAAAATTACACGAGATGTGAATGCGCCGTGTATTTAATAAAGACTAACTGTTTTAGAGTTAGTACATAAAAAAAATTTGACAAGTTGGTGGCTCTTTCTCTTTGCGGTTATAAACCTTCAACACTAAGGAAAAAACTGGAGGTAAATCGATCACGTCCTGTATTTTTCTTTTCTGAAAAAATAAGAAGAAAAAAATACTAAGCATAACTGCTTTTGACTTAAAAGAACTGGTTAATCACCCACAAGAATCGAAGTTGGGCCCACATGAATGGCATCTAGATCCTACGATCACAATTCCACAACAGATTGTGATAACTCTGACAATGTCCTATTATTATGAAGGTTTGTATCTCTTGCTGAATGTACAACAAGCGCACACAGATTTTTTAAACAATTTAATCATTTATTGAAAAAAAATGAAACTCAGTACTTGCCCTACGGATACTGTAACAGCCCTCAAACTTAAAATTAAATGGAATTGTATGTTATAAAGCATTTGCAGCAAGCTAGAGTTTGATTGGATAGGATCTTGTACGTTTCATTTTGCAATTAACTGTAAATCAGTGTAAATAGACTTTGGTTTTTTTTTAGAAAAGAAATTATTTAAAGGCCATTTAATATGTATGAGAACAGAATTGTACAAGATAATTGCTTAAATGTTTGTAATTGTAGGTATTTAGGCAAGTTACGATGTCTAAAGGACAATTTGCTGCAGTTTAAAATGATTTCTGTGAAAATTTTTGTGTTTAAGTATATTTAATTCCAATTTCTGACCATTTTGTATTGATTTTAAATGATTATGTATTAATTCTGATTATTTTGAATATGTTTCAATTGTTTAAGTATTGTTAATGTTCGAGAAATATCTGTCGGAAGCTTTTGAAGTGTTCTAAAAATTTCGAAGGAGTTTATATAAAGCGATCATCCGAGACAGAGAAACAGTTTTCACCGACTCAATTTACGACGGCCAAGGACCGAATTGTATGTGGAAGAAGTTTTGTATACAGTCGCTGAATTGTATGTATGCATCTAAACAGTATCTTTGACATCGTGTTTATGAAAATAAAAGCAAGTTTAAAGTGAACTGTATGTTGGACTGGTTATTTATCATGTTAATTAAACCACGAACAAGCTAATAATATTCTAATCTGTTTGTAATAAAATACAATAATAAATATAAAACATTACCAGAATAATGATTATTTTATTTCTTTATGATTGTAGATACGTAGTCGAAATGTTCTGTTCGTCATGCTCCAGTAATGATTGGCGTGATCTCAGCACTATTACAGCGGTATTCGTTACATCATCGTAGTGGGATATAATCTGTAACGATGCTTACGTTCCATAAGCAGCAGCTATCTCCTGGTATTACTAATGCAAGCGCTGGACCGTGAAGCATGCATAAGCTTTACTCGATAAATCGATAGCGAATTCGAGACCGTAGCACATACTGCAGGTGAGCGGTACCTCCTGGCAGTGGGAATGCAAGTGGCACCTATGAAAATGACTGGAACCGGCTTGTGAAACAGAGACTTCAAAGTAGTCTTTAAGGAAAGGTACTTGATCAAGATACGAATAACGTTGAGAAACGAGTTGCTCACACAGTTTGGCTGAAGTAGTTAAGAAGTTATGAATATTTCAAAATATTCAGAAATAAACATGTGTACTAACGTTTCATGTTCAAACTAGTAATAGTGTATGATCGTTGAAACCAGACTGCCTTCATCTCTGGGTGAAATACGAGTAAAGAAGAAGAAGTTGATTTTAGCTCAAGAAACGGGGTACAAGGGAAACAATTCTGGCGTTAAAGCCTATATTGGAAGGGAGGTTTAAGAAACACGACGATAAATATTTGCGATTGGACAGGGCTGCCCTTTGTACCAAAGGACAATAATTCGTATGTGGATGAAACAATAAAAGAGCTGTAAGTAACATTCAAGTCTCGGCAATCATTCAGGCTGAAACAATCAGTATGCTACGATCTCCTGATGATATTTCCTTCCTAAGAGAGGAAACTGAAGATATTTAAAAGTCACTGAAAGAAATGATAAAAAATGTGGAGAGGAAGTAAAAGATCGTGAATTCCATCAGTAATGTGGATAATAAAAGCAGGCTAAGTGTGAAGTGAGGTTAGGTGCAATGGACGAAACAAAAGAATTACAGTTTTTAAGAATCAAACATTAATCTAACACAAAAGAAGTGTCATAAATTGGATGGATCGGTCACAACACTTTATGAAAGCAAAGGTTGGACTTAACGAATGTCAAAAAGTATTTGAAATGTGCTGTTATATAAAGATGTTAAAATTAATTAAATACTGAAATAATGATCGATAAAAGGAAGTTGTGTAAGAATTTCTCAGGAAGTGAAGATTGGATGGATCATTCGGACCTGTTCTTCCGAAAGACATCTAGGCCCACCATGTTTAAAATACCCATCCTACAGACGTCGCGTGCCGTCACTCCAAGCACATGGTTGAGAGGTTTGGAATTTATCTCATGATCTTTGTACACGTTCTTGGGACTAGGAATTGTGTGCCATCAACTCTTCAAGGCTGCTGTCCACGGGGTTCGAGCCAGCCAGCACTGTGGTTAGTAAATGGACGTCAGCAAGGTACCGTTGCTATCTAAAACAACGGGACAGGCTTATGTTCATATAAGGGAGGTAAATGTACATTACAATAATAACAATTATTCACACGTATAGCTTTAAACTAGGGGTTCCCAGACTTTATTTTACCACGCCACCCTTGCGCCGAAAAGAAAAATTCCCCCTCACAAATGTCGCTAAATTTTCATTGGTAAAAACTGTAAATGTCTACTTCTCAGTACTAAAAATGCCATCTCAGAAGAAATTCACTAATTATGTGACGGTATGTGCTGTTAGAATAAAGGTTGTCAGCTTTAAGATGCGGTGAAGGAGACACAGTACTTCCGATGGTTCAGATCTACCTCGCACCCCCTACCCCCCCCCCCCCTCACTCCCCCCTCCCTCACTCCCCCCTCCCTCACCCCCCCCCCCCTGATATATTTCATAGCTTCCCTAGGGTGGGAAGATGCGAAAGATTCAGAATTTAGCTGCTAGCGACTTAAAGTGCCTGCGTCTTTTGTTGCATAGCGCGAGCTACAACCAAAATATCATGAGTTTACTATATTCTCTTCTATCAACAGTTATTATTTCATTTGGTTTCTTTTCATCATCCTAAACAGATGCCTCACATCTTTTTCTACCAAAACATTGTTCAGTCGCTTCTGTCTGTTAGCGAGATATCCAAGAAAGATTCACTGAAAGTATATTGTTTCGAGATTTAATGTGGATGACTGACCTTCCTTGTCGTAGAGACGGAAAGCCTCCCTGAGTTCTTTTTGAATCGCCTCTGCGTCTTCCTCAACCAGGAACCTGGCTGCCAGCGTGCAGAACTCTTCAAACTCCAGCTCTCCAGATCCTGCAGCATAGAAAATACTGAATTACCTAGTGTTTACGACGCAGTACAATGAATACACTGTGCTTTTTATCTCGGTGAATTGTTTGTTTTAGCGTGGGGAGAACAGTAGAGTCTATAGCAGACGAATCTGAGTCATCGTGCTGAATGCATATGACACCTTGAAAAAAGTCAGGTGCATCTCACTTTGCTGTCATTCCGATATCAGTTACTTCTGATATGCTTGATCCGACTAACAGGGGTTACAGCGCTTATGCCGCGTTGTAGTGATAAACGGTTCTACGTGGTCTTAAAGATACCGGAAAACGATTAAATATTTATCAAACATTTTGTCAAAAACAAAAAAAAAGATAATTGTTTGACTTTTTTGATGAATTTGTCGCTTGTTTGATGGGATTGAATACGACACTTCCCCGGTAGTATTGGGTCCGTTCTAGTACTAATACTGCCGGCTGTGGTTAAAAATGTTTCAAATCGACATCTGTAAGCATCTAGCTAGAAAAGAGCGCAGAGATTAAGCTATATCTTAACTATAATTAGGTAGGTAGCTCCTAGGAATGGCCTCAAGAGGTATGATTGAGTGGACTTATTGTAGAAAGTTTAATGAAGGCACACATTACTGGTTATACAGACTTCTAAGCTGAAAACTGTGACTTGCATCGGAGGCTTCCCGATAAAAGATGGTTCCTCAAATATGCTTTTACGAGAGATTTATACAGTAAATTCACGAGTGACGAACAATATATTCTTCAGATAAAACTCATAACCCAAAACATCATCAATTCACCATCGTTGATTTCAATCCTTGATTATGAGTCCGGATAGAACTTGAACATTTTCCCTATAGATTGGTCTTGAGCGATTAGGGACATGTATATTATGAAATGTACAGTACTGCCTACAGAAATAATACAACTATTTTAGTCTGACTCCACTAGTGGCTGCCAAGTTTACACTGTCGCAATTATTCTCTCAATAAATAGAGCGAACTATACTGGCCACAGCTATTTGTTAATCTTATTAGCTTCGGTCATTAAACCTCTAAAATAAGTGGTCAGATAATTCTGCACGCAGGAGTCAACATGCTTTCACTTTGTGTATTGCCTCCATCCTGCCAGTAAGCTGGAATTTTCAAATTTTTGTGTTTAGTGCTTTGCGCCTCGTCAACGCAGAGGTAACTAGAGGCGGGAAATGAAAGAGGGCAAGGAACGCTCGTTATTTTTCAACGGTCGGTATTAGGATAACAGATGGCCACGAGTGCTTTTGGCTATTTCCACATATCACTGTGGCAACTCAATTAAAAAAGAATTAGAGCGTCTAAATGTGAAAGTAAATTAGTTTGATTTCACATTTATTTTTTGGCATATGAATTAGCAGAATAACATACAGTTCAATCGTGAATATAAACAGCCACTTTATCTCGGAATAATTTTCCACCAATTGTGCAACACCCGTGTTTCTCCTGTACGCTGTAAATTGTTTTACTTTGGCTTTGATTTCGGTCACCGTCGAGTTGATCCAACGTATGCGAGGATTGAGAAGGTTGTCATCTGCCACTTATCGTTGAAATGTTGTTTGTCCTGTTTTGTTTGTGTAACGTGTAGTATTTTGAAGCGAAGAGTGGCTATTATCCCATCATTCGACAATGCCGTTACATAATCATCTAAAAACTATAATCAGCATGACCGAGATACAGGTTTTTATTTTAAACATCCAATCCTATGGAATCATGTGTGTTGCATGACACCGCTACAAAGTTTGCTTGCCTAAACTAGTGCAGTTAGTTATTTACTTACACCTCCGATAGTAAAAATTATAGCAATAAAGTTCTGGTCTTCTGACTTGTACAGTATTTAACCTGGAGATGGCGACATAGGTTTTGATCGCCGAAATATTGAGTTAAAACAACATGTTTATTCTGTTAGTTTCCCGAGAATATATTAATCTCCAACGCCGAGAAAGGCTTCGCGGTTTTCAAATGTTTACATTACTTATTGCACGCAACGATAAAGAAGAAATCTGTTTCATGTTAAGGAAACGACTGCAACAATGCTATGAATTGCAATTCAAAATCAGTTTTTGAGGAAACTGAGTACTTTACTGTGAGGAAAATGAGAATAACCTGGAGGATGATATTGATTGAATTGGCTGTAATAAATTTTCAAATATCTTGGCCGCATTTTGTCGCAGGAAAGAAGTTGTGATCGAGAGTTACAACTTGAACAGGCTAAGCAGGAACAGACATTTATTTATGTGTTCCACAAAGATCAGGTGGATAGTTAAATTGTCGTCTTACAATAGTATCGGCGAATGTCGGACGCAAGTGGAATATACTTTAAAGAAAAGAAAAGATAAATAATCCAAGATAGTAGAAATGTACCACTTTAGATGTTCTTGTAGAATCCTTCATTGTGAAAACATTTTAAATGAAATAAATAAATGAAATTAAGCAGATTTAACACAGTATCATAGATAAAGTTGAAGAATTACGGCTAGAGCGGTTTTGACATGTAATGAGTATGGGTAAGGATAGTGGTTGTAGATGAAGTTACATTATCATCTTTATGGAGAAGGAAAAAAATGGAGACTACAAGTTATCCTAATTTGTAAGAGGAATTTAAAACGAAGAAGAAGCATCGCATCTGACATAGGAGACACGAGATGTGGCGACAATTGTAGGACTTTAATTGTTGGAACCTAACTACTAACTATCTAAAAATTATACACTTTCTAGTACGGCCGAGTATCGAACCCACATCCTACTCAAAGCCAGGCCTCAGAAGTAGGCACTCAGTTACCAGGCGTGGTAAAATAATACAGTTTACTTCATTCCATCATTATCGAATGACATAACCGCAAACCACTGTAATTCTAACTGTAGAAGTTATATATTACGTACTTTTTACTTTCTCCGAATTCTTTGTTGTTGTTCGCTATCTATTAGCCACTATATCTACTGTTGTAGTAACACGAATGCCTCATTTTGTCATCATCATCTCTTTGCGGACTTTTTCCACTTTCGCGGGTCAGCCCGAACACTTGCTCTTTCCTGGAGATTGCGCTTATTTTTTAAAAAGGCATTTGGGTACGAGGCCAAAATTATGTAATTCTCAATTATTTGTGGGTGCACTTAAAGTATATTAAGGCCCGTTCCCACGATCCCTTGTAAACGAAGGCGAGACGGGAGGGGACGGGACGGGACGCCATGGGAACAGCGCCGCCTCTGCTAGCGGAGACGAGAGACGCAGCTACCCACTCTGAGTCGGTAAACATCACAGGCGTGTGTAGCGGTGCGCTGTTGCCATCGGTTTGCAGCAACTGTGCGCACCCCTTCTGTTGCTGTAAAGTACTCTGTGCCAAACGACACTATGCAACGTGGTGGGGAGGTGGCGGCAAGGTAAGCTAGGACTAACATGCGGCCCGCGGTCGTCCCTACACTTCGGCTAATGAGGTCCCGTCTCGTCTCGCCTTCGTTACAAGGGATCGTGGGAATGCGCCTTTAGACTTAGAACAGTATAGACGACACAAGACAAACACAACACTTAAATAAACCCACCCATGCCCGTGGCCGGAGTCGAACCGACGACCCCTGCAACGCGAGGCTAACACGCTATTCCCTATACAGCCGGAGTCGGCCTTGTCATCTGAAAACATATTTATCAGTCACACTACCGGCTTGATAGGCTTGTCGTAGTCTTATGGAGAAGTGGATATGTCACCGTGTCACAATGTTCTGTGTGCCTTAGTTTTTTTGTTTGTGTAAAATGTAGTTTGTGGGGTGGAGATTGGGTATTGTCTCGACTTAATGAACGCGGAAAACCGCAATCATGAATATGAATACTATAACTCGATCCTCCTCCGCAGTATCTCACCTATCCAGTATGCTGCACGTTAACGCACTGAGCCACAGAGTCGGGTTGCAGCATTTGTTATGGTTTTGAATTCGTAGGCCCAGAAAAAACTCTATAAATATTGATTTATTGAATCTCTCTGACAATGGTAATGGCTCTTGTGGTAGTACTGATCTGGTGACAGGGTTTCTATTGGCTGCGCATTCCGCCCTTGCCGTAGCCACCATAACCTAATCTGGTAATCCTACCAGGTACAGTGGATCTACAGCTTAACGTAGAATTCGAACCATATAATCTCTCTGGTAATGAGCACCAACAACCAGCTGATTACTCGATGACTGTCGTGAATCAGTTACGCCTTTTGTTTTGGAAACATACGTCGCGTAGAGCACGGGTGTACAATGTGATGCGCACTGGCCAGGCGCGTGACACACAGCAACCCGCGCCTGATGAATGGGGGACAGGTGGCAGACAGTCGGCCGGGCAAAACGCCCGCCGCCGCTCCCAACTTGGCCACCGCGAACAATAACAACGACACAGGCAGAATAAGACGCGAGCTCGTGTTTCGCACAAGAATTCAAGAGCTCTATTCCCTGAAAACGATCAACAGCGACATCACCAAGCGCGGTGGGTGAGCGGTAACAAGTTCGAATGCCCGTCCAGATATCCAGATTTAGATTTTCCATGATTTCTCCAAATTACTCCAGGTGAATGACGGAATGATGCTTTCAAAATGCCATAGCCCAATTCCTTTCCGTTCCTTGCCCTCTGTCCCTTGCTGCCTCTAACGACATTGATGTCAACGAGGTGTATAGCCATATACAAAACAAAACAAAAAATTATCGAAAAAAAGTTTTATCTGTGTCGAGAATGCAACGGGTTTTATCAGGTTATGGGCCCAGCGTTGTTTTATTCGATATTATAGTAAACAATGTACGAGAAGGTAGTAAGGGGGCATCTATTAATAACGTGACGTGTTTTTCCGGAATTCTGGATTCCCCTCTCCCCCACGGGACCCCTCTCCTGCTGACCAACCTCGTAGCTTTTTTTTTAGACTTTTTTTAGCTCTCCTGATTCCGAGGGCGCTTTTAAACACCCCCCCCCTTAAAGTCGGCTTCGACGTCACTTTTAGACCTTTTTCTTTTTTTAAAAAATATAATAAGATGTCTTGATATTTCCGTCGACAGTCTCCCCCCCTCTCCCCTTCACCTCCTCCCCGTTGGTGAGATTTCGCCAGACACCCCCCCTCCCCTCCATTTCACCTCACGCACCCTAATGTTATAAATAACTTGTTACGCTTGTAAAGATGACTTTAGTGAACGGCTTTAAGTTTAAAGACAGGGAGAACTACGATGTGTTGGCTTTTGTGTCGGAAAATATGTTGGTGTTAGAAGGAATGTCGGGCTTAATGAAGCAAGAAGAATGGATAGGTGTTAGCACTGCAGCCGTAGATGATGTAATGGCGAAAACGAACCTCATTATCATAATTTATCTAGAATTATAGGTACATATAACGTGAGCTAAACAACGAAGAAGCTACGGGAGTATGTTTAACTATTCCCTGTTTTCACAAAGAATAACCTTACTTCTTCATCTCATATCAATCAGGTTTAACATTTGCGAATCCAGTGTGTATTATCATGTAATTCGTCCAGCACACAGAATGAGGTCTGTAAATCGATTGATGGCCAACACAGTGGCCTAGTTTCAGATCCCGGTGAAGTCAGAGATTCTTCCTGGAAGGTAAAAGACCACCCAAGTTAATACAACGTACAACAAATGTTACTGGCATGAGTATTGCAGTTAGTATATCTTCCGCAGATAAAACATTCAGAACCACAGCACTTTCTTACAAATGTCATGAGCTTTAAAGAAAGCGTGTAGATCTGTATCACGAAATCCCATCCTGTGATAATCAATGTCAGTCGGATTATTCGTTCTGTCCAAAATCAAAACAGTACTTTAGCTGTATACCTGGTAGAAGGTACTTCTCTTCAACTATAATCAAGCGGAGAAAAGTGAATGTGTTTAGGGCATTTCAGTTTGCTTAGCAACCATCGGTGTAACTGTCACTTTAATGTTACAGATAGGCCATCAATTATGAATGAGAGAGTTGAAGCTGCACGCGAGAGGTAGCATTTGTTCTGCTTTAATCCTTGATCTAAACTATTCTCACATTTAGTCTGAATTCACCGTTAAGGGAAAAAGAGCAATATAATACCCGTGCGGTACGTACTACAGTAAAGCAGTCATCAAATACGATGGGTGATCGGTATCATTAGGGCTTGGCATACTGGGTGACGTGGATTCAAATTCCTGTCCAGCCATCCAGATTTTTCCATCGTTTCCAAAAATCACTTCTGCAAATACCAAGGTGGTACGAAACAGCCTGGCCAAACTCCTGCCTGTTCTTTGTCCCACCGCTAAAGCCGTCTCACCCCAAAAAAAGAAGGAAGCATTCTGTAACCAATTACTTTTTCTTTCTTTAATTATAGTTTATTGTAATATTCTTGAATATAAAAATGAAACCATCTATCTAACACATTCGTTTCAGGAAAATATGCAGCGCTATTGGTGATTTCATTTTGTATCATACTTCAGGAGAAACCTGTAAGAAAATGAAATATTGTATTTTCTTTATTCATTGAGAGGAGAGTTTTTCATTCCATCAGTTATATTGTGAAATTATATCTAATAGAGATTTTTGGTAGATTTAAAGACTTACAACAAACTTTGGAGTAAGTATACAAAGTAAATAAAATGTTCGAAGAGCTCTCGTTTTTGCAGCATACGTTGACATAAAGTGCTAGCAAGGATTTTATATAGAACGGCCAAGTGTGCTAGGAGACTTATTGATACGCACCCAAAGGTCACACTCACTTAACACAACGCTATATGTGTAATGAGATAGATATCAGCAGTGATCCACATCTCTATAAGAATGAGAATCTCTTAAAACAAACATCGTAAAGCAAGAATATAGTTTACAGCATCTACACATTCTATGCAATGTATTTCTGGGCAGTTGGAATTGATACATATATTTTTTAGGGTAAACTAGACGATACTACAGATGGTAAGTTCAACATAAGTGCCAATATAAAACTTATGAAGAAGTTTCTCAACTCTATGTTTCTGGTCCTTGTATTCAGAACCCCATTTCAGCAACTTCAAGTATTCAGTCTTAATTGTAACATATACTGTATTCATGACGAAGTGGCCCGCCAGCGCATCTGAATTTGCCCTTCAACAGTTACGGTCTAGAATATGCTAGCTCAAAAACCTCTGCAAAGATCTCACTCATGTTTTTTACTTTTTGATTATAATTAAAAAACCTCCTCAAGGGTCTCATGGATAGTTTTTTTTACTTTTTGATTGAAATCATACAATGTTACTTATACTTTTGATATAATTAAATATCTACTGTAACTATAGGCAAGTATTATGTTTTCCCGCAGGCTAACTTAGAATCGAAATAGTGACCCGCAGGCTAACTTGAAATCAAAAGAGTAGACCGCAGGCTTGCTTAGAATCGAAATAGTGGCCCGCAGGCTAACGTAGAATCGAAATCGTGACCCGCAGGATAACTTGGAATCGAAATGGTGGCCCGCAGACTAACTTAGAATCGAAATCGTGGCCCGCAGACTAACTTAGAATCGAAATAGTGGCCCGCAGGCTAACTTACAATAGAAATGGTGGCCCGCAGGCTAACATAGAATAGAAATGGTGGCCCGCAGGCTAATTTAGAATCGAAATAGTGGCCCGCAGGCTAACTTAGAATCGAAATAGTGGCCCGCAGGCTAACTTACAATAGAAATGGTGGGCCGCAGGCTAACATAGAATAGAAATGGTGGCCCGCAGGCTAATTTAGAATCGAAACAGTGACCCGAAGGCTAACTTAGAATCGAAACAGTGACCCGAAGGCTAACTTAGAATCGAAATAGTGGCCCGCAGGCTAACTTAGAATCGAAATGGTGGCCCGCAGGGTAACTTAGAATCAAAATCGTGGCCCGCAGGCTAACCTAGAATCGAAATAGTGGCCTGCAGGCTAACTTGGAATCAAAAGAGTAGACCGCAGGCTTGCTTAGAATCGAAATAGCGGCCCGCAGGCTAACGTAGAATCGAAATCGTGACCCGCAGGCTAACTTAGAATCGAAATGGTGGCCCGCAGACTAACTTAGAATCGAAATCGTGGCCCGCAGACTAACTTAGAATCGAAATAGTGGCCCGCAGGCTAACTTACAATAGAAATGGTGGCCCGCAGGCTAACATAGAATAGAAATGGTGGCCCGCAGGCTAATTTAGAATCGAAACAGTGACCCAAAGGCTAACTTAGAATCGAAATAGTGGCCCGCAGGCTAACTTAGAATCGAAATGGTGGCCCGCAGGGTAACTTAGAATCAAAATCGTGGCCCGCAGGCTAAATTATAATCGAAGTAGTGGCCCGCAGGCTAACTTATAATCGAAATTTTTGCCCTCAGGCTAACATAGAATCGAAATTGTGACCCATCTCCAAAACTTGTTGGGTTGCCTTCTTTTATTCTCTTTTCAGCGCATAATTCAATCATCTTCTGCAGATACCAGATGGCTTAACTACTTTACTCATGCTTCTATCACTTCCTTAATTTCACTTTGTTGTAAAAAATATCATCCGCGTCGAATTCTACAGACATCTCTTAAACCTTAAGGTTAGTTTACAGGGACGTAACTTAATCCCGCAGGTGAAACTACATATATTAAATGTAAGTAGGGTGAACAGAAAACATATATGACATAAATATTGTCTAAAGGTTTGTAAATTAATTTTAAACAAGTGATTCATTTCATCTTCAAAGATACATGGTACAAAGGACATTCAAAGTTTCCGATAACATGGACGCGTTTTCTGAGGCAACTTACCGTCCGCGTCCACCTCTGCGATGATGTCCTTAAGCATGTCCTCGTCCAGGCGGTGTCCCAACATATCCAGGATAGTCTTCACCATGTCCGTGCCGATACAACCTTTCTTCTGCTGGTCGAAAGCATCAAACGCCTTCTTCAGCACTGAAATACACACACAGATGAACACACAATATACAAAATTTTGCTGTTTGGTTTCAGATACATCATGAACAAAATAAAAACCTAGAACCTATTTCTGCAGTATCACTCAAAATGTCTATATCGGATAAAAAAAATTATTGAGAAAACCGTTCTTTGCATTTAATCTGTAGCTGTGATGTGTATGGCTACGTCGCTTTTCGGCATCCGTCGTTTCAGCACTGAATTTGGATCCTTCTTCACACAACAGGGGTTCCTCATAGTTTTGTTACTGAATGACGGGAATCTAGTAGGAGCCGTTTATATGCCTAAATGAGAGCCGAATATTCAGTTACTAAGAAAAGACACAAAAATATCCAGAAACCATAGTGCTGTAGACATCGGCCTTCGTTATTTATTTTAGAGTTTACGTTATCTTCTTTAAAATTCTCTTCAGTGACATTCCATGTCATCATGAGGCAGGTTAATTCCGAATATTGAACTGATATTCGAATAAGCCAGTATTTTCAACTCTTACTAATGCACTGACACTTGGCAATTAATTACTTTAACGAAAAACTGATGTTTTACTAGTTGAAATATGCAACAAAAAAATCTTTTGCAGTTTATGTAGTATGTTTCAGAAAAGGCAGAACACAGTGTGTAGTTCTCGACGGTGAGCGTTCATCACTTACTGAAGTGGGGTCTGGAGTTCCCCAGGGAAGCGTGTTAGGGCCTCTGTTGTTTCTCATATACATCAATGATCTATGCGACATAATAGGTGGGATGAAAAGATTATTTGGCGATGATGCTATAATTTATCGCGAAATCAAAACCCAGGACGACTGCGCTTTGTTACAAGACGATATTATGATAATAATTGCGTGGTGTAAAGATTGGCAGCTGGAGTTAAACGCTAAAAAGTGCCAAGTCATGCGTGTAAGTAAAAAGGTGACACCAATAAACTATGAATATACGATTAATGGCACTGTCCTTAGAACGGTAGATTCCGCTAAATACCTAGGGGTAACAATTCGTAATAATTTGTCGTGGAATGAGCATATCGAGAATGTAATGGGAAAAGCAAATCGTATGCTCCGATTTCTAGGTCGTAATTTAAATCAATGCACTCAGGAAGTTAAATCGATTGTATACAAGTCACTAGTACGTCCTCACTTAGAGTATTGTTGTTCTGTATGGGGTCCCCCGATTCGTGACAGGTATATATAGTTGGAGGGAAAGCATAAGTGCGATGTTGAAGGAGTTAGGTTGGGAAGACCTGGAACACCGAAGGCGTTTCTCGCGACGGAGGCTAATTTAAAATTTCACGACAGACGTATTTCGGAATGACAGCCAGCAAATATTGCTACCAGCAACATTCATATCTCGAAATGACCGCTAAAATAAGATAAGAGAAATCAGGGCCAGAACCGATTCATTTCTGTACTCATTTTTCCCACGAGCGATTAGGGAATGGAATAGAAAAGATTTACCGGGCGAGTAAACTTAAAATACGACAGGAGCGTCGATAAAGCACTCCAGCCATCCCTTTTCGATAGGTGCAATGCAACCTCCACCACACACTTTTAGTGAATCGCGGAGTAATAATAATAATAATAATAATAACTCAGTATCTAGTGAGAGTTGTATGCCCCAGAAATTTTCTGAAGTAACAACCTCCCTGGCAGTACCGCTTGTAGTGTATCGCTACACTATAGTAATATTCGCGATATGGTGGGCTCTTGGCTCAGGCAGGTGGACAGTTCAGACAAAGGGTGGCAGGGTTGCTTTGGTATGCGACCTTGGGCGGGTACCGAGGAGCCGTTAGGGTGTGTGAGAGAGGACAGTAGGCTGCGGGCAGTGGTTGTGTGCGTGGCAGCCGACGTGAGAGAATGTGATGTGCAGCGACTAATGTTAGCACGTGCTGCTGTGGTGCTCTGTGTTCCATGTCGCCTACGGAGCGGATGAGACAACCAACGGCCAGCAGATGGGTCGTCACCTAGGAACACCACTGGAAGCGACCTGGCGCCTTCGGAAAAAATGGTAACTGCACAGAGATCTTGATAACCACCCCAAGAAGTGTCATATTGATAAACAAAACCTATCACCCTAGAGGATCTCATCGCCCCGCTGTGCTTAGTGAAAGGACATCTAACAACCCCTGAGAACTGATATATTGAAACTACTGTATTATACGTGGATTGATTAATTGTAATAAATGTCAAGTAAAATGTCCGTGAAACGGTGTTGCCAACCTGTACAGCAAAATCCCATTTCCACTTTTCAATAATTTCATTTAATAATAATGGTTTTGTTGATCGAATAATTAAATTAAAAAGTAATTTAATTGTTTTTAAAAAGAAGGAGTAAAAGTTGTACACTTCACGCTGAATTGGGCAACGAATTCATCACGACAGACTGATGCGTCACGACAGACCGTCACGACGCGCAACGTTTTTGTATTCGTGAGAATTATGATCCAGTTTTCATTTTTATGCAGTTTTGTTGTTCTCGAAGGTTTTTATGTGTATTGAACACTGACCTGTTACCTACGGGCGCTGAACAGTAGTGAAGTTAGTGATTCAAGTCGGTGAAAAGCTAGGCATCAGCGTGATATCTGTCCGAAGATATAACAATACAATGTGTGGGAGAGTTGTAGAGCACAAGAAGTTCTATAAGAATCTCCGAGGGAGGATATACCTTTCTGTTAAAGATAATTTGGAATAAAAAGTTTTCGATTTATATTGTGATCAGACTGAACGACTGAGACGCACATGCGCCAATCAGGGAGACAATACAGAACAACTGTGCTTTGCTTACAAAGCTACTAAATTCGTTGTGAATATCCTAATTCTCTCTCTCTCTCTCTTTTTTTTTTTTTTTTTTTTTTTTTTTTTTTTTTTTAAATGGAACAGAATTCATACACCAGGTTTTGGACACCAGAGTAAATATAAAATTTTCATTATAAACCATTAATTACGTTACCTTCTGAAACTCATCTGCCAGGGTGCAGTTTTTGCTACCGGTACATATATCGCTAAAAATGATCATCCATAGGCTATGCGAGAGTGATCCAGATCAATGTTGAGTTTGATATAGACCAATCATAAATCCGAAACAATGTTAACGTCAACAATCTTCGAACAGTCACTGACAGATTGTCCCATAGATTTGCGACGTAAAGTTTAGCAGTTAAAAATGGCCTCATGAGGTATGCAGTAGTTAACGCAATTTTAACATGAATCACAATGTTTGGCACTGTGTTGACATCAGACAACCGGAAACAGATAATTCTATTTTCTCATGAACCTGCTAGCAATACTCAAAACTGTTACCTTTGTTACAAATGAAACATGATGAAAGCTGTATTTTATGTATTTTCTTGTAACTATGGCTTTTCAGTTAATTTTTGCGCAACTGTCAAATAATCTTTATGCAGATTATGTTCTTAATTTACACGACGTTATAGATATAATGCAGCTAACGATAAACAGAATGATAACTTTTCTCAGCAGTAGTTATTAACCAATTTTTAGTAGTCTAATATCACCCATCTTTACCTCACACCGTTAATACGTACAGAGCCATACGGTCTTATTTTTTAAACTTTCTTCGATGTCATGGTTCTAATAAACAAAAACTTGCTTGATTTACTAATGATAGTAAAAATGCGTGTGGCATTATTGGCTGGGATATCCCTGAAAGGGTTAGGGCGCCTGGCGACAGTTTTAGATTCACAGCGCATGTTACCTTACCTTAATCCGGTAATCCTACCGGGTATAGGAGACCTACCACTTAACGTGGAATCCGAACCGCGGAACCGTTCTGCCATACTTCACATTACACAGCAAGCTGTGTCAGACGTAAAGTAGTAAGTGCCTTTGAAAATCTCAGTCGAGACTGGGATTCGAAACATCGACCTTTCGATCTCCACCCTGACCCCTTAACCACTATTCCACCACTCCACCCCGATGTAATAACTAAAGCTAATATTTCCCTACGGATGACTACCTATGTATATACGTGGATCTGTTGACTGAATAAACAGTAGGCTCCTGATTTTTAATTGCTTCAGCTTTGACTTCTGTAAAAACTTATCTTGACTTTACGAAATTCATCATGATTGTTTCGTTTTTGGATATTTATCTCTGCGTTGTAGAATTACTTTATTAGGTTAAGCTATGGTAGAGACGCAATATGCAACAGCTTGGAAACTTTTGTTGTTATAAGCTTGCTCTTACTCCCTAACGTAAGAATGTCAGATAGAATTAAACCAAGCAGTGCAAAGTGGAACAGCTTAAATTGGTACTTACGTGCAAGCTGGTCTGGTGGGAGTTCATCCTGAAACAAAAGAAGACATAATAAATATTGCATAAAACCTTCAGATTCTTCGTTAGTTAGTAGATTTCACATATAGTTTAAACTGTGTTCATGAGCATTGAAAATGGTTAAATACTGATTAAATAAACTAGCCCCAGATTTTTGCTCTTTATATGTGATAATTCTTGTTATCAGATCACAAATTCTTATCATCTATAAAACTAAACGCAGCAGTCGTTATCCGCTCTGATGGGAAACAAACTAAGGTGATAAAATGGAACAACCCGTGATTAAAACTAACATGTTGGCGGCCTCGGTAACATGGGGGCATGCCGAAGATCGCGGGTTCGAGGCCGGCCGAGGGCATGGATGTTTAACTTTTTTAAGTGTTGTATTTGTGCGTGTGTGTGTGTGTGTGCTAATGTCGTATCCGTCCTGTATTGTCTACTGTAAGAAGCTACTAAAATATAGTGGAGAAACTGATACACTGCAAAGATCATAATCACAATGAGCTGGTTATATGGTTAAAGTTACCGAATACCATTAAAATAATAATAATAATAACTAACATGTTATCAAATGGTACTGGCGACTTAAGATACTTTATAACTCAACGTTACTGTTTGTGGTGCACAGTTTACTGAAAATTTATTAGTATCATGAAAATTGTAAATGTAAATATACTAAGTTAATGTCACATATGTATACATTTTTAAATTTTAAGGGAAGTTATTTACTAAAAATTACCCATTTTTTTAAATTGAGATACATGTTATGTATGACAAATCTGAAAAAACTTAAAGAATGACTACGAAATTATAGTGTTCCCAAGTAGTTACCATTAAGCGTCATTAAGCAACACCAAATTATAGGCTGAATGCTATTACAGGTCAGTCTTGCATGCATGTGTGGATTGAGGAGGATAAAATGAGTTTGACACGCGAACACGCAACTCCGGTCGCATTCTATTTCCAACCATCGAGATTTCGGTTTTGGTTGGTTTGACAAATTTACTCTATCGTAAATCCCGCAATGATTCCTTTTTAAATTGTTTTGGCTGCTTCCCCTCAACTTATCATCCAAGCTTTAAATATTATGGTCTTGATAAGTCCTGAAGCATTAATTTTTATTTTTTTACAGTGAGTTCTTATTTCAACATTTTCCTCGGATTAAAGTAAAGAATCCCTACTAACAAGGATCGCACTAAATGTTGTACAATTTTCATTTTTTTATTTTTCGAGTACATTTAATATGGAGAAACCATTGAGCTACTACTAATATAATTCCATATTTCTAAGAAGGTTTTCTGTTTGAGTCTCCTTAAAGGCATTTGGATCTTCATTTTTGTGTCTCACACTGTGTGTTCTCTTTTCTGGAATATTTTTATATTTAATTACCTATGATAAGGTCTACACAAAATTTTATAAGCTATGTACGAAATAATAAGACTATTGTAAAAGGCTTTCAATTGAATAATATTAAGTTACACTCATTCGTTACGTAAATAATATTTAGTATTATTGTGAAAAGTTACCAATATGTGCAACGGACATGAGTACCGGCGCTATACTGCAGCAATCCAACGAACGAAAATTACTTTTTTTTAAAATAGTTACGTTACCTAATAGTCATTCTTATAGCTCATCAACAGCTGCATCATCACAGACCTACATAGAAAGTTATTGTCAACAAAAGTGGAAAAAAAATCGTCGGTGACCGCTATTAAGATTCCATTCCGCCATTCGCCTGGGAAAATAATGAAAACCAGGTTCTAAATGGTTTTGACCAAAAATACTTCAAAATCACGTAAAATAATCTTGGAAATCTATTTAACCTGATAATTTAGAAGATTATGTTCGCCCATTTTACTGCTGGTGTGTCATTACAGCGATGTACTGGCTGTAAAAGTACGAGCCAATTATCTAATTAAACTGAAAGACAAACTTAAACTTAGTCTTTGGTGAATCTTAAAAGTACCGATGATCAAATTTGGTCTAGATATCATGGTTTGCAAGTCTTGCGCGAATCGATAGTCATTACAGGACGACGTACTACTTATTTCACGCTGCAGCAGTTGTGCCAGGAGACGTTGAAAATCCAGTTATATAAACTCTGTTAGTTACGTCATTTTCCACGGACATTATCACATGGATTTTATCTTTGATCTTTCAGTCATATCATTCAATTAATCTTAACGCACTTCTGATTGTAAGGCGTTGCGTGCGTTGCTCTATTTTCTCTACTTCCTTCCTTTCGAGTATTGTACGTGACAGTATATCCGTACGCAATATCACGTATCTTTTTTAATTATCTTTCTTTCTTCCTCCTATATACTTAACAGATATTAATCGTTATTCGAATTGCATCTTGCTGGCTTTAAATACCTGGTTCAATCCGGCATATTAACGTCTGAAAAATCTTTCCTTTAATTTCATTGAAATTTTAATTCAATTACTTTCTGTTATAATTCGTTCAGTTTCCTTAGATCATTAAATATACAATTTATGGCTGTCATTCATAATAACAAGATAATATAGAACTAATACTTATCTTCGGTTATTTTCATAATACATTCTTTCCTATTATTAACTAATATTTTACAAACCATTCATTAATTCTCTTTCATTACTCCCTCGGGCTGTATAGATTACATTTAGCATTCACATACTACTTGTCAAAAACAGCTTCATTAAAAGTTTCTTCTTCGAAGTTTCCTCTTTCATTTAATTCCGTTCAAATTTCATCAAAATAATTTCTTTTTCGTCTCTTCACCTATTTTTCAAATATTCTCCTCACTGTCTTTATGGGCAGTCTTTGACCTTTAAACTAAATTATCCTGACCTCACTACATTTCAAATATATTTACAACACAAGCCATAATTTCCGGTTAGGACTATGTAGTACCTTACATGTTGATAAATGAAATAAACTGCATTATAAACGAAGTTACAATTTGTTGTTTAGTATCTAGGGTTGCCAGATGGCCGGGAAATCCCCGGAATGTCCCAGAATTTTGTGTCTTGTCCCGTGTCCAGAAATTAAGCTCTACTGTCCCGGAATTCTAGTTTTTTTCTCAAACTCAAGATACCACGGTGGCCATTTCGTGCTCGCAGAGGGAGGTAGAGGAGCGCTCCACCTTACCGATGACCAGATACAATATATATTTATATATATATATATACAGGGTGTTACAAAAAGGTACGGCCAAACTTTCAGGAAACATTCCTCACACACAAACAAAGAAAATATGTTATGTGGACATGTGTCCGGAAACGCTTACTTTCCATGTTAGAGCTCATATTGTGGACGGCTGTGATACAATACGCCATTCTCCAGGGCTGCATCAGCGCATCAGGGATTCCATGCGACGGAGGGTGGATGCATGTATCCTCGCTAACGGAGGTCATTTTGAACATTTACTGTAACAAAGTGTTTGAAGTCACGCTAGTACGTTCTGTTGCTGTGTGTTTCCATTCCATGTTTAATGTGATTTGAAGAGAAGTGATAAAATGAGCTCTAACATGGAAAGTAAGCGTTTCCGGACACATGTCCACATAACATATTTTCTTTGTTTGTGTGTGAGGAATATTTCCTGAAAGTTTGGCCGTACCTTTTTGTAACACCCTGTATATATAGACTGTTCAACTATGACGTAGTGATTTTCAACCAAAGTTGAATTAATAATTCTATATATATATATATATGTTATGTAGCATAGTTTTTTTCTAAAATACAACTTTTTCAATTAATTTGAATATTTGTTCACTCTTTAAACATATCAGTAAAATACCTTTATAACCGTAGAATTATAATCCTGTATCTGGCAACCCTGTTAGTATCTGAACTTATGACAACTCATGGCAGAACTCGCAAGAATCCAGATTAAATCTTCTTCTTCGCCACCTTTTCCCAACGACTGCCTTTGATGAATCTTAACTCATCGTTGACGTGGTCAAATTTGGAGCTATAGTTTTATGGCCGCATGTCCTTGTTAACGCAAAGCATTGTTATATCTACTGCCAGGTCATACTACGTACTAATGGAGGAAGTGAAGTGTGGCCACCTGCTTGAGAAATATGTAAACTGTTCTGTGTGCGATAATTGTATATTTGTTTAAGATATGTGTGGTTTATGAGGCGGAGATTAAGGACGTCACGGCATTCGCCATGATAGCTTCGGAAAACCGCCTAAAAACCCCTAAAAACGGCCTAAAAACCGCCTAAAAACGGTCTAAAAACCGCCTAAAAACAGTCTAAAAACCGCCTAAAAACGGCCTAAAAACCGCCTAAAAACAGTCTAAAAACCTCCTAAAAACCGCCTAAAAACTGCCTAAAAACGGTCTAAAAACCGCCTAAAAACGGTCTAAAAACCTCCTAAAACGGCCTAAAAACCGCCTAAAAACAGTCTAAAAACCGCCTAAAAAGTCTAAAAACCGCCTAAAAACAACCTAAAAACAGTCTAAAAACCGCCTGAAAACCGCCTAAAAACCGCACTCAGGACGGCCTGTATGTGGGGTCCAGGATTCGTGCGCAGTCCCGTTGTACTTGCATCCAGCGCTGGGCGACTCAGCGTATTGAGCTACACTGACGGATTAACAACTCAGAGTACATATTAAGCGATTATATGAAGTTGCGGGTTTGTAAAATCATTTAATGTGTAGTGGGAATGGATCCATTACTTCAGGCGCTGATAGACAGGGGCGTAGCTACTATGGGTGCAGTGCACCGGGGCCCCTACGCACAGGGGGCCCCAAAGCATACCTCT
>JARYHS010008074.1:99479261-99723852 GCA_031002005.1 Vandiemenella viatica | reverse complement strand
ACGCTATGGCTCCGCATTCGAGAGGAAGCTTGTTTGAATTCCTATCCGGCTATCCAGATTTGGATTTTCCTTCGTTTCTCCAAGTCACTTCGTGTGAATGGCGGGATTATTTCTTCCAAAACCCATGGTCCGAATTCCTTCCCATTCCTTGTCTCCATTCCCTTTCCACCTTTAATGACTTAGAAGTCGACGAATCGTAAATCCAGACGCATAATAAGAAATTGGTATAGTAATATTATTTAGTTTTTCGTCTCCTTGAAGATGGTGCGAACTCGTTATAGTCCACCTAACGTAACCACACGACACTATTTTCTACGATGTGAAGCCCGAGAAGATTTCTTTCAGTGTTACCTCTGTGAAAGCTTTCATAGTTACGTGTGCAGTTTATTACTGAAGCACTCAGTTACGAGTCTTTCCTTAAGTATGTTATGTCCTGACGCAAGCAGGTAAGAGTCGATGTTATATTTTACGTATAACGCAGTTGTAGATTCGACTGTTTAAAATAAATGCAAAAAAATAATTGGAAAAACTAGACTCGAACCGAGGACACGCGTTTACAAGACTAGATGGTTAGCCACAAGCAAACGGAGCTCATGTTCACAGACGGCTCGTGCAGTGGGTAAACAACCTTACGCTGCCTCGGAAGTCAGTTACATTCAACTGGCATTAGACAATTATCCGAAATAATCTCTTTATAATCGTTTCAATAGTTTTGTAGAACTAAAAACTCTGGATCTTTGAACATTTACACCCACTTCTCGGACCACACACACCCCATGATGTGTTTGCATTATTGCAACTAATTAGCCACATCAATATATAAATAAATATCGTTATAATTTTACGCTAATTATTTGGAATAAAATGTATAACTGAACCTCATTTTTACTGCGCTTTATTGCAATCTTGTTAATTACAACTTTAACGATATGTTTCACGATCAGAATTTAAGAAACGTGTAGCTGGAAACCGAATTTCGTCCGATTGAGGTATGGTCCGGCGATATCTTGGCTAATATTATAGTCAATGCAGGGACAGGAAAATGCGTTACCCTGTTTCGAGATCGGTCAATAGCTTTTTACTGAAATGTGGGGAATGATAAATGGACTACAAGAAGAATCTTCAATGGGCGGGCGGAGTCTTCCTGCTTTGCTCGAGGCTTGACTTAAGGAAATGAATAACAGATGGCGCTGAGTTGAATACGCGCAATGATGCCACATTGTGCGAAATAAGGGACTTAGGACTCAGGCGCGGACAGTCAATTTTTTGCCAAAGAGTGTACCTTTACATTTTACTAGGGAAAAAATAATGAAATTTATTCTGAAGCACTGATATTGGCAGTTTTTTATTTTTCTGTTGCACCTTCCATTACAGTAACCTCAGAATCATTTCAGTCTCGTCTTCAACATCCTTTGTTGTACAGATAATTGAGCTATACGTGCCAAATCACTTGTTGCTCGAGACGGCGGCCCCGCGTGAACGCCGCTAGATGGGGCGGTAAGCCGACTTCGTCTGTTTCAGGCATAACTGTTCTAAATTGGGTATTTTTAGGTGCCCTTCTGAAGACACATCCATAATCACGAGATTATTATTTTTTCATTTACCTAGAAAATACTTTACAATGTTTACTGATAAATGATTAATAGAAAATTTCACAAGACAATTATTGTTTAACATTCTATGTCGATCACCTCTGACATGAATCCAGTGATTCTCATAAAAATAACGTAGCACATGCTTCAGATAAGTTTCTACACTCATATAATTAGAATGCTTATTGTTGCGCAGTATTTGACAGCATTTGTTTGCGACAGGTTTCTGGCTGTTCCACTGCCACTACGCGTTTCACCAGCAGAGTGGTATGGAGGTGGTGCTGCAAGTGGGGGACCAGGAGGACATGCCCGCACCTCCACACGGCTTCCCTGTCTGCGGAGACTTCACGCCACCACTATAACACTGCCTCAACAATACTATGTTCATTATTTATTATCAAATAAACTATCATGAAAATGTATTCTTCAAGCTGCATTTACGCTTTATTATTGTTTAACGCCGTTGCATTATTAGACACAAGATTGAAAGCCATCATAGTCAATAATAATGCAATTACTAGTGTAACGGGCCAAGTTTTGGTGCAAACGATTTAGTTGTGTGATTTAGAATTAAACGAGTGTTAGGTGAGTCGTGACAGTACGCCAGAGTCGCGTGCCGTCCGCACGAGAGTAATGAGTCAGGTTCTGCTGACGAAAACGATCACACTGGCCGGTCAATTGCCGAAAGAAGTCTAGAATGTTCGATACGGGCAATATAAGGAGCGCAGAACATGCGATCGGTCTTCTCAGTGACAGATTGACAGTAGGCACGTCACTATGCCAGTGGATAGAAAATAGTCTCTCTCTCTCTCCAATAGCCTGGTCTCGCGTTAGGGTCGACAATGCTGCAACACTTGGCGGAATCCTCCGATAGCCATTCTACATGTATGTAAGTAATTGTTCCATCATCTACTAGTACTTCAGAAGATGTAAATCTAATAGAAGCCTACGGGGATAGCCTCGCAGTCGGCCTCAAAACGGATGATATGTATTCAGTCAAGGACAGTATCGTACAGCACTGGTAAAATATAAGAGAACCTGCTGTTTGCCGTAGTAAGCCAAAGTTGGTGAATTCATATCAACAACCACACAGGTCTGTGGCCTTAATCCACAGTGGTGTCAGAACCTGATATTAGTAAATAGCCTTACAGCTGAGCTGAAGAGTGGAGCCGAGGTCGCCGGAGGTCAGTAGCAGCAACTCCATTAAAGGTTAGTACCTGAGTTTCCAAACACTCTCTGCCGATTCCAAATTACGCCCACAGAAGAGGAGCTAGATCACTCGACTAGTCCGTTAAACTAGGGTAAAAATCGATGAAATATAAAAAATTATAATTTATCATGGAAATAATATTTTAATTTCAAACACCAGTACCATCAAAATGGTTGAGAATTTTCCAAGCAATGAGAATTGTCAGGGGGTAGTGTAAGTTACCTTCTTTATTTCTGCTGTTATGATCACTTTACTTTAGCTCTTCTTGATGCAGGCCTAGGCCTATAATATGCCCATCGTCAAGCTGAAATACTAACTATAGAAGTCGGCACATTAGATTATTTCACAGCTCAGAACAAAATAATACATATATCACTACAGGATCATTTAAAAACACTCGAAAGCAATTTTATTATTAAAAACTAGAATACACTTCTTTACATTACACTACAGAATAAGAGGATTCTACGTTCCATTTTATACCACCACACTCTATATCTTACATTCTCGCACACTCTCTCGCCATAATAATCTTCTTTTCTCTTATGTCCAAAGATATTCATTCTCTTAGACGGCAACTGTTCATAGATATTCCGGCACTCCAATATTCACGTATCTTTTATTTTACACACCGTTAACACATGTATCAACAAAGCAAGAATAATATTTAATTTTAACAAACATATTCATAAAAAAAAATTTAAGGGATCTTGTCACCTTACAGTAGGAAGAATTCGAATTTGACGTCGTAAATTTTCAAGTTCAATTTTTATTTATTTTGACTTTTTGCTAGCTCAGCTTTACGTCATGCGTTTATACAACCACTCTGTTTGACAAAAGAAGTGAAGCACCCAGAGGGAGAGGAGGAAACGAAATGAAACTACAGCGGTTGAGAGTGCATATGATATTGTTTCAGTGATTAGAAAATCAAGTAAAATTAACTAAGAACTTGGTAGTATGAGTTAATTTATCAGTATGACGTTGCACCGTCTCTGACCTGGATGAATACACTGAATCGGTTTGGAAGGGTGTCATAAAGTCGTTGTATCCTCTCCTAAGGCAAGCTAGTCCACAACTGTTGTAACTGATCGTTGATGTCCTTGATACTGGCACTGGGATTGAGTTGACGTCTGAGCTGGTCCTCCACACATTCCGCGGTGACAGATATGGGGATCTTGCTGGACACAGGAGTACCTCAACATTACGCAGACGGTTTCTAGAGGCTCTGCCGTGTGTGGACGAGTATTGTCGTTTTGAAAAATGACATCATGATACTGTCACATGAGAGGTAATACGTGAGGACGTACCGTCGTGCCATCAATGGCTCAATCACTGCCTGCCGTGATCTGAAGTGATAGCCGATGGCTCCCAACACGATGATGCCAGCAGTAACACTGCTGTGCCTCTCTAAAACATTGAAAAATGGGATATCTCCCGGAGTCGCCGCCATACTGGCCACCAATGGAAATTCGTTATACTGCCGTACCACAATTCATCGCTGAACACAACGCAATGCTGCAAGTCCCTTGTATCGTTACAGGTGGCAAACAAAAGGAAGAAACAAGATGGCGTGACACGTTTCAGCGCGAATACAACCCGTTAATTTAAGGAAGAAGGAGCTGTAGAAGGAATCAAATTATGGAGATTTTAAATAGCCAATGGAACACTTGTGTTATAAAAGATACGTGGAAACATAGGTACTGACATACGCCAGCGAACGCGTGGTACTACGAAGAGAAAACTACAAAATTTATGAAAGTTTATTTTGCACTAATGTAAGCTCGTGACTTTTTTTTTGCGTCTCGTCACGGGTCTTGAAAAGTTCCAGGTGTTAGGGTCAAAGGTTGACCTGATCTGGCAAAATACAAACTTGACCTGTTTCACCCATAGGGTGAATAAAATCTCTTGAGCTCGTAGAACTCAGAAGTACCAAACACGGACAGGGATGATCGTGCTATCGTATTATTGTTTCTAACGAATCTAATCTTACGAGAAGCAAACATAATTAATTTCATAGCAGACTCGAACTTGCTGAAATGCAGACTTCACATTTATTTGAACGTTAAAGTTCGCTCTACAAAATTTGAAGAATTGTTGCTTAAAGGAAATGCGCAATTGCTTCGAAAGCATCACGTTGCTTTTGATTGGCAAACATTTATAATGTAAACTTTGGTAATAGTGTTCTTAACGGCCACAGAACTTACTACGGATTCCAGATTTAAATCGTTAAGATACTACGTAGAAATGAAATGCCAGCATACTCGATTCGGTAACATATTTTGTCTGATGCTGGCTCTAAATAACCTAATAACTTGCATACGGCGAACATGAACAAAGACCATTAATGAAAGTGGTGAGTAAAATAAGTAAAAAGCAAATAAACCGTATAAGCCTTGGTCAAGCAGCAATAGTAACGAATGTTTTAACTAAATTAAAATTTTTCCGAGGTCGGAATGACAATTGGAAATCATGATTACAGTAGAGATCCTGATTAATTTAAGTTGTTTTTAAGTAAGTTGTGAAAACCCATTGCCTTTTTGAGGATCAAGCATTTGCGTGATGCATTAGGGTCCATTCATCATTTTTAATAGTAAATAAAGTACACTACAGGCTGCGTCTTAGCGAGATAATTTTCTGGAAATTCTTTAATTCCAGAGAAAATGTTCAGTGATATTTGCACCAGTGAGACGAAAGGCAGGTTGACACCAATTATTTCGGAAAATATCGGGATTTAGTGGATGTGGTTAAATTTACACTGATCAGCCAGAACATCACAACTACCTACCTGCTATCGATATAAACCCGTCCAGGCGATAGCAGCGTCGCCTGACGAGCACAAGCATTTCGGAAAACTGCACGACCGGTCGGGTGTTCAAGGATTGCTGTGGTGAGTGTCTTCAAACAAGTGGCGAAACCAAGGTGAAACCACGTCCAAACGTCGAGGGGTTGGGCGGCTCCCCCTGATTACAGATGTTGGACGTCGTAGGCTGCGCAGACTAGTAAAACAGGACGGGCGACGAACTGTGGTGGAACTAACATCAGACTTTAATGCTGGGCAGAGTACAAGTGTGTCTGAACACACTGTGCACCGAACACTCCTAACGATGGGCCTCCGCAGCCGACGACCCATGCGTGTGCCAATGTTAACAACACGACATCGGTAACTACGATTTTAAATAGGTACGTGACGTTGGCGCAGTGCCAGAGCGTTGTATGGTCTGATGAATCGCGTAACCTTTTTCATCTTTCCGATGGGAGTGTACAAATCCGTCGTTTTCCAGAGGAACAGCTTCTTGACACCTGTTCTGCGGCATGAAGACAAGTTGGCGGCGGCTCAATTAGGCCTATACTCTGGGAGAACATTCAACATTCATGTGGGCAACCATGGGTCCAGTGGAGCTCGTGCAAGGTACCATCGTGGCCAATAAGTATCGTACGCTGGTTGCAGATCACGTACATACTTTCATGATGACCAAGTTTCCCAACGACAGTGCTATTTTTCTACAAGTTAATGTGCCATGTCACAAAGCCAGGAGTGTGATGAAGTGGTTCGAGGAGCATAGTAGCGAGTTGCAATCGATGTGCTGGCTCCCCAACTCGTCAGATCAGAACCCGATCGAACAACATCGAATGCAGACAATGGAGTCAGTGACAATGGAGTCAGCGACAACGGGGGCGGCAGCAAAATAATGTTTAAAGTAGCGGCTATCTCACAGTTTTTTGCCATGGCGTCAGAGCGTGACGGACATCGCTACACAGTTACAAATAGTGTTGCCAGGTCCAGGTTGTTAAAAATCGGAACAGAGGGTCAAAGAAATCGGGATTCGGGGTTACAAATCGGGACAATTCCAGAAAAATGGGTTTTTATACGATTCACGTTTATTTTTTATAATTTATGGAGGACAATAATAATTTCAATAGGTATAATATGATAGGAAATTATGAATTTTACTAAATATTATAGTTATAATGAGACTTGATGAGTAAATCGGGACACCTGACAACTCTAGTTACAAAACATAGCATTTTATAAGTGTTGTTATGAATTTTTAAATACAAAGTGTCAGTGTTATTAGGTACTGGAGCCTACCAACCCGACATAAACGGTTAGTGAGTGGCGGGCGACCGAAAATAAAGTGTTGGAGTAGATTCCTAGCAAAGTGATTTGCTCGAAGAGTGGTGGAGAAAATCCGGTCACTCTAGGAGCTCGCCTGCAATATAATTAAATTTTTGGATTTTTTTTTTTTTAATCTTTGAGCCTACCAGGGGCTAATGTTTCAATTGGCAGAGCTGTAACATACGTCCAATCGCAATGCGAAGAGAACAGAGTTTTTTCAGAGGAGAAAAACGGATGGCTTGAGGGAAACTCTGATCTGATGCAGCAGCAAGTAATATTCACCGAAGCCTCACCACTCCGTCTCGATAGTATGAGACTTGGGTGAGCGACGCAGCCCGGGGAAGAATTCCACACGGACACGGGCAATGTACGACCCCTGCGGCGCTAGTCTGGTATGGTTGGCGAGGGTCGTGTGACCCCGCTACCGGCTGACAACGGTAAAAGTTCCTTTGCCATGAAAACCTATGCAATCATTTCTACCCTGTAAACCAACTCTGAGAGGTCTCAAATTGCTCTGAATGTTTCAAAAATCAAAGACGTTGGACAAGGTGTAATTGTTAAAAATGTTTATAAAATACCTTTCATGTTCCAGTTAATTTCACTTCTTAAGTTTTAATAAATTCAATTAAAGCGTACACCCATTTTTCATTGAGTCTATTAAGCCCAGTAGTCTGTCATATGACTAGCTTATAACTCGTAACTCATGGTCGCTTGTAATATTCAACCTTAATTTTTGATTTTTTGTTTTTTTGTCACAATTACAACTGAGTGAACAAGAAGTCCCTTTCCTCAAATAAGAAACATTTCACTGTAGATAGTTTCCAATTTTGTAATAATATTTCTGTTCGCATTTAGTCACATAAAGAAGGCCGCGTGACGTCATACTTACGAACGATGATACAGTGACCGAGCTTAGCCTTTTATTAGTAATTATGATAATAGAGTCTTTTCACTGTCAGCAAAGGTGAAATATATTATTTTATAAATAAAAGATGAAAGAAATATTTAATTCGGTGGTAAGTTAACGGATTTTGTCCTAATTTGAAAGAACAGTTTAATTTATTTAAATGTTGCCGTTGAATTACAATTTTTATGGATAAAACTAACATCCGTAATTTTATATATACAGTAGACCCTATACGTTATCGTCCCTGATGACTACGCGAAGTGTAGAAATGATATTATAGATGAGGTTCGAACCACCATTTCAAAGCATAGCAGTCTGGTGGTTCGGTGATTAGGACGTGTGGTTGGGGATCGAATGGTCCCCGGTTCGAATCCCTGTCTCGGCGGGGATTTTCATAGGCCCTTAACCCAGCCTTCACCTGTAGCACAGCTTGCTATGTAACGTGAAGTACGCAACAATGCTTCCGTGGTTCTGATTCCATGTTAAACTGTAGGCCTCCCTGTACCCGGTAGGACTGACGGGTTTGGTTAAGATAGCCACGACAAGGGTGGATTGCGAAACCAATAAACACCCTCTCACCACGTCACTACGACAAAACGGAATAATTATTATTGTTGCAAAGCAGACTGTCGACGGTGAGACGCGATAACTAGTATAAATAGTATCTTTAGCCCCGGGATACGGCAGCGCAAGCGATCACAATTCGCCTCAGATCTGCGATTCTTCGGCGCATGCGCGACTGAAGAAGAGAAACCTCTGTCACCGGAGCCGACAAGCAGCTGTAAAGTCACCTCGGCGCCAGTCGGAGGCATTCGGGTGAAGTCGGGAGCACAATACCGTCTGTGCTGCCTTACGGAAATAAATATCCACGGCTTTGAGAGCGACTACAACTGCTGATTCTAAGCACTGCCAACTGGGCACACAGCCAAAGGACACGGCGGCTCGTGGCAAAGTACTCGAGTACATATCATAAACTAGCTGTGATGAGCAATTTCTAATTTATTTACAAATCTTAACGTGGAAAACAAAGAATAATTTCTTCTTATCATATGAGGGTGCTGATTGCTCAGTGGTTTAAGTGCCTTAGGGACAGTGCACAAACTGCGTGGCTCGGTCAGGGGGGGGGGTTGGCTGGAAGGCTACGCTGAGCTACGTGGGGGGAAAGGGGGGGTGTGTTCCGAACTAGGACACGTAGCTTTCCTTTCATAACATTTCTCACAGTTAAAATGAGGAACAGAACTTACAACAGCATGTGAATATTTATTTCCCACAGTTAATTACCTATGTATGTAATTTACAATAGTCTGAGAAGAGAAAACAGTACAAAATGTTTTCTGGAATCAAAAGGGATAAAAGCTACGTGCTACGTGGGGGAGAGGGGGATTAACAGTAGGCCAAAATGGAGCTACGTGGTTTATGTACGATCCCTTATGGGATATCAGTCTATACTAATATTATAAATGCGAAATTAACTGTATTTTTTTATTTATTATTATTATTTTTTTTAGCGTTCTCGCCTCGCATGCGGGAGGACGGCGGTTCGAATCCCCGTCCGGGCATCCAGATTTAGGTTTTCCATTGGTTTCCCCAAATCACTCCAGGCAAATGCCAGGATGCTTCCTTCAAAAGGCTATGGCCGAATTCCTTCCCATTCCTTGCTCCCCATCCTTTCCCGTCTCTAAAGACCTCGATGTTAAAAAGAGACGTAAAGCAGCTACAAAAAAAAAAAAAAAAAAAAAAAAAAAAACTTTCTTTTTCTATCTGTTTGTTGCGTTTTCAGGCTAAACAGCTAATCCGATCTTGCTGAAATTTGGCTAGGAGATACTATTTGCTATTAGGAACGACATAGGATACTTTTTTTCTGTATATATTTTGTAATGTGCTTTTGAAAAGTATCTGTAAGTCTGTGTAATGCTTTGGGAGAGAGCGGGAAAGTGGCTAGGTGGTTAAGACGCCCGCTTTCAAAAGTGTTGGGTTCGATGTCCGGTTCAAATCCAGTTGGGAATTTTTTTTTTAACAGTGTTTTTTGATCATATGAGCCACGCCTCAACGTTAAACTGTAGGTCCAGCCACAACAGTGGTGGAATATGTGGCAAATCGAATCTCTGTCACCTAGGCAGCCTAACAATTCTTCAGGACCCAACAAAGCCATACGCGTTTTATTTTTTATTCAAAATCGGTCGCTCAGGCTTTTATTCTTTCGCAACAGTTTGAATATGGTCTAAACTAATAATACTATGTGAAAGTAACTCTGACACTCTGCTGTTATGTTTTGACGGCTACACCAACATTGATGAAATTCGCAAGGTATAGAGATGGCTTCTACGTCATATTATGCTGACTCCTAGTTTTTTGGTACACCTTTTACATAACTTACATCTTTCTAGCAATAGTTCTAGCAATAAAAGTCTAATCCCACACGTACGAAGTCGCGGGTGACAGCTAGTTGGTACATAAGTCGAATGTTGATTTGTCTGGAATTGTTTTGGTTGTTAAGGTTGGCGGAAAAACTACCTTATATTTGATGCTGTCACCGATACGAGAAGAAGTGATAGGTGTAACTGGGGAATAGTTTCTACATATTTATTTGTTGTCAAATTCACAAAACGCTACATTTGATGGATCAATCGCATGTCAATTTTAATCGTCATAATAATTGCTTATAATATGTTAATCGAAGCAATTCATGCCTTTACCAGAAACAAGTAAATAACGCAACTGCGCCGCATTTTCTGCTTTATATCCTTGAAACAAACACCATAAACTTTAGGAAATGCTGTTTTCTTTTTTGTAATAGAAATACGATGCATATAGTTGATAGTTTTATTTGTATGCCCCCCCCCCCCCCCCCCCCCCCGATCTTGAAATAGCCGATTTTTTTTTTGATTTTTTTTTTTTTTTTTTTTTTTTTTTTTTTTTGTGGAAGTGACTTTTTTTCTTTCTTTAAATAACAGAAGAAAATCACCATAGTGAAAAAAATTATTACATAGGTCGAGGCAGTGAGCCACACGTACAAGTATATTGACCACTAGAATACCAACATATTTTAAGCGTGAATTATACTTTCCGGTACTGGAAGCAAAATAGAGCTTAAAAAAAATCAATTTTCTCTAAAACTAATAATTTCCGTGCTGCGCATATGTTAGTGAAAATTTATTTGTGTCTTCATCCTTGGACGATCCGGGCTTGCTTGTAAGGTCTCTGTAGTCATAACCTGAAGTTGCTCCTCTTTAGGGCTTAGAGGGGGGAGGGGAATTTCTCGTGCCGCAACGTGGGATGTTATACAAGTCAATTTTTAATGATCAAGAATTAAGTTAATTTGGAAGATGTGATAGAGCGGTAACATATACAGGGCAGGCCTAATTTCAAAAGAATGTACAAATTTGAAACGCCTTTAACCAATAACTTTAAAAATTGAAATGTTATGTATTCGTAAATGTTCAGTGTAACCCCGCATTTGATTTCTGTTCTATGTTCAAACTCATCCAACGCTATTTACACCATGTAAAGTCTGATTGGCTGCAGTTATTACAGTTTCCATTTCATCAATATCAGTCGGCAATAGACAATGGAAATATCTTCTATGTTCACTCAACAGAATAAAATCGTAGTACCTACACCATGGCTTAATGAGAGCCAATGATGAAAACCTGGTCGTGATTTGCTCAACGACTAATCCATAGTTGCGGTAGCTTTTCGTTGAACAGATAGATGTTAATATATTGGTGCTCCATCCTCTTGAAAAACTAAAAGTAAGTTCCCTGCTTCTTCTCATAGTTTAGAAAACAAATCATTATTCAAATAATAATTTCGGTTAACGATGTGGTCTTGAAGAAAATCATTGGCCCTAAACTTCTTTCGATACAGGACAAAACATATTCTCCCTGGGGGAATCGCGTGGTTGTTCGACGGTTTTATAAGGATTCTCTCTGTACCAAATCCGTAAATTTTGATGGTTGACATGAACGTTGGAATGGAACGTCACTTCATCTTTAAAAATAAGCTCGGAAGTAAAAGTGTCGCCTCCCTGACTGAGAACGAACTCTCAAAAATCAATTATGTTTCCTGTATCACTTTATTCAGAGTTTGTATCAAATGTAACCGTATGGTTTCGAAAAACTGTCACTTTCTCAACATTTTACACACTATCAGCTGAGGAATTTGCAGCTGTCATCTAGCTTTTCGAGTTGATTTTCTCGGACTACAGGCAAACGCTTGCTGAATTCGTGGCACATTCTTTTCAGAAGATCAGAAAATTTGAGTTTGCAAAGGCACCTTTTTTATCTAGACTGATGAAACTAACGTTCCACACTCCACTCGTCTAGACGACTAGTTCATTGTTTGTGACTAAACTCATGTTGCACGATCTTAACCAATCAACGTTTAATAAATTCAGTAATGCATAATGCTTTACGTAGTGAGCTTGTCACAGTGACGCTGATTAAAAACTCTCGTAGTTCGATGAAGGACATTTCAAGCAACATCTCTCGCCAGACAAATATAAATCAGAATGTCGGACTCACAATTATAAATAAAATATTGCTCCAGGTACTTTAGTTGCGGAGATGCAGCCTTTGGAAGTTAACGAATTATTTTGTAACCACGTAATATTTCTGATCCTCCTCTTGTGGGATCAATATTTATCCTTAACGCTAAGTATGATCCCCATTCCGAAGGTTGGTTGGAAAAAGGGAGACTAAAACATGGTATCAGAAATAGGACGGCCAGTTTCTTTCATTCTTACTGAAACTGGAAACCCTACAGGGTAAAGGAGAGCTACAGTAGAAAGTGTAATCTGAACAAGGGAGGGGTTCTGGCGAACCTCACATTACACAGCAAGCTGTTCCAAATTTGAAATCTCCAACGAGACAGAGATTCGAACCGGGAAGCTTTCGATCTTCCGTGCGACGCCTGAACTCCTTAGCCACGAGGCCATTCCTATCTATCCTTATACAAGTGAAATACTTCAATTGCCTGATGAACTCAACAAATACAAGGATACAAGAACAAATCGGGGAAACTTCGTGGTTCTGAAAATATTTTTCAAATTAAAGTGAAATTAAATACAGTGAGGAATATTATTTGGTGCTTCCAGATAAACTTATAGTATAGCTGACGAAATGTTAATTCTGTTTAATAGTAACTAATGGATGGATTTGATTACAGAATTGCTTCATAAACTGTAGCAGATATTAAGGAATCGAGAGAAAAACTTGCAGGATTCAACGGAATACCTATCAACAACTGTATTGCCACATTTTCTAAGAGGTTTGCTTATGCTCAAGCACTTGCCCTGGATGGTAACAAACTTATATATTTTCAAATTACCAATACCATAAGACTAACATCAGGATATTGTGAGCCATTTCCTAAATGGCGATAGAATAATTTTTTTATGAATAATTATCAAGCTAATGCAATTGAATTTGTTTATTTATTTTCCCGAGAAAATAAACGAACAAATTCAATTGCATTGGCGTGATAATTATTCATACAAATTGACCATAAGATTGGTGTAAAAGTATGCTAAAATTCAATACAGAATTTGACAAGAGTTTGGTTGAGGTTGAATCAAGCGTTTATTTGCTCTCTAATACCAAAAGAAGATTTTGTTGTGAATGTTATCACCGGAAAGCTAATATATGTTACCGAGGAGGAAATGCAAACTACAAATCATAAGAGATAAACAATGAAAAATCTAGAATTAACTGATCAAAGCAGCCGTGTGTTTGTATAAAATAATTTTTTTTTTAAAAAACAACATAAAAACCGCCTTAAAAAAAGCACTAAAAATTTTAAAATAACTTTATACCTTGCTTAGGAAAAAGTAAATCTAAATAGACAACATTTTACATTACTTTCATTGAAATTTTGACATTAATTAGTTATTTTTGGAGTCGGTGTCAGCTGTCACATCGCGAAGATCGAATTACTCAACTTCTTTTGGTGTTAGAGGCGAAACGGGGAGTACGAACAAAAATTCACAAAATTTTACAGCATGTCATGAGGCAGATAGTGTTATTGTGAGAGATAGCTTAGGGAAACAAATTAACAGTATTTTAATCTGTGGCTTGGCCTTATTGGTCATCCAGGCATATCTCTGGCGCTACAATGTCAGTTGGTAGGTTGCATCATGCAGTAAACGATTTACAGAGTATAATATCGGCGTATCATCTGTATGTTTAAGTTTTGTTGAAACATGTTTCTAGCATTAATTGTAGGTAAGCAGTAACATGATTTTTTATGTATTATTGTTATTCCTTATTGTTTTTATCTTTTTGTTTTTCTTGCTTTCGCTGGCACCGACTCCAAAAATAACTAATTAATGTCAAAATTTCAATGAAAGTAATGTAAAATGTTGTCTATTTAGATTTACTTTTTCCTAAGCAAGGTATAAAGTTATTTTAAAATTTTTAGTGCTTTTTTTTTGAAGGCGGTTTTTATGTTTTTTTAAACAATTATTTTATTTTTAAAGTTTTAGTGGTATTATAGTTCGTTTGGTATTTTAAATATACCGCAGCAGTTCCCATTTTGCGAACTTCCTGGTAGCTCAGAGATTAAAGCGCTTGCTTTCAAAGAAGAACTCTGTCTTTATATACCACAACCACTTCCAGTACGGGGTGAATTGGGCGTTGTGTTAAGGAATGTCAGGCTATGTTTCGATCTTATCATAACATCTGCTAAATCTGCTGCTCGATAACCGAAACATGTAACATCTGGGTATTAATACATACCACATACAGAAACCTCTCTGGAATATATCTGTTTGCTCCGGCATCACACAAAAAATATAAACTTTTAATTGGTTTTCACAACGTGAAAGCTGGGGATCACAGTTGAAATCTGAAGTACATGTTGAGACATTACGACACATTTATTTTATAAATATTATGCCATGACTTAAAAATAGCTTAACTGATTTTGACGGGATTTGAAACTGTGGATTTTTGTAAAGAACATTGGAAATTAAAAGGGGTGAGGGTAAAGGGGAAGAGGGATTCAGCTTTTGTATACCAAATGTAGACTGCCTTTTCTGATTGATTTAAAGTATTCGTGTGTAATTTCTATTGATATCAGATAAAACTGTAGGTATGTATACAAAAACAATTAAGGGGTGTGGAGACGAAGAGTAGTTTGGTTTTTGTAAAGCTAGTGTGGGTAGTATTTTTCTCTTTGTTTTAAAGTATACAAGTGCAAATTTCCAAAATTAAATGGGGTAAGGGAGTGAGTGGTAGGGTTTTGTAAACAGAATGTAGACACTATTTTTTTTTTTTTTTTTAAGTATACATGTGCAGTGGTCCATGGAAATCTGATAAAACTGTGGGTATCTATAAAGAACATTGGAAATTAGGAGGGGTAGGGGTAGAAGGGAAGAGGGGTTGGGCTTCAGCAACCTAATTTAAACACAATTGTTCTGTATGGTTTTAAGTATACGTGTGCAAATTTCCTTCAGAATCGGATAGAAACTGTAGATTAAAGGATGGAAAGGAAGGAGCGGAGTTTGGACTCTCGAAACCAAATGTAGACAGTATATTTCTGTTTGTTTTGCAGTATACATGTGCATACTTCCTTCAAAATTAGAAAGAAACGGTAGCTTTGTATAAAGAACATTGACAGTAATTAATGGGGTAGAAAGGGGGATAGGATTTGCATTTTTGTGAAAGTTATGTGGACAGTATTTTTCTTTTTCAATTTGTTTTAAATTATACGCATGCGAAGTTCCACCGAATCGAATCAAAATGTGGGTTTTGTACAAATATTAAGGGAAGGGGAGCTATGGTAGTTTTTTTATTTTTTGGTCAGAAATCTTATCCATAAAAAATTACATATATATGAGCCAACTTTAATAAAGATCGGTAAAATGGTGTCGACTGTAGCTTTCTAAAAAGAAAAAGGGGGTGAAAGAGGGGAGAGTGGTTCATTTTTTTTGAAAACCAAGAGTTTGCATCATTTTTCTCTTTGTTTTATAGTAAAAATTTGCTATGTTCTTTCTAAACCGGATGAAAACTGTGGTTTTGTATAAAAATTAAGCCGTTTAATGAGGAGAGGGAGTGGTTTTTAGATATTTTGGTCAGACACCTTTGTGAAAAAAATACATATAAGCACCAACTTTCATGGTAATCGGTCAAACGATTGCGACTGTAGCTTTGTTATAAAGAACATTGACAAAAGTTAATGGGGTTGAAGGAGGAAAGGGGCTGAGCATTGGCAAACCAAATATTGATAGGATTTTTCTCTTTGTTTTAAAGTACACATGGGCAAAGTTCAATAAAAATCTGATAAGAAATGTAGGTTTCTATAAAATTTAGGGGTGTAAATGGGAGAGGGGTGGTTTTTCATTTTGATATTTTTGGTCAGAATCCTTCTCCATGAAAAAGTACATATAATTGCCAACTTTAATGGAGATCAGTTAAATGGTGTCGACTGTAGCTTTGAATAATGAAAATTGGCAAAAATTAAGGGAGTGGATAGGGGGAGAGGGGTTCAGTTTTTTTTAAACCAAAAGTTGACAGTAGTTTTCTCTCTATTTTTGGCTATATGTGTCCAAAGTTTCATCGAGATCGAATAAAAAATGTGGATTTGTATAAAAATTAGGGGGCGGAGGGGGGTAGAAGGGGTGGTTTCTCAATGAAATTCATATGGGACCACTTTGGAGGTCTACCCTATCCACTAAAAAAATTTAATTTAAATCCGTTCAAAATCGGTGAAGATATCGCTGGTCATATATAAATAATAATTATAATAATAATAATAATAATAATAAAACAGACGAATTGAGAACCTCCTCCTTTTTTTTTTTTGAAGTCGGTTAAAAAGAAACTTCATTCCTCTCACAAAAGAGGTTTTACAAAAGTGAGTGTAAGACGGCTAATCATTGTTAAGGCTTTAGTAGCGGAGAATCTAAAAGTACGTAATTCCTTATGAAGTATTCCTCAGGAAAATAGGAAATGCAACTACTCTTTCCACGGTGAGTGGGTAACAAACGGAAAGAAATCGGCATATAAGTTATTGTGAAACAATAGATCAGAGGAATCTACCAATCAATAACGAAAGCATTTGTCTAATTTTTTTTATCGAAAGCGGTCAAGAAAATGGCACCCTTGGACTGATAAGAATGTGGCTGCTGGATTTCTCTCACATCAGTCGCTCTTTTGGAGAGGCCATATGTGACTTAGACAAATTGATGCGTTTGTATCATACTGACTAACTACGTAGCTTCAGTGTGCCAAATAATTAAAATGTAGAAGCAGCTCATGGAATGTTTTATTGCGTTGCTTGGTCATTAGTTGAGTGGTTGCTACGAGTGTAGCTGCCTGGTCGTCGTCAAACGTTAGTGGCGCGTCTAATTTGGGCCGTGTCATTACTGTCCATTAGTAGATGGTACAAACAGTAAATATAGCCGCGTACATAGTGGAGAGTGCGGTGCGAACACACATTAGTCGCAGGAGACACCGACCATCGCCTGAGGAGTTTCAGACGCCTCCGATCGCAGGCAAACAAGGTACCCTACCACCCACTCCTCGCAAGAGAATCACGATAATGGAGTCCTAGTTTGTTGGTTTATTCGGTTTTCTGATAGGTCACCAACATGATTCCTGATGTTTTCCCTTCTCTTTCTGTATACCAGAGATAGAGGGAGACCTTTTGTCATTGCGCCAATAATTGACGATGAGTAACCATACCTCCGTTAAGGTTTTTATGCGTACTATTAAGAGCATTGTAGTATATTGCTCGTAAAAAACCGAGCGTTGCTGGCGCTCGGTAACGTTCTGGTCTCGCATTCGGAAGGACGAATTCCCATCCTCCCATCCAGGTTTGGATTTTCCATGGTTTCCCCCAGTCACCAATATCATCCACGGGAAGATGGCTTATTCCATCAGTGTTGGCATATTTAAGACCTTCTTCTGAAAGCTTTCTTTCACGTATGCTATAAAATCTGATGAAGTTGCAAACAAATGTAAAATAGTTTACACCAAACACACAAATAAGAGTGTTATTTCAATGACAATCGCTCATTTGGAAATTTACAACCATCCTAGTTTAAAACCATCTGACAGTAGTTTGTCATGAATTCCATAGCACCATTTACAATCATTTTATGTAAATGAAATTTTGTTTAAGACATCTGAGTTATTTACGTCCACTTTCCTTTCAACGTAAATAACTGAGCTTAATTTCATGCTCACTAAGTAAGTTAATTGCGCGTTACCTTATTATCTTCGAAGAGAGAGACGCAATTACATACTTACTTAACATCATTAACGTAGTTAGCAATATAAACTGTATACGACTTTTATACCTAACAGTAATTTTTCATGTATACATAAAAGGCAACACGTAAATTTAAAAAAAAAATAGAATAGAAATCCGATTATTCAACGGTGAGCCGTCTGAAGTATTTTTTGAATAATTATTTTTCTGTTCTTAGCAGCAGGCATCTACATCAGTTTTAGTAGCATGGCATGCAGAAGGTAGCAACAAACGTATCACGATTCATCGCAGCACTTCGTTATTGTGCTTTTATAATATACTGATTTACATTTTATCTGCGCTGGTTCTGTCTCTTCTCATTTTGATTTCCAGAGTTCTCTTCACGCAAGGATGAATTTCAGGTCAATACTCGCAGGCGAAATTTCAAATAGCTTTTTTTTTTTTTTTTTTTTTTTTTTTTTTTTTTTTTTTTTTTTTAATTAAAAACTTATTAGATGTATAAAACAACTACAAATTTTGTTTCGAATAAAAACAAATCTTATAAATGAGATTATAAGTAACATTGAATTAGAAACATATTTCCCACTATACTACCGCTTTAAAGTTTAGTCACTACGTTTGCCAATTTCTCTGTGATGTCTATCATCCCAGTATTCTAGTAACTGACGCAGATGTAAGGCTATTTTGTTAGTCCATGAACAAGAAGGTATTAACAATTTACATTTATTTAAAAACCTTGATAACACCTCTATCTCAAATATAAAATTCGTAGGAATGTATGCTTCCGATGAATTAGGAACTACAAAGCACCACAGAATACAAATTTTATCTGAGAGGTGAGTAAATTTGTGAATAGGATCCACAGTATTCTTATTCAATGAAAATAAATAAATAAAAATTTCTCAAATAAAAATGAAGGAGTTAGGCTACAAATCTTCGCCTTTTAAATTAGTTTGAGAAATTATTAGAAATGCACTACCACGTTAGCTAGGTGTTATTTACAATAACAATGTTTTGAAATAAACAATTTACTAGGTTTTTTCTTCAGTAAGATAAGCTTTGCAGTGGTATAACTGATACATTGCTTTGCCGTCAAACGCATATTTCCCGTTGATGCTTGGAAGAGTCGCGAAAATTTTTTTAGACAGTTCTAAACATAACGTTATTGTTTTGAGATTTTAACCGAGATTTATTTTTAATTACGCCTGCGAATAATCAAAATTCAGTTTGTCAGAATTAGTGGGAAGTAGCAACACCTAGCGGTCAAGTCTGCTCCTGCCACTGAAGAGCTGAACGTCAGTTTACAGTTAGGATGTAAGTATTGTGCCAATAGATGAATTACACTAGACTAACTGGCAATTCACTCATTATTTCATTCGTATAACTCGAATAAGAATCGAAAATAGTTTACTGGTATTATCACTCTTCAAATCAGATTTTTGAGGCACTAACAGGTGTCTACATTCTGATGTTTGAAACTCAACGGATACAATGGAAGGAGTCAACGCTGTTACTGACTCTGAACTGCACTACATTCCTGGGGGGAAGAGGAGATAGTGTAGGGGAGGGGTAGAGAACAGAAGAAAAAATTTGCTATAAGTAATCTTAATTGGCATTATTACACGATTTGTATGAGATTTTGTTAAAAAAAATGGTAAAAAGTCAAATCCCCCTTTATTTCCGGAACTACTAATCTGAAAATTTTTTCAAAATTTACAGTGATTTGTAGCGTTTTATAGTTTACAGGAAAAATACCATATTCTTTTTGGAGTTTATCGTTTTTGTAATAGGGCTAAATGACTAATTTTAACAAATTTGATGTTTCCACAGGTAACTTTTTTTTTGCACAAAAAGATGTATCATTTTCAAAAAAAATTTATAAATAGAATACTAATCATAAAGAAAAAAGTTTTTGATTTTTTTTCGATATTCACTGTAATTTTCTTTTGTTTCAGCAGATATTTTGTTTTTTTGTAGAAAAATTGATATGTGTCATTTGTTAGAAAATTTCATAAATCTAATGGTAAATATAACGGTAAAAATATTTTTTTGAAAATTTTTAGTGTTTTTGAGACTATATATAAATTTTTATTATTTTGGTTTATATAGGCCTACACCTTCTGAATGACAATTTTTCAACACAAATATTATGCTCCATTTGAAGATCACATGCTGGATTTTTTTTAAAAACTTGTTTTTATTATTTTTACAAAATAGCTTTAATGAATTCAGATTACTAAACTGTGTATGTAGGAAACACTCAGCACTAACCTTCGCTTTTGGGGTTACTGTATATTTGTACTTAGAATTTTAATTTAATCTTTTTTTGCTTCGGGCTTTACACCTAGTGGACGTCGTGGTCTTTAGAGACGGGAAAGGGAAGGAATTCGACGATGACCTTTTGAAGGTACCAGCCCTGAATTTGTCTGAGTGATTTGTGAAAACCATAGAAAACCCAAATCTGGATGGCCGGATCCGTGTCCCATTTAATCATAAACTTTATAATCAAGACGAGGGGGAAGCTGTATCTCTCCCTGTGAGGGGGTGTTAGGAATGTTATTTAAATGTCCTCGTTGGGTGAAGGACTCGCGTAATTCGCAGAAACAAGGAGCTACTTCGAGAAAATGAAATCGGCGTATCTTTCACAAGACAATGCTTGAAAAAGCAAATGCGTTAGCACTGTTTACTTCACCACCGCATGTATCTCACCAAATGAAGCATTTACTGCATTATAATATCCTCAGTTTTTAAACGAACGTGTCGTTGTACTCTCCAGTTTGTGAGAATGTTTAGGGCCCCTGTCATAAATTCTCTGTTCGAAAAGTTAACAGTATTTGGAAATTCTCTCCCTCTTATCGAAACCGACAAGTATTTTTTCACTACTACGTTTTCCATCAATAAATGTTTTATGGAAAACTCTGTGAGAGTCTCTACTTACTCAATTCATCTCTGAGTACCATAAAATGATGTTCTTTTGTAATGAAACTTAAGAGGGATTTTAAACAAGCATAACGTTACGATGATCAGTAACGCATGGTGGGACGAAAATATTTACAGAGTTATTTACTTACGATTTGCAAACATTTATGATTGAGGACGAAATATTTTCAGATTACTTTATAACACTTTTAAGTCGATTTGACGTACGGTGTGATAGTAACTATGGCAACTAATTGTGGCTGTTGATTGAAGGATCACTAATTTAGTAACAAAACTCCGCGTCATAATAATACATAGCCTTGTTGTTAATTTATTACCAGCACATTAGAGTTTTTATCGGAGGTGAAATGTACGGTTCTTCTGGACACGCGGGCAACAGTATAATTAGCAAGAAATAAATGATTGAAGTCGATATTGTTTCAGATATCCTCGTATGAAGAACGCCATGTTTTTACGCACTACGCATCGTTTGCAAGCAGCAAGAGAAAGAAGAAATTTAACACATTTTGTTTTTAAATTGTTATGTTATTTTTGTCTGTCCGGGATAAATAGTGATGAGTTGGGTTATTTGTTCACTTTACAAGTAAAACAGCGTTGCTGGAAAGTAACAAATTAAATATTAAGTTTTCATCCAATTTTAATGCTTTATATTCCCGTGGTTTACCCAAGAAGTTATTGTAAAGATATATGGAAAAGTGGTTGCAATTAATTTGGTAAAATTTGTGCGTCAGTATTTCGGCAGAATGGAGCTATGTGATGTGTTAATAGTGGTAGAAAAGAGTAATAGATTTATAATTTTTTTTAATTATTGCTTTCTGGGTACTAAGACTAGGGTGTAGTCCATAGGCGCTGGTATTTAGATAACGGTACGGTAGCGAAACATGGACTTTAGGAATACCGGAAAGAAGGAAAATTGAAGCATTTGAAATGTGGTGCAACAGAAGAATGCTGAAAATTAAGTGGACAGACAAAGTAAGAAATGAACGAGTTTTGGAAATGATGGGTGAGGAAAGAAGTTTGTGGAAGAAGCTTACAGGAAGAAGAGACAGGCTGGTAGGTCATATTTTGAGACATGCTGGATTAGTTAATTTTCTGGTGGAGGGAACAGTCGAAGGTAAGAACTGTAGAGGAAGACAGAGATTAGAATATATGAAGCAGATAATTGAGGACGTGGGTTGTAGGGGATATGTAGAGATGAAGAGTTTAGCACAAGATAGGAAGGGATGGAGGATTGCATCAAACCAGTCAAAAGACTGATGACAGCAAAAAAAGAGATAAAGGTACCAGGTTTATAATTAGTGAGCAGTAAAAATTAAAAGATTTAAAATCTTGCTATGTACACTACAAATGCAATTGCTCTTTGAGATGATAAGACCAAATATATTATAGATGACTCACTGAGTCAAATATTATTACAGTACTTTGATTTAATAATAGCAACACTAGTTACTTTTGTTTTTTTTTCTGTAATTGGTTTTGCGGAACGTAATTGCTAAAGTGGCAAATATTAATTCAATAATTTAGTGTTGTTAGGTTGAACTTGTAATGAATTAAAAAGTGCAGTGCCATTGGGCACTGAGTGGTCCCACGGTATGTGTGAATATTGCCGATGCGTTGTGTCAACGAACAGAAACGTGACGGAACTAAAGCGTCCAGATTTACACGCACCTTGGGGGTGCTGACAACGTCCGACTCAACGTGGACATTAAGCGGATTTATAACCCCCATAAATAACTGAGACCCGCTTTCTATTTTCGCACGTTTCGGAAAGTTCCCGCCGAAAACTGGCGCAGACTAGCAAAAGTAAACCTTAGTGACGTTTCCTAGTAAATGAGTGCTATATGAGAGTAGGGGAAGACGATCCAGCCAATAGAGAAGCCGCCTCAATTTATTGCCATGTTGGTGTTTTTTCTTGTCTGTTCTGGGCCAATGTGGTGCTGATCCTTTGGCGCGGATTGCGGTGATTCGCCAAGAGCCGAACGCGACATCGCATTACGACAAGTACAGAGTCTGGCTCGGGGGAGAAGAACGGACGACGAGACACTCTGGTGCTGATCTTCATCGAGTACAGCCGTTCAACGACGCCGGAGCTGGAGACTGCTATCACGCGGTGCGGTCGCGGAAGCTGGACGACCCCATGCGGCGTTGGTCTTGCCTGGACGCTGACCTGGGCTGTGAACAATGGTAAAAGCTACGACCCGGACGGAAACTCATGCAATCGTTTCACCCAGTAATTTGACCCTGAGATTTTGCTCTAACTGTTTGACATTCAATGATATGTAATTGTTAACCTCAGAATAAAAAACAAACTTCGTGTTTGCCTAATTTCAAAATAATAAAACAGTATGACCCAAATATAAACGTCCGCGAGGTAGACGTTACAAACTGTACAACTGTGGCTCCAGTATTCTAAAGTAATTTATAGAAGTTTTCTAGATCATAATTCAGAAGAACCCACTCAATTAGCTCACTATTGGAAACTTTTGTGTAACCTTTTATTTTGTTACAGGGGCACCAAAATAGATTTATTTAAACATAGAAGAACGTGGTTCTGCCATTCTGCTTCAACGAAGCTCTTATTTAAGCAACAAAAATTGTTTTTAACAACCGTGTAGTTAAAAAGTAATTAATTTAAACTTCATCAACAGATGTTAAACGCAACTTGTGGTTCACAAAACGCGACTCAAATGAGTGTCTGTTAATTTTCTTCACATCATCTTGTTTTTAAGAAATTTTCATTTCTTAATTTCCCTTCCGAATTAGGCCCGTAGTGCCAAAACAGCACTTGATACTGAAGTTGTTTGCATTTTTTTCCACTGTAAATTTTCAGAGTCAGATTCAACTGTAAGAAAATTCGTTATTATTTTATTCAAGTATTTGTATCTCAAGTAGTCTTATTTTCTGTTCTTTGAGACTGCACAATGGAATCAGAAATTCAGATTTTGGAGTACTGATTGTTACACCAAATTTCTTTTCAAAACTATTTTAGCAGACAATGTGACATTCTCTCGATTTTTAGCCTCTGTGATCTGCCTAAAAGCGAATTGAGATTTTTATTTCCTATTGTTACCCGTATGTTCAATATCTTTTTATAGAAACAGTCGTCATCAGAAAGCAGTATCAACAATGGTAACATAACGACCGAAATACGTGACTAAAATCCTGATTATAGCAAATCTAGGCGATGTCGACCTTGCGAAAAGATCTGGATGCTGGCTCTGGGCCACAGTAGGCCAAGCAGCTAGAATACAGTCGGTGTGTGAGGAAGCACAATAGCCCACTTGGTATTCGGGGACAGACGGGATAAATAAAGCAAGGGCGGGCAGCTGTATAGGGCCATAAGTCACCGCTTCTTCTAACACGAGAAAAACTCCACAACGCGCTCTCTCAAGCTACGGCATTCGACAAAGATAGGCGTTGTGAAGGTCGACTCAGCGAGACTGGAGGAGCATGTGCGTGTCCCCACTCTGCTGAGAAAGTAATTGTAAACATATAAACAAAAACATGTCTTTAACAAATTCACCATTTCCTTTATCAATACTGATCTTTAAGATTGTAAAAGGAAAATAAAGTTTAACAAAGCGTTCTAATTACACACCGTTATCGAGAACATTGCTGCTTATGGTGAGATCTAGATGGCACAAGAAGTTTTTTTTTTAGCATTCGCCTAGAGTGACTGACGAAAACCACGGAAAACCTCAGACAGGATGGCCGAACCAGGTTTGACCCCGGTCCTCCCGAATGACTAGTAGCAGTGCGAAATCGCACCGCCCAAGCCTCGGCGCACAAGAAGTATAGGAAGTAAAAATTTGATTTCTTTTTCAGTAAATGCGACTGCGAGAACTAGTAACATTTTTACAGTGACAAGCCATTTGTAAAAATATTATGACACTAGCAGTTACCCGCGACTTCGTCCGCATTGAAGAGTGTTATAATATAAGATTTTCTTGAGAGATCTGGTTGTTCAGTGGTTAGGGAGTCAACTGGAGATAGAAAAGTCCCCAGCTTGAATCACAGTCTCGGCGAGGATTTTCAAAGGTCCTTAGCGCGACCTTCACCTCTGGCACAGGTTGTTGTGTGATGTGAATTACGCCAGAATGCTCACTTAGTTCTGATTCCGTGTTGAACTGTGGGCCCTATATGTCCGGTAGGTTTACTGGGTTATGTTAAGAGACTACTAAAGGGGCTGATTGCGGAGACGTAAAGAAGCCTTGTCACCAGCTCAGTACAACCATACAATTTATTTTAGAGCTATTTTTATTAGTAATAGTAGTAATAAATATTGCAATAAAATAACAAACATTTCCACAACTACCTCTCTGAATTTTTAAAACAGTAAAAATATTCTGTTTGTTAGGAGTATTTTCAGTTTAATATATCCGTATATAAATATTGGGGATTTGTCTCCTAGGTTTTGGCTGTTTTCATAGCCCTAGTTTTCTTACATTTCTTTGAAAGATTTGAATTTCGTTTACCCAGCATCTCTCAAAATTACTAATTTCATCTTGCGAATAAAAATTAATTTAGTTTTAATTAATGGAAGCTCAAAACGTCAAAATATTATCAATACATTGACGGAATCGACTAAATATCAACAACAAAAATATTAACATTTAAACAGCAAATAAATACATAAGCGGCCCAAGAACGTTCATTTCCGTTAAAAAAAATTGCAATACTAAAAATGAATATTTTTATTTGCACTGAATAACTGGAAAAAAAAATCTTTTAACAAAAGAGAACTTAACTCTTTGAATATTGATTTTGTTTTGAGGATATATTGGTTCCATCAACAGAAATTTAGATATTATAACAGTATGTATAGTAGTAATTGATCCTTTTATCCATAATGATCAGTGGTATTGTGGTAATGGCTTCTTTATCTGTGGAAACAGTTGAATTGCCTGTAGACCAGTTTAGTATAGTCCATTCGTGTGGATCCATTAATTCTGCGCTAAAATATAAATTTCAGTGTTAAAATAGTAATTGATTCTTTCTTCATAATTGGTTTCTCAATCTGCCAACAGAATTGAATGTCTGCCGGCAAATTACCATTCCACTTGTCTGCCATTCCACTTGTCTGCCATTCCACTTGTCTGCCATTCCACTACCTGAATAAAACATTTATAAATTTCAAAAATTTACTTCGGGCATCGCCGCGTGTTCTGCTAAATCATCTAAGCTTATTATAAATCTTTTGATACAATATCGGAACAAAACAATACATGACGTCACTAAAATGACGCTCATAAAATAACTAATAATGTTTCAGTTATTCTGGCCCAGCCTGCACAACTCTTCTAATATTACAGCTAGAAAATCAAAGCTTCTATCACTCGCGCATTAATGCATTAACTATTCCATGTTAGTGACTTTACGAATGGCAAAAAAAAACTTGACTTATTTCAGATCGCGATAGTAAATGAACCGTGAAAGCGCAGTAAATTAAATACTGAATACATCTGAAACTACAATCAGCCGCATGAAGTATGTCACCAGTATCATGACAGTTATTGGAGTAACGTAATTAAAAAAATTATACTGAAATGCTTGTAACTTACAGTGTACAACGGAAAGTCCATAATTCTTTACAACTCTAAGACAACTTTCGTTAATATTGCTGGTCAAGTTAACATCTCGATAAAGTGACTGTTACTGCTCGTGGTTTAGTAAGGTGTATAATTACATTCTATATGTTGAGGTGTGATCGTATAGTTTGACTTTGTAGCGGCAATATTAACAGAGGTAGTGGTTTGGTTGAAATGATGCCTGGACCAGATTGATTTTTGTTACAGCATAAGGCAGAAGGAACTTAGTTATTATTAGTAATAAGTAAGCAGCTTTCATATGCTCCGTGTAAATTGTGTATTGTGTTGTAAACGACTTCCACTGTTACTTCATGAAACAATAAGTTTCTACATTAGCCCATTGAATATATTAGTTTTAAGTGTAGCATTCGATAGATATTTGCAGAATATTGACCAGTAAGTAAAAAGCAGTTTCGTGAATCATAGTCTCTATTATTTGTACAAAAATTCTGAACAAAAAATAAAAAGGGTTAGTTAAGTTTTAAATTTCGGCAAAATAATTTGTAATACAGTGACTGTAAGTTCAAGTTTACGTCGCGATACACATCAATAACTTAAGATAAAATTATTGTATCAATGCGTCTGTTATTGAGGCTTTGATTTTGTAGCGACAATATTAACGGAGATTGTGGTTAGATTGAAATTCTGCCTGGACCAGAATGAAAATAAAACCTTCTTGTCACAGCAAAAGGCAAGAGGAATTTAGTTTTCAGTTATTTAAGAAACTTTAATAAGCACTACGTAACGGTGTGACGTGATGTATCGCGACGTAAACTACTCGCAGACTGTTTAGTAAGAAAGAAGAAAGAGGAAATAAATTAAACCGAGATATAACTACGGCATTTTGCACTTTTAGTGAACCGACTTTCGTGCTGGTATACTCATAGCATTTTACGTTGCTTTTTTTCAGTTATGGTGTATTATTTGATATGTCATGCTATTTTATGTACGCAAATGAAAACATCTCTTTGCGAACTTAACAACAGTACCTACCTTTTTTTAATTTAAGGTTAAGTACATATTTATAATTCCTGCTTCCAAACTATTGTTTGTCAAGTGCATCGGTTTTATGGCTTTTAAACTAAACACAAACTTGCATATGTAAGCAGGATTTACTTTTATTTCTGAAAAGTAGCTAGTGTTTGTGATTTACGTAAAAAGCAAAGAGTAAACGTGGCACGGCTATCTACGAAGTAGGAAACTCTTTGTTGCTTCCGAATCGATATAAACGGCAATTTCTAAAAGAACTATGCGTTTTTGCGGAATAAAATCTATCCTATTGCACTTCGCACGCAATTAACTGACTTCATGCCAAATTTAATTTAAATATGATGAGTTATTAAGGCGTGATTGATTGCAGACGTACATCCAAACACACATCCGAACTTTCTCATTTTCTCATTTATAGATATATATATAGATTAAGCCAACAGCATCATTACAAGAAATAGGAATTTCTTCTACTTCTTATATTTTCATTTTTAGGATATTAATCACACTATTTTACCCAAATATTTTAAATTTTTTTCATCTACTACCATCGATCATCTATACTAATCTATACTAATATTATAAATGCGAAACTCTGTCTGTCTGTCTGTTTGTTACGTTTCTTGGGCCAAACGGTTACTCCAATCGTGATGAAATTTGACAAAGAGATGCTTTTTGACATTAGGACGGACATGGGATACCATATTCTGTATAGATAAGAACATATAGTCATTAAATTATGAAAACTATCTGAACTGTGAAAGACAAACGTATAATATCTATATGGCTTTGTAATGCGTAACGTTAGAGTGCAATGGCAGCGTAATGCAGTGGTAACGTACATGCTTCTTCAGAAAACTCCCGTGTGGCTTCGGAGCAAAGATTTTTATGAATTGTTTTTCATATCTTGAGCCAAGCCTAGGATTTTTTGTAAGGATAAAATGTTCTGGAAAATCTTTGGCGATAGAATAGTGCCGTAAGTGTTTACTTTATTCGGGGTATACTGGTTCCACAGGCAGTTTAGTTTATTTAAACTAATAATATTATACACTGAGGTGACAAAAGTCATGGGATACCCTGCTAATAGTGTGTTGGTCCTCATCTTGGCCGGCGAAGTGCAGCAACACGACGTGGCATGGACTCTTCGCATCTTGGAAGTCCTCTGGATTAATATTGAGCCATGCAGTCTCTACAGACGTCCATAATTCCGAAAGTGTTGCAGGTGGAGGATTTTTTGCACGAACTGATCCCTCGATTATGTCCCATAAATGATTAATGGGATTCATTTTGGGTGATCGCGGTGGCCAAATCCCCCGCTAGAATTGTCCCGAATGTTCTTCAAACCAATCGCGAACAGTTATGGCCCGGAGACATGGCGCATTGTCATCCTGGAAAATTCCGTCGTTGTTTGGGTACATGAAGTCCATTTTTTTTTTTTTTTTTTTTTTTTTTTAAATTTGTAGTCCCGCCACCAAAGTGGCTCTACTACATTTATCGCTTTTAGGTTTGTTTGAATGGTTGAAAGTGGTCTCCCAGTAGCTGAACGCCATGTAGACACAGCCCACACCATAATGGAGTCACCACCAGCTGGCACAATTCCTCGTTGACAACATGGGTTCATGGCTTCATGGGGTCTGCGCCACACTCGTACCCTTCCATCAGCTCTTACCGGTTGAAATCGTGACTCATCTGACCAAGCCACTTTTTTCCAGTCGTCTACGGTCCAACTGATATGGTCACGAGCACAAGAGCGCCGCTGTTGGCGATGTCGTGCTGTTAATAATGGCACCCGAGTCGGTCTTTTGCTGCCATAGCCCATTAAAGCCAAATTTCGCCAGACTGTCCCAACGGACACGCCTGTCGGACATCCCACATTCATTCCTGCTGTTAGTTCATGCCGTGTTGCTTGTCTGTTCACACTGACGAGTCTACGCAGACGTCGCTGGTCGCGCTCATTAAGTGCCGGCGATCGACCACTGCTTTGTCCGTGATGGGAGGTTATGCCTGAATTTAGGTATTCTCGACACACTCTTGACACTGTGGATCTCAGAATGTTGTATTCCGTAACGATTTCCGAAATGGAATATCCCATGCGTCTAGTTCCAACTAGCATACCGCGTTCGAAATCCGATAATTCTCGTCGTGTGGCCATAATCACATAATCAACCTTCTCACACGAAGCATTTGACCACAAATAAAAGTCCTGTCCCGGCACTGACCATTTATACAATTTGTAAGTGACACTACTGCCATCTATATATTTTCATATTGCTATCCCATGACTTTTGTCATCTCACTGTATATGCGAAAGTAAGTCTCCGTCTTTTTTTTACGTTTTGACGACTATATGTGAGTACCGATATATCGAAATACTTTGTATCATTAGGAACGAACTAGGATACTTTTTTCCGATATGAATAAATGAGACAGGTTCGACGGTAGAATGGTTTATTGATAGCGTTCCCGACATATCTTAGGTAACTTTCAGCTTTGTGTATCCCATTCTAGCAATTAAATTCTAAATCCTCGCGTACGAAGTCGTGGGTATAAATGCGAAATTAACTCTGTCTGTCTCTCTGTTTGTTACGGCTAATCCGATCTTGATGAAATTAGACAAGAAGATACTTTGTATCATTAGGAAGGATACCAGTCGCTCAGACTGTGCTCCTCCGGCTGTTTGTTAATGTATGATTTGTTCATAAATTTTGACTACAGACAAAACTTATTGTCTAGTATCTTAGCAATAAAACTCTAAATCCACGGGTACGAAGTCGCGGGTAATAACTAGTATTTCATATGAAGCGGATGTTAGTCATTTAAGTAACAGGCAAAAAATCTTTAAAGTGTACATGCTTAATTGGCGAAACATAATCTTGCAACAATAGTTAAGTGATGGTGCTTTGTAAAAGAATGTTCGGTGGGTGACTTGATGTCAGAAACTGTTGTTTTTATTAAGTATCACAAGCGCCCTGTCATCATCTTTTCATCTTGATCATTTTCTATATCTGTTCATTGTATGTCTGAATATATATACTGTTTCTGATATCCATCATACTTGAATTTCAAAGTGGATCTCAAAAGCAATGTCCTCATTAATTGCAAAAAAAAAAAATTAATCCGAAATGTAATAAGTTCCAGAATATTTGTTTAAAATTTGCAACGTGAATATGTTGCTGTTACATATATTATTTACAGCTCTAGCACCAATGCACCACTTGATTCTCGGTCGTTCAATTCGGTCCATCAGCTCTTCACAACTTCATTAAGTAAATGAGTCGGAAATAAGTCGTAAGAGGTTATAAAGAAAAGAAAAAAAACAGTCGAACTGTCTGAACATATTCTGAGCGAGAATTCCAGATATTTTTGAGAGCCGAGCGCCCGTTTTGTTCTTTTTTTGTGAATTGGCCGCTTTGAATCAGGTTACAATTCATATCTTCTTCTTCTCCCAAAATTTCATTTTCCTGCATTTCACCGTACGTGTATTGTTCTTCCGTCCAAGCTCCTCCAATGTTTACCGTTTTTCGACTTGAAACAGTCACAAATTACGAAACGTATTCCTATCTAACATCTGGGCTTCCAGGCTCCTGGAAGTTTCCAGATCCTTACAAGCTTCCTTAATCTACACTGTAATTATATTCTTGTATGTTTAAGTACATGAAAAATAATTATTTTTTCTCCTTCGGGATCAGCGTCTCGTCGTGGTCGTTATACGTGGAAGAGGGTACTAGACATGGAACAGGAAGGAATTCGGCAATGCTTCTTTTTAGGATACATTTGCGTGGACTGATTTCGGCAAACCGTGAAAAATCGATATCTGAACAGTTGCGGAATTGAACCCAAGCTCTCCCGAATTCCAGGCCGAAGCGTTACCACTCAACCACCATGGTTTGGGAAACTTAATAAATAAAAAAGATTTCATGCTTAGTAATCGGATTATACCGAATAATGTTCTAAACTATAGTATTTGTCTGTTGATCGTGTACATCCTCAAAGCGTTCAGTGGTCAATGCAGGCCAAAGTCGAGCAATTCGGACTGTTGCTAAAAACTTAGAACCAAATAAAGTTTGAAGCATGATAAATATTCCCAATAATACCTCTAAAATTGTATTTCCTGTATTGACATAATAGCTGTAATTGCCTAAATGGTTGCAGCACAAGTCAAGGAAATTATTCATCTGTCTGAAGTCACTATCGTGACTTTGTTTTGTGGAAACTATATAAGCAAAGATATTCTGACAATAACTATTATGGCAGGTATTTTTGTTACTTGAATGTTACAGCTGTGTACCACCAGTAATAAGAAACTCTGACTTCTTTTTACCACTTTTCTAAAAAACTTAACCATGTATTACATGTTGTTACCAAACTTCACTTAAAATTATTTCTTTTAAATTGAGATATTTTTTTAACAAGAGGTACAATTACATGGAAGTAAAGACCTTTGCGATAAATGAATACAAATAACGAAATATAATCGTGGCTAACAAATTTGAAGCTAAAGATTAAAAAATAGAAAAATGCGGTAAGTACTATTCAAGTTTTTGTGGGACGTAGAATATGTCCCAGAAGAATACAAGCACAACACAGTTTAAACGATTTTAGAGAGTCATGAAGATCGGCATATCTTGAAACTGATCATTTTTTGATTACTGTGGCTTTACAATGTTGCAATGGATGAAAAAAAAAAAAATATGTAGAATGTTTGCTTTTATATCGTGAATGAAATATAATCGTTATGCTATAAATTTCGCCGTCATTTAAGTTTAAATAGGGAGATACACCATAGTTTTAATCAGTGTTCTGATTGTATTAAGAATTAAAAATTTACAATCCATTACACCTAAGCATAAGTGAAGACACATTTTGAAGGAAATATACAAGGAATATAACACTGTTGCTACATTGGACATAAAGGAATTAAATACAAATTATGTAGCCAACGTATTTATAAAATTTCATCTGTTAGTAAGTTTTTGAAATCGTTACTGCACATGTCGTTACATAAACATGTCGTTGCTTTGATATGTAACTAATTAAATGATCTAGTTTGGAAGTGTAGATACAAGCCACTTTAATTGTTTAATTTCTCAGCTAAGACAGAAGAAGCTGAACTGAAGCGATGAATTTTACAAAATGATAAATTGCTAGCATTACCTCACTTAAAGACAAATCATGATGAGTTCATGGAGTGACATTGAAACAATTTTGTATTACTATAAATCACTAAATGTGATTTTATTGATATACTCCAAGAAATAAAATAAACTGATCTAGCCTACTAGATTGGGAGAGTATAATAAAATTATGTAAAAATGAGAAAATAAATTAACTGTTATCGCTCTATTCTCAATTTAAGTACCTGACATCTGCGGCCATTGGTTTCTGCGGTTTTATTTTGTGGGATAAATAACAACAAAATTTACGACGTTTGACTAACTGAAAACGTAGGGAATGATTTAATGTTAAGCACCGCAATTATTAGCTTTCTTACGCATCTACGTAAATGCAGTCATGCTTACGAGCTATCTGTTGTGTGCCGCTAAGTAGAATAACAATGATACCATAAAAGTAACATGTTTTCTTTTCTGTTTAATCGGCAATATTTTTTTTTTTCAGATGAAGTATAAATTTTTTAGCACTCGATTCTCTTAGGTTACTTTATACAATTTCAATATAGCATACTACATCATGAAAGCAGAAAGTTCAGTGCGATAAATTAAATTAAGATACAAGGATATGTAGGAAGGAACGTAAATGTGCTGTAGAACTTATAGCTTGAGTTTTATACACAATTTGTATTTGCAAGACGAATTTAGATGTGGATGAAAATAAATTTGTGGTGCAATTCTATTCGCTAGTCTTTGTTCTCTGTTGCCAAGACCGCTTCCTGGTTTTGTTATTTTACGGAGTGGCCTTACTTTCATGACAAGCCCTTTTGTTCTGAATATCTTTTGAAGGTTATGATTCGTACATTTGACTCGACTGCCACTTCTTTAACATATAGTAAGATTAAGCGGTTCGTCTGTAGGTCGTCAGTAAAAATATTGTTTAAACTAATAATGCAAGTTTCGGGTTGTGAAGTATGTTTGGGGCTTCAATTCCTATTGAAACAGTTTTGCTGTGTGATTTATTGTGTAGGACAATATTAGGACATGTAACATATTACAATAATCCAGTCTGTATGAATTAGGGAAGGAAGAATATATTTGCTACGAAGCCAATTGATATTATTCTTTGGAAGATGTATCAGCGTACGATATTATTTTAAAAACAATAACGTCCCTAATAACAGAGTAAAAGTTTAAAATTAGATATCGAATTCAACAGTAAACAGAAGTAACATAATTAGTGGTATAGAAATACGTTTTTCCGCATTAAAACCACATTACAATTTTATTTTAACTGTATATCCGTTTCAAGTTTCCCCAGTCAGGGTAATCGATCTAGATAAGTTAGTTAACAATTTTACTGATGATTCTTTTTTGGTAAGGTACAATCACAGGGTGAATCTTCACGGATTCGACATTAACGATGTTTCAGCCTCAGAAATCAATCCACATCATCTTATTCGCCCAGTATTACAATGGGGTCGCATTCGTGGACTAATTATTGTGCTACATTTCGTGACGGCTGGCAAAATTATATTAGAATTTTCCATAGCTTAATGATATTTTCTGGTATCGCCAATGTACGATCTGCAATAAATTTCTTTCCTGGTACTTCGTCGTAAATTAGGTGTTTCAATTTGAGTTTTCTGTGAAAAACCTCTTTAAGACGTTTTCCTACTTGTTCTCATACAAAAAAAGTAATAAGTAATCATGCAAGGTTCACCAATTAAACTCACAAGAAAAATTTGCGTGGCAGAGCTGAAGTCTTGTTGAGCGTTATTTCTCTTAGGATATATTCATATCTCCAGAAGTAATTTGTACTCTTGTCATGAACTTTTTCCATCTGGCATATCCTATTTTTCTGTGAACGCCAGCTCTAACAATAAGGACCAGATTTATGTGGCATTTGATATTATTCTATCTACTCGTTCTGTTTTTTATTTTAGCCAGATGAAGTCGTCACCTGGTAATTACCTTTGACCCAATAAAACTATATGACAAGATTATATCTACCCTTTTTAATATTTCTAAAACACTTCAACGTTAACATAAATTATTCTATCCTTAGGGTCAAATGGAGATCAAGTACGTACTTCAGCTACATTGAGTCACGTGGTCATAAACTTTGGCCCTAAAAAGTCATTTTTTTCTCCCCTAAAACATGATTTTTTGTATTTTTTTAAAAAAAGTGTCTGTGCAATGTACTTATGAATTAAATTGACTTTAATACATCCAAGAATTATCAAAATCAAGAAACAGAAAGTTTTTTAGTCACGACATGTTACCCCAAGAACTAATTTTTTGTGGTAACATGTTTTATTTATTATTTTATGTCTCCATTTATTATTACTTTATGACCATGAGTTTATACCTAGTTTGAAATAAGGTGAGTAAAATATATTATAATACAATTACTCAGACGATAGATTAAGCATTTGTTTTATTACATTTTGTGGAGCCAATTTGAATCTTACTTCCTTCTCTATTTTTAAAGACTCTGGAGAATAAACCACGTAATTTTAACATAAGGTAATAGCTCGTGTGTTCGTAATCACCTGGTGGCATTGTTTTTATTAGATGCGTACTCTGCCCGTATCGCAGCCACCTTAATCTAGCCTGGTAATCCTACTGGTTATAAGGGACTTACAGTTTAACTTAAAATCCAGATCACGGAAGCGTTCTTGAGAACTTCACATTACTCAGCAAGTTGTGACAGATGTGAAAATTATCGCAGGTACAGGAATTCAAACAGGGGACCTTTCTAGCGCCAGTCACACGCCTTAATCAGACCACTGAGTTTTAACATCATGTGGTAAGATTCGTTGACGTTTCTGTTAAATTCAAGCTCAAACCGATAAACCCGAAATATGCTACACAATCGTAAGTAAAACCTCTAATGGAAGAGCTACATTTTGCATATAATTCTTCTAAATTGTTTTTAGCGTATTTAACTACAACTGATCTTGGTTACAGTTTCGCTACCACTTATCCACAACAATTATTTTTACGGATTTTAAGTTCCTCATGTCCAGCAATAATGAAATGGGTGAAGTAGGACCTTGGTAAGATAAAGAGACCATTGGAAGGATATAAGAAAAAGTTTTGGTGATGGGATAACATAGAGGAAAATCTCAGTACTTTCAGAACAACAAATGAGGACAGAGACAGTAAAATATTTGAATTGTTTATTCAGAATATAGTAAATGATTTCTGATGCCATGAAGAAAAGGAAATATACTACCAGGGTTGTTAACATTATCAGTAATGCACATTCACAAATTGTCATTTAGTTACTGTTCTAACTCACCGTATAAGATCCACTTTGTCATGGAATTATGGAAGATGTTTCTAGGTACGAGGGGCAACAACAGAATAATGTATGATCAATTAGACATGTGTGACAGTGTTCTGACAGAGACTGAACTGTAAGAAAAAATATTCTTTTCTGTCCACCTAGAATCATTGTTTCTTCACTGGATCCTCGTCCTCAGCAGAAGAATGTAGGAACATTGGTTGGAGAAGTTAGCAGCTGGCACTTCATTTGTAACTGTCGAGCGCGCTCCCCTTCCGACAGCTAGACAGCCGCCGGTTAATGCCAAGTGCCTCGTTGGTTGCCTGGCGCCAGGCGCTCGGAGGCTATGACTCGTCGTAGTGATACACGTGCGAGACTCGGCGTGTAGGTAGCCCCCACCTAATTCCCAGCATCTAAATCCGGCAGCGCGTGCCATATGGCAGAAACACAATTGACGATTGCGTCCATATAGCCCATTAAGATGACACCCTTTTACCGCGGATTTAAAGCGAGCCAGAGGTAAAATTAGCGGTCGTGTAGGCACGCCGTACAGAACGCTCTCAGTCCGTCGGGGGCAGTCCAGCAGGAACATCTTCAGTCGCATATCAGCAACCGGGACCGCGCCACGCCAGCACCATGGTACGTTCAACAATGCACGCACAGCTCTATAGGACACTTAAATCAATCCGATTTAATTGGCAAATACATTTTTATAATCCACTTTATTAATATATCCTCCAATTTGGAGATTCTACAGTGAAATAGTGCTACATCCCCCGACTTGTGTTTGAACAGCCCACAACGAGAAGAGTCAAGAGACTAGAATCTGACTGCAATTTTCAGTTAATACTAACAAGAAGATAAATTAGCTGTCTCAGCAATTGTCTCTTGAAATTTTTCTGCGTTATCAGGCTATTAATAGCGATGTCTTGCAGGCAACTTAGTGGGAAGTACCAATGTTGCTTTGACGAGTCGAATGGCTATTTGGCTGTACTTTGTGCTCAGAATCAATTGCCAGTACTTCGGTCTTCTAATTGTTTTTCAAATGTTTCGTAAATTCTCTTCATGTTTTCTCAGATCATGTTTCAGATAAACCAATCTGATATTCCGCAGTTCATTCTCCCTTGTTAAATATTTTTTTCTGAAGTGTATGTAAGCTAGAAATTTCTCTTCACACAGTGAAGTATATAGTTGCTTTTTTTTTATCGCACCACATAACTAATGTTTATTCAAATAGATGATTCACGGACATCTAACGAACAACCACTCACTTCATCGGACAAAGAAGCAGTATTTCTTTTAACTCGAACGTAGATTAATTTTTTTACTAGTAAATCGTGCGAATATAGGTACAAATATATCTGAAAATAATTGTTTGATAGATCACAAATCGCGGCATTGCAAGAAATATCCACAGTTAATGCCTTCTCGGGATCATTATTTAAGATACGAAGCGTTAAGCAGACTAATGAATTCGTACTCAAGTTCTGATTATGTTATTCTCTGCATATCCGCTGTAACTCTGCGTCGGTCCCCACCTTGCCGGTAGTATTTAAGCCTCCAAACTTTCTTTTTCTTCCGCACTGGCGCGAAGGTCGTTAATTCTCCCCTACTGCCCCTTCTCGTTTCTTTGTTTGGAATTACTTTAAAACGACGCATCGATCACGGTCGTATCGCTACTTGGCCACTTCAAAGCTTTTTTTATTACTGCGGCAGCTGCCAGTTCCCGTTCCAATCTCGCCAAGAATGTGTTTGATGGCATAGTGACAGAAAAAAGTGCGTACAGGCTAGGAGGCACTAACAGACTCTTTAGAATAACCCAATGATATAACTACTAACGCCTCGTAGCCGGCTAAGGTCATTAGAGGCGGGATGGGACTGGGGACAAGGAACGGGAAGTAATTCAGCCATGGCATTCGCCTGGAGTGATTTGCGGAAACCATGGAAAACCCAAATCTGGATGCCCGGACTGAGATACAAACCCGCGTCGTCCCGAATGCGATGCCAGAACGTTAACCGTTCAACCACCATCCTCGGTTATAATACTTTTTAATTAGTTTTCAAACCTTCTTAAGACTAATGTAGTGTTTTTTTTTGGGGGGGGGGATAGGAGTAACCTAATCAGATTAACGTTAGTAACATTCTCAATCAGGTACGATTAAATTCCATGCCTTTGGTGTCAACTATTCCGGTACTACAACATGGAGAATATATTCACCAGGTGAAGGGAGAAAATCGAGGCACTGTTAAGGTATTCATGAACTATTGAAATCAAATCATGAAAAAGAGTGACGCGGAAGTATTGTCTGATCCACTGTTGCTCAGTAATTCTGGGTTAGAGAGATCTGTTGGCTCAATGGTTAAAATGCCTTGCTTGAGATCGGTATGTGTTCTTTAGTAATCATTTTTTCTTTACAGATTTTTAGGGTTGCTGCAGATTACATTCATCTTGGCCAAAGTTTGTTTTGTTCGTGTGAATTACAATAGAACGTTCCTTCGTTCAGATTCCAGATTAAACAATCAGCTCTCTTTATGTAACGGGATTACCGGGTTAGGTTAAGCCTCAACAGAGGAGTAAATCGCCTAAAATCGGATTTAACTTGGCCCCCGAACAGTCTCTTGAGATCGTAGGCGTTGGTAGTTTGAATTAAGTTTACTTTCTTGCCCTGTACTATTCCTAAACTAATTCCTCAAGGCTTAACATGGTAGTATAATTTATAATAAAAATTTAAAACTTATTTTCATTCATATTTATCACAATTATTTTATACACCTTTAGTCATTATTTTGATGATAATACAGTACAGTATATACTTCATAAAGTATTAATTTATTTTTAAAAATTTGTTTCTAACTCATTGTGTGTGTATATATTTTATTCGTAAGAGTAGTTTTCTTTATGAGTAAACACAATTTGGGAGCACTCCGGAAATGTTGCTACAGATGAACTTATAGGAATTAACAATAATCAATTTTTGCACATTAAGTTCCTATCTCTATACAGTTTTTGAGTTTTTAAACAAAGATAATGGATCTAATAAATAGTTTAATCGTCCTGATAATGGGAACAGATGATGTTTCTGAGTGTCGTAGTTAACTGAAAGAATAAAATCCATTGATATATTAAATGTACTAGTTCGCCGTCTTAGATATTGCACTCTAAAATATATTTAAATATGCATAGTGACGAAAAAGTGACACCATTACATTGTTTTCATTTATTTAGCCTATCTGATATCTGAGGGCATTATAAATGAACTGAGGAAATGTTCAGAGTGGATATTTCTTGACGCATTAAGTAATGTAGGTATGTGTTCTAAGGAATTGGAGACTCCAATATGAACTCAGTTTCTTACCGCTAACAAAAGTAACTGACCCGAATGTCTTGTGGCATCAAGATGAAACGCGTCTCGAATAATGTACTAAGAACACCCGGAAGCTGTAGTAATATTACAGTGAAGCAAAATATATGGATCCTTTTTAATATCCTCTTATTTGATTTTCATTACGAGCGTTTATGACACAAGAAGCGTGAATCCCCTAGTGTATAGTGGTTCTATCATGACGGTTATTAGAGACTAATAACATAATTATTGACGACGATGAAATGTAGTATGTTAATTGAACACACGTTAAGAGTATAAAGTAAAAATATTTCATTACCACTACCTGTGGACAGCTTCTAATTTCTTCTGCGATTATGTCATAAGTTTCTTCATATCTGATTCGTTTTAATCACAGAGCAAACTTTCTAAGAAATTCTCATGGCCCTAGCTGTAAAGATAATAAGACTGCAAGACATAAATACGATTCAGATTTTGTATTACTGTAGTGTTTTAAATATTATGATATTTTGGGAATGCTACCATACTGATTCCATTAAAAGGAGGCTAGCAACAGAAGTAATGAAATAGCTCACAGTTTGATTTCCTTCGTTTAAAATATTACCTCGAACTACACTTTCCAACTCAGTTTTTATTAATATGCAAATTAATTTCACGAGGACGAAGAATACTTAAAATTAAAATTAGTGTTATATTTGAACATCTATTATTCAACCGTCATGACTGAAAAATTGTACAGGGGAAAATTGGTTGAATACGCCCCGCAAAATGTCTTCAATGGCTGACACTAGCTTAAGTGTAATAGTTCGCAGTGGTGTACCAATGTGTTATAACCGAATCTGCCTTCCTGAAAACTGAAAGCATATATCATAATAATTATTTTCCTTCCTTGTACTTGTTTGCAGTGAAATATGTTAACAACAACAATACATTCGTTCCGTTTTCCGAAACACAACAGAAAATTAAGAACAAATATTGAAGTAAACCTCGAAAGAAATTGAGTATGCTATTCAGTTAGATTTTGATTAAAGCTGTGTAGAACGGTTTCTTTCCATCTGTGTCATAATAAGTACAGTAAGGGAAGTGGAACGATAGAACGACACCGTGTCATATACCTTAAGAGTAAGTCATATTACCAAATCCTGTACTGAAGCTATACAAAATATACAAAATTAATAATGATTTTATTTTAAGAGGACTGCCACAATGTCGATAATCCGAACTAACTGAGACCGAGGGTGATTCGGATTTTTTATTATTTCGGATTTTCGATTTGTTCGGATACAAGATGTACAACAACATAGTTTTGATAGTTTGAAAGTATTAAATGTATTAAAAGTTTTTTTTTGTTGTTATATTACATTAGCTACTTAATAATTTTACGCACCTCTAGCAAAAGCTGTCAGGAGGACTCTAAAAATCACCCAAACTGAAAAATTGAAATGACTTACACCTCTAGGTGGATTACAACTGACTCCTAAAGTAACAAGATTTGAATGTTTTTTATTTTTTTAATTAATTTTGAAAATTTTCAAATCAACTACAAAAGCTCAGGACAAACGTAGCAGGTTTCAGATTTCCTAAAACCACTGGCACACTGAAAAACTGTTATAATTACAATCTCAAATGTTGTCACATCGTGGTTACCACAAATATTCAACATAGAAGCCAGTATGCGTTTTGTCTCAGGATACTGCGGCGGTAATGCACTAACAAACTTCAGTAATATGAATTGAATTATTGTACCTAGCTCTTTGTTAGTGGAATTTCAGAACAAGTGCAAAAGTGTGCTTTACTGTAAATAGAAAAGAAGTTTATGTTTCTGTAAAATAGTGAACATTTCATAAAATATAAAAAAGTCGTTTGATAATTGACTTTCTAGTGTTGTTCCGATTCTAGAATAGATACGGTTTGACATACGGTACTCTAATTTTAGCGTGCGGAAACACACTATGTAGAAAATAAACGAAAAGTGTGATTATAATAATTAGTGTTGTTCATTTGAAAAATACTGAATACTGATAACATTACCTGGCTTTCTGGACGTTTACGTCAATAGTTATTTGAAAAGCAATTGAACAAACAGGGTCGCGAGTCGATGCTTATAATCCTCTTGTTTTTTCGATCAAATATTTTTTTTAAAAAGGACCAATCCTCCTCTATTTGTCTTATGTACACACTTTGACAATAAATTTGGCCGCCGCTGAAAAATTCTATCACTCTTATTTTGCAAAATCTGACATCAATGTCATCCCAGGAAACAGCAATGCAATACTGGAACTTTTCAGCGGCGGCCAAATTTATTGTCAAAGTGAGTTAATCATACATTTGAGATATTTTCCTAATGTTTTTGTTACAAAGAGCAATATTCATGCTGTCTTTATGACAAGTGATTCTTAATTTACTTTTAATTCTCGTAAATTATTGATAACACAACTAAGTTTGTTCAAAGTAATTGTCATTAATTCCTGACATTTATATATAATTAGCTATACAAACTTCGACCGCGAGAAACAGATTCTGTTTAGCTGAGCACAATGTTTGAACATTAGGCAGTCCAGGATCCAAAGACTAAACTAAGATATGCTTTATTTTGATGCGTCATCGGAGATCTGAGAAATGAATAAAACCGTGTGCGTTTGTCAACCTGTTAATTTCGTAGAACGCGATCTACGCAAAAACTGCAGGTGTGATTTCAATTAGGATTTGTATAGTCCATGGTCCCAAGAGTATTTTAGGATTTTTTTTTTTTAAATTATATGGTGATAAGTTGAGAAATTAAAATAAAAAGGTAGTTATTTATAACAATGTAATTTAGGTTAACAATGTGTGCAGTTAAAAATAATTTCATCGTGTGATTCCGATAGTTAATCGATGTTTTATTCAGGCATTCTTCGTATCGAAGATATGTGGGACATTTTTTTTTTTCTGCTTTCACGTCTCGTTGACGTGGAGGTCATTGGAGGGTGGAGAGGATTGCAAGTAGTTAACTGCAAGGAATTAAGCCATGCCCATTTGGAGGAACTATCTCGGCAATAGCGTGGAGTGATTTCGGAAAAAACACGAAACATCAAAATATGGATGTCCTGACTGGGATTTGAAGGTACGTCCTCCAGAATGCCATGCCCGAGCATTACCGTTCAACACTCGGTTTTCTGTAAGAGTTTCTGAAACTTAGTTTAATACTTTTTACATAAGTTTCTTTTAGGTAAAATTAATTATGCAGATTACTTTGCTCGCAAGAAAAAATGCTTTTTTAAAGAAGGCTCCATACACCTCACGATATTTTTATGCTGTGAACTTAAATTCAATAAACGACGATCCTATAAACAATTTGAAATCTGTTTCATTAAATAATCATCGCAAAGATAATCATATGCGTCTCTTTATAACATTTTGTACTTAAATAAAAAAAAGTAATTTTTAGAGGTCTCCTTAATTTTGTACACTCTTTAAATATTTTCTGTACATCATTCTCAGATCTTATTGAAAAAGCAAAAATAGCAAAAATGCATCCCTCTGTTGTTGAAAGATCGCTGATATGTACACTCATTTTTAGAATTGGTATATAGAAGCGTCTGTTCCGTTTATTTCAATGTTAAAATGTAAAGTATCTGTAACAGTCTTTCTAACTACTTGTCTTCATTGTGTTTCAGGATGAGCTGCCAAAGGAACAAATCACTCGTAAGTAAAACTGCATGTTTGCTGTTACTAATTGATAACATTTTACGACGTTTAAACTACGATAGTGTCCCTTTCTTGCTAATTCATTCCCATACAAAACGCCTAATTACAGATATAACACCAGACGTGAATGATTCTGATTCGTTGTAGAAGTTCCTACTTATTTCTGACAGCTATTAGCTTCCATGACAACATTCATTTAAGGGAATTAAGTACAGGCGTTTATGCCGCTTCCTTTCGAAAAAAGGAACTAAAAGGTCTCGTTTAATAAAGTGCAATACTTCTATCAAAAAGGGAAAATTTCATAATTATTATAGTGAAAATGACTGAAGACCGAAAAAAATGTTTAGGAAACCTTAATATAACATTTATTATGCGCATGAGACTCAAGAATATAATGAGTTGTTATTCAAGAAAATTCATTTATTGCTGTTTTCATTATACCCTAAGAAATTATTATGATGAATTGCAGAAATTACGAAATGTCTTACCTGAATGATTGCTGCTTATTTAAAGACTCACTTCATTTGAAGCATGAGGTAAAATTGTACGACAAATCATTTAAATGTGGGGGTTATAAAAAATGCTAATTGAGCGATAGTTTATCACCGACTATAACTAAGTTACACACTTAATACGAGGTTGTTCTGTTCCTGATTTACTGAAATAACTTACCATTCCGCAGTTAAACCATATATAAGTTATTTTGTTCAGTTTTGAAACCACATAATTATGATACTAAAGTTTGGACAACTATAGCTTGCAAGAGGCTTGAGATTCATTATATATGCATGCATACGATGTGGATACATGTGTAGTAGTAACGAGACCTGGTGTTCTTCAGTTATGAAATCTGTGGGTTGCAGTGCTGAAGAAGGCGTTTGACACCTTCGACCTTGAGAAGAAGGGGGCAATCGGTACGGACATGGTGCGCACCATCCTGCAGATGTTGGGACTCAAACTGGACGAGAAGACCCTCCAGGAAATCATCAATGAAGTCGACGCAGATGGTAAGTTCCAGACTCTCATATGTTTGCTTTGATTTATTTTATTCACTTATTACTTTACGCCTCGTCGACGTTGAGGTCATTAGAGGCGGGATGGAACTGGGGACAAGGAATGGGAAGGAATTCGGTCATGGCCTTTTTGAAGGAAGCATCCCGGCATTCGCCTGGAGTGATTTGGGGAAACCATGGAAAATCCAAATCTGGATGACCGAACGGGGATTCCAACCCGCGTCCTCCCGAATGCGAGGCCAGAACGTTAACCGTTCACCCAGTTTGTTTTGAATTCGGCCCCGAGGAATCAAGATTTCATACTTTCACTTGCAGGGTATTGGGGTCTTGCAGTTTAATGTAGGCTTGAAAACACTGAAACCATTCACTGTTCTTCCCATGCACAATTCAATCTTTGAAAGAAGTGAAATTGCAAATCTCAACGGACATCGGAATTTGAACGGATGAAAGTTTTACTAATGTTACTCTTTTACAGGTATATTTGTCATGACATGCTCACACTTGCGTTGTGCATCTGGAACAAAAACTACTTTTTCTGTACTTTTAGAAATGGGAATTTTTGAAGTTAAAACTTATTTAGGTGCGTGGGTAATTTCTGGTTGCGCGAATGAAATGCGCGTTGGACGCTTTTTGGATGGGTAAAATCTTATGAGTTCGCATTACCAACATGATATAATAGCAGCATATATGTAGTTATAAGTATGACGTGTTGTACTTGAACAGCAGTGAAAGAATAGATTATCTAATATGTAAAAATGAATATTTGTTTGTTTGTTTGTTTGTTCGTCTTCTATGCGTTCCTATACCATTCATCCGATTACGAAGCTATTCTGTGCGCACCTGCAAAAGTTTCTGACCAAAAAAATTCTAAAAGAACCCCTATACACCCTTCAATTTTTTCCAAATATTCGATACATGAACCCACAGTTTTTATCCGATATCGATGGAACTTCACAAACATAATCTTTAAAACAAACAGGAAACTACTGCCTACATATGTTTGAAAAAAACTCACCCCATTCCACCTTTAGCCCAACTCCCTAAATTTTTGATAACGTTCTTCATACAAACACATAGTTTTTATCCTATTTTGATGGAACTGTGCGAATGTATACATTAAAATAAATAGAAAAATAATGTCTGCGTTTGGCTAACAAATCTTAATCCCCTCTTCTTCTCTACAAACTCTTAATTTATGTCAAAGTTGTTCCTACAAACCAAAGCGAAGATATGTATGCAAACAACTGAGGTGACCAGGATAGACAAATATGGTAAATAGAATAAACAGACAGTTGTAATCGAGGGATCTGATTATCTATTAAAAAGACCTTGTGAAATATGAATATAACTAGTTACAGGTATAATTGGTACTATCACAATATAAAGTATATCGACAGCGGATACGGCAGTATACTTTGTGCTGGTGAACCCACAGAAAAAGGGGCCGTAGTAGAAGCTGTATTGTAGTTATTCATAAGCGTTTTGGCCAACAGAATTCCTTAATCGATACCTTGTTTATTTACTAAGATGTATAGTGTATAGTACAACCAGGTAATTAATAAGCATATCTGTATGGCAAGACTAAAAACTAGGGCTTAATCAAGAACGATGTTTACTAGTCGCCGATAGCATTTCCTTTTAAACGCGTCTGTTCATCACAATCATCGAGCAGTCAGTTGATTGAGGCATTTGAGTGGGGATCGAAACGTCCTCGGTTCGAATTCCTGACTACCTTGTTAAGGTACGTTCCCACGGCGCGTCCCTCGGTGCGTGGTAGTAGACGCCTCTCATCTTTGCCGCATATGCTAGCAGGTACGGCGCGCCTCGACCCACCGCCAGGCGGTAAAAGATGCAAGGCGCGTACTGCCTACCACGTGCCGTGGGAATGGGCCTTTAAGTTAGAGCAGGCGAAATGAGCGGACAAACAAAATCTCTAAGGTCTCGCGGCCAGTGATGCCATATGCATTTACTTACTATAGACATGAGTTGGCTGTCTGCTAAAAATTAACAAGGTGATTTGGCACTTAGCTTATTGTCCATCTTATTCCAGGTTCCGGTCTGCTGGAGTTTGAAGAGTTCTGCACGCTGGCAGCCAGGTTCCTGGTTGAGGAAGACGCAGAGGCGATGCAGCAGGAGCTCAGGGAGGCATTCCGTCTCTACGACAAGGAAGGTCAGTCATCACTAAATCTCACCGTGTCCCCCCTGAAACAACAATTCACTTCAGAATTTTGGTGTGCACAGAGACTCAGAGTAGTATTAAAGACATTAAAGTGCCTGAAACACAAATTATATCTCATGAATGATATCCAGATCTCCTAATCTCGACTTATCAGTCTTCCTTAACAACCAGATCCAGTAACTTCAGAATAAACGAGTAAGAACCAACTGAATCTGAAGAAATAAAAAAGTATTGCGAATCAACTGAAAAGCAGTGATATGAAGTAACGTGGGATCGTGGAATGATATTAAAGGAACGCGTTATGCAACACGTTAACATCTTACTGGTTTGACGCATATAGTGCACTATATGTTGTAATCTTGTCCGTCATACACGCACACACACACACACACACACACACACACACACACACACACACACACGCGCACACACACATATATATATATATATATATTTAAACGAGCGACGAAAGTGTTTGTCTTTCTTCCATTGTGTATTTGTGATTTCATGAGCATTGTTGTTTTATATCAGTATGGATAATACGTAACGACTAAAACAGTTAAGTGGAACTATGAATGCCCTTGGCCGACAACACGATCCCAGCGCGCTAGCCCTTTAGTAACGGGTCGTCCAGCATATATTAAATTGTGGTACAGCAGTAGAATATTGAAATGGTCTACTTTTCACACGGCAAATTTTTTGTTTATGTTCTTCTCGGAAATTGATTTTTGCCGTTATTATATTGTTGCTCCAATGATTTTTGACGCTGAATGCATCAATGACTTTAAAATTTTCTTACTAAATGTCCTATTCATTAATGGAGAGATGAAGAAGAGAAAAGTATACCCGACAGTGTGGTTTAAAGCGTTGAGGAGCCGCAGGTTTGATTTGGTAGGTACAACGAGCCGGGCACGAGCCAAGCGTATTGGCCGTCCTGACACCAGTTTCTAGGCGGTTTTTCGCTGTCATGAAGGTGAACGCCAGGACAGTTCCCAATCTCCGCCTTAAAAACTACACATTTCAGAAACCAACAACACACTTGCCGGCCTCGGTAGCGTAGGGGCTAGAGTGTTAGAAGGTCGCCGGTTCGAGTCCGGCCGCGGGCATGGGTGTTTAACTGTTGTGTCTGTGAATGTCATGTCCGTCCTGTGGTGTGTCTAATCATCTTGAAAAATTCATCAGGCTGGCTGTGTGGCCTAAGTTGCCAAAAGCCATTAAAAAAAAAAAAAAAAAAAAAAAAAAAAAAAAAAAAAAAAACACTCACACACTTATCATTTCGCAGACAGATGACAACACTTTGCCTATTAGTATGACCTGGCAGCAGGTATAAAATACTTGGCACCAGCCACTCATAGACTATGCAGCGATACCACTTGCAGGAATGAACAAAACCACAGCCAACAGACCATACGCGACAGAAAGATGACTACTGAGAATCATACTAAAACTCCACTACCGTACTCCCTCGGAAGGGGTTTACGAAACAGCAAAGACAAGGCTGGCGATCCAAAGAGCGAAATATGGATACAAGATAATGAAAAACAGACAGGACATGGTAAACCTTATGACCCTCAAACCAAGAACTACTGCCAAGCCAAAATACAAATACATATAACCACCAAGAACAATAGCTCTAAATACAAACATATCTTTCCAGAGACAGACGAACATGAAAACGAACTTACGCAAAACGAGCAACTTCCACCTGATCTCGACGTAAGACCGGGTCCAGCTACACCATTCCAACTATAAAGCTACTATAGAATACTAGAAAAGAAGCCCAAGCAATAACAGGTCACAAAAAATTTAATTAAAAAAAAAATTGCCAAAAAAACCAAACCATAAAACTTACAAAAACAAAAACAGAAACCTCTCAACAACATTGAAGAAATGTAAATAACACAAAAACAGTAGAAAAATAGAGAAGTAGATAGCTATATAAATTAAAAGAAATACCCAACTTATAAAAGGAAATATAATGTAAAAATAAATTAGACAATAGTGTAATAGAATGGAAATAGTTGGTATTAGGATTTGATAGAATTAGATTTAAAAAGAACATTATGTAAGTGAACAAATGATGTGCAAATATTATAAAATGATAGAAATTAATAAAAAATGTTAAAAAATACTAATATAAAACCCCAGGCTGAAAAGAGACCCTGCTCTCCAGCCCGCCTTCATCCTTCAGTTGCGGGAGAAAAACATAAAAAAAAATTATAGTGCATACGGCTGTAAAACAATAGCTCCAAATTTTACGATGACAACGATGAGTAAAACTCTTCGAAGGCTGCCAACCGCAAAATGTTGGGAAAAGGTGGTGAAGAAGCAAAATAATAAAAAAGGAAAGCGTGACATTAATAACCGTGCGGTTGCCTGTCATATACCATTTTCTTTCCTTAGTCATTTACCATACTTTCCGCTCTCTGTACACAAATGGGTTATAACATCATTTTCCATCACATGACGTATTGCGATCAGAATGTAAAGATTAAAGCGCAGGATTATAGGTTGTAAGCAGTCTGTGAACTGAGAAGTGTTAGTAAGAAATTATGCGCTGCCCGAGTCTCATTTATTACGAGATGGAAGTATCCTGATTATGCAAGTGAAAATCTTAAATATGGTGGGTGGTTCTGACTTATCATTTAATACATTCATTAAGGCTTATCGAGGGGAGGGAGATAAATAGGCGATTTTTCTCATCTTCTTAGTCCCTATAACAAATAGTCAGAGAACACCAAATCAAATAGCCGTAATGGAAATAATTATATCAAATCGTTTTATAAAAAGCAAACACTGAATGCCGCTCTTAAAACAAGAACTCCATAATAAGAGCGACAGTACTTAAACTTCTTCTATCTCTGCGATTAATGTGGACCTGTGGGCAATGTGGTGGTATTTCAAAAAACTACAACGTACAATATACTCTTCCTTTGGAAATTGTCTCCCACATGTATTTTGTTATACACAGTCCAGTCACATTAATGTGACCACCTCTCAAAAACCAGAATAACCACTTTTGACAGAGCGGACCACTGCGAGGCGTACAGGAAGAGAGTCAATTAGTTTTCTGAAGGTGTTCACTGGGATGTTGAGCCATGCAGACTCCAGTGCCGTGGCCAACTGCGCTAGATTACGCGGTTGAGGATCCATGGCGCGAACAACCCGATCGAGGTGGTCCCACAGATTCTTGATTGTGTTTAAATCCGGTGAGTTTGCTGGTCAATGGAGTAAGGTAAACTCATCCTGGTGCTCTTCGAACCACGCACATACACTGCGAGCTGTATGATACCTCGCATTGTCCTGCTGGTAGATGCCATCATTCTGAGGAAAAATTATTCGCATGTAGGGGTGGACATGGTCCGCAAGGACAGATACATACTTGTGCTGATCCATCGTGCCTTCCACAATGATGAGTTCACCCAGTGAATGCCAGGAAAACATTCCCCAACGATAATGCTCCCTCCTCCACCCTGGATCCTTCCGGCAATTGTTGCAGGGTGTTTGCTTTCAGACGTTTCACGCCGTATGCACCAACGTTCGATGGAGCATAAAACGTGATTCATCGGAAAAGCCACCTGTCGCCACTCTGTGGGCGTTCAGTTGCGGTACTGGCGTGCAAATTCCAGCCTTCGTCGCCGATGAACAGCAGTCAGCATAGGCGCATTAACCAGGCGTCTGCTAGGGAGGCCCATGCGCAGCAACTTTCGCTGAACCGTTGTTGAGGATACACTCTTGGTAGCCCCTTGGTTCATCTGGGCGTTCAGTTGCTCAACAGTTGCATGTCTATTTGCCCGAACGCATCTCCGTAGCCTTCGTTCGCCTCTGTCATCTATAGCCTGTGGTGCACCACATGATCCACGCCGCTGATTTTGAATAGTGCCATTTTGCCATGCACGGTATACTTTCACCATGGCGGCACGTGAACAGTTCACAAAATTAGCCGTTTCCGAAATGCATCCACCCTTGGCCCTTTTGGACGTCGGATAAATCGCTACGTTTCCACATTACGCCAACGATTTAAATGCTTTCCGATGCCCTAGGACATCCTTTATATACACTGTAATGTGCTGCCACTGTAATGTGCTGCCACCTGCCTTCCGTGATTGGTTATTTCACGTTGACGTCGAAAGTAGGTGGTGGTCACATTAATGTGACTGGACTTTGTATTTCTTTGTTTATATGAAACTCTATTTTTAAAAAAAAAAATATATACAGTATTGTTTAATGCCTATACCGGAGAGTTGTGTTTAATGTACAGTACATGATATGTAATGTTGTGAGAAAACACCGCAGGAGTTATTGATAGGAAGAAGAAGAGATTAAGAGAATAATATTCTCAAATCTGTACATTTGACGGAGTGTGGCGTGTTGATTGCTTTCGTACTTAAAGCACGCTAACTATTCCCGTTCATGATAACGCTGCCAATTTTACTGTAATTTTATTGTAAATAGTTTTTACCCACGTGTAACCAACACTGGTATCTTTTCTCCTGCTTGATAGCGTGATACTAACAAATAGTGATGTTACAAACATTCTGACGCTTCGAGTTTAACCTGAATGCTTTGACTCTGTGTTGCAGGTAACGGTTACATCACGACCGGAGTCCTGCGGGAAATCCTGAGGGAGCTGGACGACAAGATCACAGAGGAGGAGCTCGACATGATGATCGAGGAAATCGACTCTGACGGCTCTGGAACCGTCGACTTCGACGGTGAGTGCAGCTACAGTGTTTTGTGTGATTTACCTTGAGAGCGTTTCAGAAGGGAAGAAGATTGTGAATCACCTAAACTGGGTAGTGGGTGACAGTTAGTGTGTGCAGTACACTCTTCTAGTGACAACAGCCGTAAAAGTATTAATCCAAAGACAATGTGACCTTATTCCAGTGTCCTGTATAGTCACGATGTCTTGATGTACTGTGCTGTATATAACTTATTTTTGTCCAGTTTACGTTCAGTACCATCATTTGTTTCCGTTTGAGACGTGTATCGATATTGTGAGTTTGTTGGTGCCAGCTTAGAAGGTGAGAGATTATTGCTTACAGTCTGCTGGTACGACACCGGAATCCTTCAGAATACTGTGATCCGAATGAAATTTTAGTTTTAAAGAAACTAGGCATATTTTTATTCGTCTCCTTCCAGCCGCTGGGATGGTCATTGCTATAGGTGTAACAGAGGGACGAAATTATGAAATCAGCATCATCCCAAGCATTACAAAGAATCTTAGTAGATGGATGAGTGCATTACAAAATTTTGAATCTCCCAACAATTTATTGGTTTAAAACGTTCAGAATATTTTGAAGAAGAGTCTGGATTAAATATGAACAAAGTTTAAATTATATCTATAAAAGTAAGCTAAATATAAATATACACTAATGAACCAAAGAGTTATGACCATCAGCTTAATAGCATGTTAGTCCACCTTTGGAACTTAACACAGCAGTGGTTCGGGATGGCATGGATTTTGACAAGTTCTTGGTAGATTTCTGGGGGTATCTGATCACGCAGTTAATTTAAAGTACGGGCCGGTGGTTGGTAGGTGCAGATCTGGCACCCGACAGCCATCCAATATGTTCTACGGTTTGAATTCAGGCGAAATTTGTGGCCAATACATTCGCTATCATGCTCCTCAAACCACTGTTGCACGATTATGGTCTTTTGACACAGAAAGTTATCACCGTCTTGAAAGACATGAATCATGAAGGGATGCAGGTGGTCCGAAATATTTTTCACGTATTTCACAGTTGTCACGGTGCTTTCGATCACTACCACAGTTTCCTAGGTAGCACAGGTGTATGCTAGCCTTAGCATAACACTGCTCCCTCCCAGTTCCCTCGCCCACCCCCCTTCACTGCAATGCGTCTGCGGCGCCGTTCACCTGGAAGACGGTGTATCCGGACACGGCCGTCTACCTGGTGTAACAAGAAATGTAATTCAACACAGACCACCTGGCAAGTACCCAATGATCCAATTTCGATGATTTCGTGTAGTCAACGCAGAATCACGTAGGGGCCATCTACTGCAGTGCCCCATGTACTACAGTGTACACTGAATGATGTACTCTGAAACACTTGTGTCTGCACCAGCATTTTTCTCTGCCCTCAGATCTGCCACAGATTGCCTCTTATTTTACTTTACAGAGAGGGAAAGCACCCTACCTCCACGTTTTGTGATAGGGCGTGGACTTCCACCACTTTTTCGCCTGTTCGTGGTTTCACCATCCTTCATCTATTTTCCATAGATGCTCACCACAGACGCACACGAATTGCTGACTAGACCTGCAGTTTCTGAGATGCTCGCTCCCATGCGCCAGGCCATAACAATCTCCCCTTTGTGGAAACTTACTTATGACTAGGGTTTCGGATTTTTAGAACAAGTCATATTTTCTTCTTGAGCTGAAACGCTGAATTAAACACAGATTCAACGTTTCTGATTGTATTTAAATGTATTTTACATAGCATATAAATGCATATTCAGATCATATTCCTAGTTTTGGTCATATTTGGATAATACTTATGGTCATAAGGTCATATTTTGAGGAAAAACCTGGTAGTTTTTTTAAAAAATAGTACCGGGAATTCACAATATATAGTTGAGAAGAAATTAAGATAATTATTCACAGAACTGTACTTCTGCTATACAGGTGGCGGAGAAAAACAAAACTAATTTTCACTGTAGTCAGAATTCACTAGTCAAGAATTAGAGTAATACATTATTGTCACTCGCTAAACGTAATGTTCTGCCCGTATTTTAATCTCGACAATACAGCAGAAGCATGCCTGTGTCGATACTCGTCAATCAATATCTCAATCAAATTTCCTAAGTCATCGTTAAATCTGCAGTGGATCAGTGAGTAGACCTATCGCCATGCCGAAAATAAAGTTTTCTGAAAGTGCAAAGTTACGTAAGGAAATTTAGAGATAAGAGATTTAGTTCAGATGAGAAAGTTCTATTCTTGACTTCAACAAAACAATTTAAAATTTAATTTCTCAATGGTGCAGCTAGTGCACGTAAGAAAATTATGCTGCCTACATGAAAGCGACACAACTAGATAAAATAAATGATGTAAAATTTAGCATGTTTTGATGTATAGTAAATTTAAACGTTTGGTCATGTTTTGTCATTTTAGGTCATATTTACCCATTTTTAAGGTTATATTTACCTTGCACATTTCTCTATTTTTTTGGTCATAAAGATCCGAACCCTACTTATGGCAGTGGATTTTCTCGTTTGCCATACGCATCGCCGTTAGAATGACTCGCCATTCCTCCCTGCTGCGCTTATATACATTCTTTACCGCATGACGTACTCACAACGCTATCAGAGAGCTTTCAGTCTTACCATGGGCAGTGGTCATAATGTTTTGACTCTTCAGTGTAGGATCAGATGAGCAGAAGAAGTAAGAAAATAGAAAATTCTGTTGTCAGGGAAGTAAAGTTACAACAGGTGAATGTAGCATTAATGATCTCAAAAGCAGAGAAGTGCTAGCAAAAAGAGCCTAGGACTTTTATAACTGTATGCACAGAAAACAGAACTTAATGGAAGAGAAGATTCAAATTTGAGAGCACTAGAAAGAATTAAAGTTGAAGCGTTCTAAATTTGATGCTTAAAAACGACGCTAAATCCAATAGGAAACATGGGAAAACTTTATTAACATGCGGCCTTATATTATTGGAATGCTTAACGAAAGTGTGTTGTAAAAGTTCCTTACGTTCTTTTTGGAGTGGTGATTGGGAGCAGGAAATGTTGTCATTAACTCACTATTTTTGTTATTACTGTTCAGTAGTATTGTTATTCCGCTTATTATATATTTTAAATTTTCAGAAAATTTTTTGTTTTCGGTGATAGCACAACAGTTAACATGCCTTCATTTCGATCTAAGCACGTTCACAGCAACTGCCCACTTTTGATAGTTTTTAAGTTCACTGTTGGCCCTTTGGTATTTAATACACTGGTACTTGTTCTGGATACTAGCTGGTATGTATTCGATCTGATGAAGGCTGCATGAATATATTTTTTCACTATTATAATGTAAAAGTAGTTTGAATCCTGATTATTAGTTCGGTATATAATTATAAATCGTTAATTGTGGTACATAATTAAGAACTGCTGCGTGATCGATCTTCGCTCGGCATCTTTCGATTTCTGTTCAGTTTGCAAGATTTTGTCAAAATTTTTAGAAACTAATTTTACCTATATACAAGAGTTGCTCATATAATAATATTATAGACTGGATAGATTAGATATATTATAAAAACCTAATTTATTCCACGATATGGCATTAGAGCTGTTTCCGAGATACCAAGTACAAGAATTGTTCGTGTATGGTTTTTTTTTTTTTTTTTAATATAAATCGTGTTACAAAATTTAGGAGAAAATCGTTATCTAAATTTGAAATTTCATCCAAATCGCTGGAGCTAGTTCCGTTTACCATCTCATAAACTGATTTTAAAGAAAAATGCTATTATTATGTAAAATAGAAATCTTAATGCTAATCAGGGATTAATTAACTGTGTAATATTAGTAGTAATTAACTTAGACGAGTACTTCATCAGTGCTAAATTCGTTCAATCCAATAACACTATGCTCATACCTTGCATTACCTTCTGATACAACCACGTCTTTCCAAATGGTATGAAAAGATTTCCCGATAAATGTAACTTTCGTTATGATCATTAATAAAGCACAAAATCACACGCTTGAAAGCACAGGATTGAATTTGCCAGAACCTGGTTTTTCATATGGACACCTGTACGTGGCTTTTTCACGAGTTCACTCAGTAATATTTGTGTTAAAGACACATACGTTCAAAAAGTAAACGATGATCACATTATAACTGCTAATATTTAAAGAAATTTTGTAAAGAAATTTAAAAAAATCACATCTAACACAACCAATATATACTTTTTAAATGTTTTACAATTATTCATGTAGTATTTAATGATAACGACATTCTACAATAAAATTGATATTTATCACTACTCTTCTAAATAAATACCTTGTAGTATTTAATGATAACGACTTTTTACAGTAAAAGTTACATTTATTAGAACTCTTCAAAATAAAATTCCTTTTATTAATACTTCTTTCCACATTAATATATTACCATTCGGTGACTGATTACGTAGAATTGTTCGCTCAAAGATGTAAGAGTTCCTTGCTGTAACCAAAGAAAAGTTAACTAACTTCAGTCGGCTTAAGAATTGCTCGTTTAAAGATACAAGAATTTCAGGATTGATGATAATTGGGGGTTAGTTTTTAAATAAAATGGAGGAAGAGATTATTTAACAATTAAATTGAATGCTTTAATCTATTATCGATATATTTCCAAACTGTGCAAAATATATAAGGGTTCGGCTATGCACTATGAAAATCTCTTAAACTCATTGGATGATAGTGGTCATTTACTATCTGTAGTCACAGCCATCGCATGCTACTGTTAGTGTTATGGGTCACACGTCGCGCAAGCACAGAGCAGTTAGTGTCAGCTCATCGCGCTGCGAACTCTTCAGTAGGGCCTACTGAGACCAAATTCAGCAACATAGATTGTTGGTCTCCAGCGAGAATTGCAAATGCACTCAGCGTCCGGCAAGGTGTTTATTCTTAAGGCGCTGGACATGTTGTAACATAGCGTCTCTCAAACCGCAGTAGCTTTGCGAATCCCGTCGTAACCACAGAGGCGCGGCTAAAATGCACAGTCCGATAAGACTCCACATTTTCCTTCCCTACAATACATTTTATCACCTTTTAAAAACTGGCTGCCTCGGCAGAAGATGAAAAGTTGCCGGAATTTTACCACCAGGTCTGTTAACCTAATGTCTGTCAGAAACGCGCGTCGGCCAGCGTTCCGTTATTTAAGCAACGTTTTGAAGAACAGGCTCAAAAAAGATTCCGCAGATCGAAGCATCACCACTCTTTTAATACAAAAACTGCGTTGCTTGCGTGACGAATCCAGCATACGTACGTTACATGTGATTAAAATACCTTGCACCAATGATGAGAATGATGAGCTATGTGTTTAGTTACAGATACAAAAATGGATTTAACAAAAAAATCGCCGTTTCAGTAGGCTAAAATCTAATTTTCTGTGTGCAGAACTAAAGGATAGCTTGTTAACTATTACACCCTTGCGTGGAAGCAGCTTTGCGTTTAACTAACACAACACATTCCCGACATCTGACTTTATAGCGTAGTTTACGATGTCCACGAGCCAAGCGGGTCGTAACTTTGTTTTCATGTATCGTTTGCTACTTGTTGCAGAGTTCATGGAGGTGATGACTGGTGGAGACGACTAGAACGGAGGTGTCCATCCAGTAAACTCCCAGCATCCCCCTTCAGCAACATCAGCAGTGAGGACGGCTGGAATGGAACGCAGCGCAAAGACGGCTTCCAAGCGAAGGAAGCTATTGTGCAAACGGTTGACCCAGTGACATACGGCACAGAAAAGAACATCGAACATATCGTGCAAAGTACAATGAGACTCGTTGAAGAACATGTGATATTCGGCAATTCACTGTGATTCGTGTCATGCTGCTGTGGTAAAAATACTGACAAATAAAAAATCTGCATTTATATTTTTTTATTGTACTGATCTATATTATTTTAATTGGGTTACTGAGATAAGCCTTCTTAACATTAAATCTATTACAATATCCGTCTTACGAATAAACAGTGTTGTGTACATTTGGTTCACTGGAGTAAGAAATGTTAGCATTTTCCCATGCAGTCAAATGGACCTAAATACTTGAACGATAGTGAAAACTATAATTCTATTTCTGAGCAGTAAATAAATTTCGTGAAAGAAATTATGATTTTCAGGTACTAAAAAGAAATTAAATCCTATTTGATTTCAGCAGCAATCTTTACTGCTCTCATCAAACACATCACCTACAATTTATTTAAAAAATAAAATACCCACAAACATATTAAAAACATTTATTGTCTTATATCAATATAAAGGTAAATAGCATGCTTTTTTGGCAAAGATGAGAAAATAACTTCGTTATTCCGAGCGGTAGGTAATAATCCAGAGTTGCTCGATTACTCTGTAATTTATCTGAGTGAAGCCGAAAAGTCATAGAATTGAATGACAAATCATTTTGGCTTTTCTAACTGTGTCGAGAATTCAAACTCATGAGACGTTTGTGGTTCGTACGCAAATATAACTTTTGGACATATTTGATTGTTTTTATATTGCTTTTATGTATGAGTACACCTGCAGATTGAGTCTGATTTTAGTCAAATAAGATGTTAGCCTCGAATGCAATAATTTGTGCGATAATTCGACCTGGTATACATTAAGAGACCGAACTTGAGTTAACGTTACTAAACCAAAGATACTCTATGTTTGAATGAACTGGAAATCCCCCAACATTTTACTCAGCTGGTTCGTAAGCAGCGTTCCTTCTCCAGTTCTGGCGAGGAGCAGTTCTAGAGAAGGTGATCTAGAGTATATAGTGATGATGAGAGACAGATGAAAATTTGATTAGTTAGCGAAAATAGACGACGTTACAAGAAGAGACAATGTACGGTACGTACGGATTTTTTTTTTTTTAACTATAATCTGTTGAGGAATCGCTTGTACTGCTGAATCTTTCAGTCAACATCATCGGATGCTGCACTGCGTGGAAACATCGTGAAAATTTTATAAGTAATGTTATCTGTCGAGTTTAAGAAGATGGTTAGTAATATAACAGATTCGGAATTTGAGAATGATTTTGGCACAAAATCTGGTGATATCAATTGCCCAGCTCCTCCTTACACCTTTGAGGTTTCACGTCCTGCCGACTACCAAGATCAACAAAGAGAACTTAATCTCATTGAAGGAAATGAGTGAGGTTGTTCACACTGATATCTAGGTAAACCGCCTGACAGGATGGGGGGCATGCTGTGCCAGATATTTTGAACAAGGGCCCCTGGTGTTGGGTATGGCTGCGCACTGCCAAACCTCTCAGTAATCGGCGGTAGGCCAAGAGTTAGATGTGTGAGACAGGTTAGTTCACCGAGTCTTAATCAAGAGTAACAGACTTCGATGTAAAGGAGAAACTACTGATGCAATGAGACACGTAACTTTTTCCCCATCTTTCTGACAGTTTGAGATTAGATAGTGACTGGCCATACTCCCCGACTTATTGAAAAGCTTTCAGCAACTGCCGTGATCCTTGTAGCGCATCACATGCGGCAGGTGAAAGAGAACGCATAACCCAGCAGCTAAGAAAAAAAGTATAAATAAACAGGTAGCCGAAACGCACTGTATGCTGGCGAGGCTGCCGCCAGAAGTATTTTGATCTTGTGCTGTGTTACCCTGGCAGGAAAATAGGGGGGCGGGGAAGATGGTAATGTAGCCCATTTCACGGGCGTCTTTTATCGGAGGTAAAATTAGCTGCGCTGCGCCCCGTAGCTACATCCTGTGGCTCTCCAGTGCGTCTCCGACAAGCGGAAAGGAGGGACTCGACAAGCCAGCAGCCCAACTCTCACCTCAGACATGGTACGTGTGCGGCCAACAAGTACTTCGCGACCGATCCTTCTGAATATGGCTTATCCAACAGAAACTAACGTTCATACTATAAGACAGTGGGGGGTTCTGACCAGTTACCATCACCACCTGTCATTTAGCTGTCACTGCTAGGAGCTTAGGCGCGTTTCAGCGACGTGGATGTGGACTGCGGTTTGACGATATCTATCATCGTGTTTGTTACAATCTCAGATACTGTATTCGGCTATACAGGATCGTAATAAATGATTGAAGTAATTTCACAAATATACTGTCACTATGTTATTTGAAGTGTTGTCAAAAAAATTACAGCCATATAAAAAACTCAAAATGGTTTTTTTATATACCGTATTACAAGTGCTCTGTATGTGTCTCATTACTTATCATACATATATCAAATCGGTAATTAAATTCTTACCCTGCTTGGTACAGCATGTACCTATGACGTTAAAAGGGCTGTTGACACCAGATTGCAGTTCTGGTAGGTTTCTTAGAAGAGGCAGATAGATTTAACAGTAAATCTTTCATATAGCCCTGCACAAGAAATCGCATGGGTTAGGTCGGGAGAGTGTGGAAGCCATAGTAAGAATTCATATCATCAACCCCACCACAACCGATCCATAGGTTTCTCAATTTCCTGTTTAAGAATTCAAGCTCTAGTGCCAGAAATTTGAAACGCGGCTGCAAAACGTTTTGAGTTTTTATATACGACTGTAAAATTTTGTGACAATGTGTCAAATAATACAACAGTTAATCTGAAAAATAGCTTCAATCATTTATAATAACGTAAATGGCTTGTTAGTTTATTGGAACTCGCTTTTAAAAATAAGATCAACGAGATATTAAGTTCTCAGTTGAGCTACATCATACGGAATGTAGAAGCTATTGACAATTATATTAAGTTTTTGTGAGAAAGCTGATGTAAGTACACGAAGTAACATAGCACCAACACCAAAACTCGTTCAGGACATACTGAAACACAAATAACATTTCATATCATTAACTTCGTACAATTACATATTCTGTATATTATCAAAAACAGTAAAGAGGCTGTTATTATGATGTGCATAATACAAATTCTAACCGCATTTATCGATATTCTTGAAAGTTGTGCTCAACGGGGGAGGAAGAAACGCAGATTTTTATCTGCTAACAGCTTCAGTACTGAAATAATCTGAAAGTTCGAGCTAAGACAATCTGGAAGATTTAATCAAACTTTACCCATGAGAAGTAAAGATATGATGACTTAAGTTACACAGTTCAGCTGTTATAGTTTGAAATAATTAGCCAGAAAAACTTTGTCGGTAATGGTGTATAGGACATATAAATAATGGGAGTTTTGGATTAATAGGATGGTTATAAGTGCAAAGTGTAGCTGCAATGGTGTCAGTTCAAATATTCAAGAAATTCTGACCAAAAATACGAGCAGAACTTGTAAAAACACAGTTTCGAAGCATACGTTCCATACTTAAGGTGTAGAAGTTGGAAAAACTGAGGTCACTTAAGAAAAGCAGAACGTATTTCCATTTACCTCATTCCTCAATGAATTAATCTGATATCTAAACATTATAACCGCAGTTTACTGTTTTAAGATACTTAGCAGTACTCTCAAAGTTAAAGAAGGTGAACTACTATTGATAATTATTTTAATTTCGTTTAGCTTGTAAATATAACAAAGTTTCACATGCTAAAGAAAATGTGACAAGAAAGATGTTGTGTTTGATATTATATACTAATACGCATGCGAGGTGAAACAGGATATCTTTCACTTTCTCCAGGAAATATTATTGATTTCAGCTTTGTGAGATCTTTGTGTTTATGTTGTGATCATGTTTCTTAAAAAATTAGAAGATATATATATTTCTTAGAGCGTTCTGGTAGCTCAGTGGTTAAGGCGCTTGCATTCAAAACTTTCGCTGCTCCGGTCCCGGGTTTGAATCCCAGCAGTCGCAGGAATTTTGAGAGTTGTGTTTGATCATATGAGCTATGCCAGGACGCTCCGTGGTTCGGATTCCACGTTAAACTGTAGGTCCCAGAGGAAAGGAACTGGCCGTCCTACCTCTGACACAATGGCTTAGTATGCCTCCTACGGGAGGATCTAACCAACCTTCGGGTTGTGGACTAAGTTAAGTTTTATATATTGCTTATTGCTTATCGACATCAAGGTCACTAGAGTAGGGAAAGTACCGGTGCCAAGGAACGGGAAGGAACCATCCCGGCATTCACCTGGAGAATTTCGGAAAACGATGTAAAACCGGAATCTGGATTGCCCGATGGGGGTTTGAACTCGCGTCCTCCAGAATGCGAAGCGAGAGGGTTACCTACACTTCACAGCTTAACGTTTTCACACTACTATCGTGATAAAGCGTACCGTTTTTCACACTGAAATGCGAATATAACAGATATCTAAGCTGAATTTTTGGTCATGGTACAGCCAACACCATTAAATACATTCTTTGCTAACTTTAAGAAATGTGACATACTACCCTCCAATCGATTACGCATTACACCACTGTTTGTTGCGTTTTGTCATGTGGAATACCAGATACTTCTCTTCCGTACAGTTAGGAAAACATTATTATACTCTTCCTAAACATTTTAAAATTGAGTGAACGCCACATGCGATTCCCCATGCTACAGTGATAAATTATTATTACTAATGTGGCGGCAAACCTACTTTATTTTTCTCTGTTGAGGGGAGGTAAATTTCTTGTAACCTATACCTCCCAGATGCCCTTGGTTGAGTTGCACTTACCGCTTCCTAGACTAAGTACTTACAGAACAAATAAATTTTACACCTGAAGACGACGCCTGCGTACACGTGTACTACGAAGGAGAGCTTCCGTATTTCCGTATTTCCTGAAGTAAAAATGGACGAATACCTTTTGGGTAGTTGCTATAATTCTCTTCTCAATATACTACAATAGTGATTACACGAAGTCGATTGATTGGTACCACATCGGAGTTTTAAAATTTTTTAAAGTTTCCAGCATTCAGACATGTATTATTTCGATTACATGTAGAAAACGAAATGATGGTACATTAGTGTTCCTTTGATTGTTGGACTCTTGTGTTTTGCCTCATAAGCGAAAGTTGAAGAATTAACAGTACAATGTGTATACATAATTTCCTTCATACTAGGCGTTCCGAAGGTTTCTCGTATCACGTCTCACTTCCGACAAAACAATTTTTTCCGTGTTTCCTCTCTCCCTTGGCCACAGTTTTATTATTAATGAGATAAATGCCTTCTTTTCAGTACTAAAAATTAAACCCCAGAGGAAACTCACTAAGTATGTGAAATTAGGACAAAGGTAACTCTAAGAAGTGGCGAAGGAGACATAGTTCTTCCGACGGTGTAGAGGTAGGATATCGTCCACACTGGTGACGAAGCTACCTCGCACCTCATGCCCTTCCTAACATGTCTTCGCGCCCCCCCTGGGAGAGGGAGGGGGGAGAACGACCACCAGATTGAGAACCTCTACAGCTTATACTATATGATTCCTTTTGATCACATATGAGAGTATGATTTACTTCAGTGTGGGATTCTTAGATTATTTTTCCGTTACCTTATGACCTTCTGCAACTTTAAAGTATAGCTACTGACTACATTTTTCTTACTGAGTATCGAATAAAAGTGTGAAAAATCAAAACAGATTCCTGTTTCAATACCAAATGGAGTAAATACGACTGTAACGTCAAGTAGAAATCTGAAGAACAAAGTTTTTTTTTTTTTTTTTTTTTTTTTTTTTTTTTTTTTTTTTAACCATGTTTATATACCCAAAAAAAAGAGCATATAATTACTTCCATTAATTATATCTGACGAGATATGTAATTTATTTATTTTGAAAGATAAGAAAGTGTAACCTTCCTTCTCTGTCGATATGCTCAGGAGCACGAAATAGCTTCTAAGAGCTTTCAGTACTTTCTGCTTTACGAATTGAGACCTCGACTATAGGCAAGAATAAAACGGATGCGAGAGGAGCGGAGGCTGATGGATGCGTCTCTGTGAAACTCTGCCAAGGCACTCAGGAAGACGTGTGGGCACACGCTGGGCGCCAGTTTGCTATTTCTCTTTGTGATCATATTTCTTGCCAGCCACAAAGAATCCTCTTCCTAAATCTAGCAACCTTATTATGGGATTCTTGAAAATAATACATACTTCGTAATAAGTCACAGCAAAACAAGAAGCGAGAGTTAAATAGAGTATTTTTGGCTTGCAGAGTCACCACGCAGCTAAAAAGACTGCAGGAATTTTCCGTTCGGATACCAAATTTTATGCTGTATCGAATAAACTTTATTTACTTCGTTCTTTATAAAACACTTAAAAAACATGCAGTACAGTAGTATTTACATTTTTAACCACAATTTATTAAATTGAATGCTAATAAAATATGCATTTGTGAACTTTAAAATATGACCCAGGAAACTATTATTTTTTTATGAATGCTTTTTATCAGTATCCTTAGCCTTATCCTTTTTAGTAAGAAAAATGGAAATAAGCTACATGGGCTATGATTAATTAGCACGTTTTATGCTTACACTTACATACAGAACATAATATTTGACGTCTTCATTTCTAATCTACATATTATTCTTTCTTTTTTTTAACTCTCACGACCACCCTTTTGTTGGAGGGAGTTACATCTTTCCGTCATTAATAACGAGTTGAGATAAGTCAATGACACATTATGTTATAATCGGACGCGGAAGACGAAATTACTATATTATCGTCACTTCAACGCAATACAGCTTTTCGTCCATGATGTTGAAACTATATTCCTTGATGAGTTTTGTCTTCCTAGTTATCCCGATGGAGCTTTCAGTCGACATGTGTTTGTCTAGTTCCTCTTCATCTTCTTAGTACTCTAAAGTTTTAGATTGTTATTTTTCACAAATGCTAGGGTTAGATTGTATACATACTAGCTAGTAAATGTGTCATTTTAAATGGTAGTTGGATGCCCTGTAGTAAAATTTATTTCACTAGAGAGCAATGGTGTTGTTCCAATATCTGTTTCATCTGAAAACATGCGATTAACATCACATTCAGCATCTTCTTCATAGTCACTCCGTAGTGATTAAATTGCTTTGATTCTGTATAGGTGCCAGGGAAAGAAATCACGGTTAAACTTTAATCTTGCAATTGTAATTAACAGTCCTCTTGAAGGAGAGCCCTTTTGAAGCCAGGAATACCGTTGGGCACTACAATACGTTCCGCTCCACCACCTGCTATGTTGTTGCTGTGCTAAGACCGTCTAACAGTTTTAAAGGTAGGCTACAATACATGACAGTTATAGACAGGCAGCAATAGACGAAATTTTCGTATCTTCTAAAATAAAAATAAAATAAAAAAAACGTTCGAATTATTCCTCACCTAACGATGAAGAATTTTCATTTAAATAGCAAATCTACTTTGGTGAATAATTTTTTATACTGATCGTAATTATTACATTAACTAATGACTATAGTAGTAATTTAGATCAATGTGTACATGAATGATCGGGACTTTTTAAAATTCGATCTTATATCAAACCATCTACCTCAGCTACACGTTGACACGTCCAATGAGATGAGCGGTACGGAATAACATGTTGCCTTTTGTGTCACTATATCCAAATTCAGTTCCTCATAAACCACGTATTTAACCAATAAGCACAGATTAAACTTTTCACAGATAGTAGCACAGCTGCTGTGTAAAGTACGGCAAGTAGAAAAACATGTTATTTCGGGATCAAAATGTGATTAACCCATTCCTTATGCATTACTATTCAGGAGCAAGTGTACGCGAAGCCGATAAAACAGATAAGACAGAAATAATAAAATGCAAATCGTTTAGTTACGTGCGGTATTAGCCGATGAGTAGTAGCTATCATTACCGTGAATATGCTCTTCCTCATGGGGTACATACGTTGATTTTCAAGAAGCTGTATTGACGGAGGGTGTGATTAGGTTGAAATGCAGCCTGGACCAGAATTACGAGAAATACTCCATGGTGTAAAGAGGATTTTGAGTGACTACGTTGGCTGCCATACCGAATTCTGACTACACATAATGACGTCATAGGCGGCTCGAGATAATTGGCGCTAATCGTGTAATATGCGCAACCATGTTGTGTTGAGGTTAAATGGCAGCATGGACCAGAATGACTTCTAGTATTCCATGGTGTTTAATGGATTTTGAGCGAAGAATACAGCGGCCAGACCAAATTCGGACTATAATTAGGCCACAGCTGGCTCAAGACGTCTATTAACCAAAGTCAGTAATGTGCGTAACCGTATGTTTCTGCGCGGATTACAGCTTTGTTACATACTTTACGGCTTTCGGATACATTTTTCCTTAAAGAGTAAGTGTCTAGGAAGCAGCTAGCCGTATTTTCAACTAGAATTAACAGGTTTTTTTTTCTCTACAAGCCGACTTTGCACAGTAACCAGTAGCACTTCAGCTCCTTTGATGGAATATTAATGAAAGTAGAGGTAGAAGAAGCCTCAACCAATTAAAACAAGGACAGCCGTTTTGATTATTTAGGAATGATTGATTTAAATAATTGGAAATTATTCACCATGCCTGCTTTAATGATAATTGGTAATACTTATACTTAACGTGGGTTAGTTATCTGTTTGTGGGTCAAGTGTTGTTTATTTTTTATTTATTTATTTATCAATCTTGTTTCATGGATCCCTGCTGAGGAAGCACCTCTGGGATGTGAAACATGTCATGGTTAATATACATACATACAATATGAGTCATAATCATAGTTAAAAACAATTATATGTTACAAAGAGAAAAAAAATAAAGACAATAAAATAAACATAAATTTTTGCAACTGTGATTTGCAAAAGTCATATTGAATACAATTAATTGTTTTGTTCAAATTCTTGAATGGAGTAGAAGGAGTTGCCAATAAGATAATCTCTCAGTTTTTCTTTAAATATATCTTTATTTTCTGCAAATTGTTTTATACCCTTGGGAAGTTTATTAAACAGATGTATACCAGATGTTCTACCAGATGTTCTTCATGTTATTTGTTTCTGAAATGTGTATTTTTGATCCATAATCACCAGATCGTACACCGTTAATCTGGATTAAATTCCAAAATCTGTATGTAACTTTTTGCTCGTCGGATGGACACATTAAAAATTGTAGTAGTGACGGTGTACACCGCGAACAATAGGCAATGAATTTCGTCACCATGTTTTTACCTTCTCTTTTATTCATTTCGTACACAACATCTTACGCATTCTCTGTTCCTTTAGATGACTGTTGTGCTACGTTTCATTGATATTTAATTAAGGTAACGTTTCGCCCGCAGCATACTGGAATCTTCAAGTCCGAATTTAGGTTTACTCCTGACTGAACATTCTGATTGTCAACAAAAGTAAATGCGCTAGTTACATACCAGAAATATTACTTTTGTGGCCCGCACCATGGAGGTTATTCTTCTTTGTTTACTCTTGCAGCGCGGCGTTTTGTATAGTTTTGTATAGCACAATTTTAAGCTGAACAAAGTCCATAGCCTCCGTCTCTGTTTATATTTAATTGATTATTAAATACGTTTAAGAAATATACGACAGGGAGTATACAAAATTCCATACCAATGTGCAAAGATATACGTAGAGGAAACAAAGCAGCTGGTCGAAATAAGATTTAAAAAAAAAAAAACACCAACGGCATACAAGACTAGGACAACCAACAAAATCCGCTGTCACGGAACACATTTTGCATGAAAAACACAAGGAGTAAAGGACTGTAACGAAGGAACCGGCAAAACCATAAGGCTATTTGCCGTTCATAACCCGGTAAAGGGTGGAAATATTTAAACAAACATCAGATATAAACAGAGAAGGAGGGTAGGGACTGAGTGAACCGTGGAAATGTGTTTTGTGTGCTAATTGTGCAAAAAAAAAAAAAAAAAAAAAAGAATAACATTCTCAAACGTAATATCTCTGGAAAGTGATTAGTTTCTTTGTGTTCACTGAGAGCCAAAATGTTCAGCCAGGAGTAAATTGGACCTGGAAGATACCGATAAGCTTCGGGCAAAACGTTTCCTTAATTAAATATCAATAAAGCGAATCATAACGTACGACTAAAGGAACAATGAAAGCATAGGGTGCTGTGTACGAAGATGAGGAAAAGAGAAGGGAGAATCATGGCACTGATCTTCATGGTACAGTATATGCAGAATGAAATTCTTTTTAATACCATATGATTTACGATACAGATACAGAAATGTTAGATTTTCGAATTTTAATATATGTGTAAAAGGATCAAACAAAAAACATACGAAACTGTAGGCCTACATAATAACAGCTTATATATTGTTAGTGATAGTTTCTATCTGAATCAAATTTACTTGTGCGTGCTGCTGTTAGAGGAAGATGAAAGTCAAACCGAGTGTGGTGAATGAACGGTTAACGTTCTGGCCTCGCATTCGAGATGATGTGGGTTCGAATCCCCGTCCGGGCATCCAGATTTGGGTTTATCATGGTTTCCCCAAATCACTCCAGGCGAATACCGGGATGCTTCCTTCAAAAAGGCCATGGCTGAGTTCCTTCCCTTTCCTTGTCCCCAGTCCCATTCCGCCTCTAATGACCTTAACCGTCGACGAGGCGCAAAAAAAAAGGTTAAAGTCAACACAGGCAGTCCAAACAGTCCATCAAAATTAACTGTGTCACAGAAGTTACAAGGTCTCATACCAATACCAAAGCAGCAGTATAAGTACATACATTACGAGCTTTCCTTACGCTAAATGAAACATGCCTATTTTTGTGCTTCAGTTAAATTATGCGGTATCCTTCGGGAACAACTCAATGTTCACGTAAAATCGAATGTACTGAAGTCTAAGGATGCCTCTATTGAGAGTAAGTCACATGCTTGTCCTCTTCAATCATGTTGCGTACAGTATCGATATTATTTTGGAATAACAACCGAATTTGGTCGACCTTAACGAAATTAACCGCTGACAGTACTACGACAACAACGAAATTAAGCAAACCGATTGTAATCAGTCTTTTCTGGTGGTGCTTGATAACCAAAAATTGAAAGAAGTGATTCGAGGTATTGTTGTTGAGTTAGGCGTTTACTAAAATCGTAAAAAGTCAACCATCGAAAACCTTCGCGTGAAATTTCCATTTTTACAACACTTTTTTGTTTTTGTTTTGAACTCTCACTGTAAACAAACTACTCGGGCAATTTCTGACCTACCACCTTTTAACAATAACGAAAGAACAATTTTTACAATAATATAAATGACGCATCTCAATGGTCGTTTGTGACCCTCGTATTGCCAGCATCTGGTTACTTCAAAATGTAAATAAAAATAGTGTACGCTGAAGATACCTGGACGAGAGGGCGAACGCGTCCGAATATAAATAAAATCCAAAACAGTTACGTTAGTGTACTTATTAAAAATCATTTATTGCACTTCAAGTATTGCTTGCAGAGAATCTATGTGAAGAATGCCGAAGTGTGCCTGTGAGTCGTCAACAGCTATAAAATCTTCGGAATTAGTGGCAGTTTCAAGGGGTGGTAGAGACAAATTACTCGCACAGACGTGTATAAAATATATTTGCAACCTGCCTTTGGGAAAGAACGACTTGCATGAAAGAGGTAAGTAGATGTAAGTTTGCATACTTTTTCCTACCCAGTGAACATTTTGTTTAAAAAATATTTTACTAGCTCGTACCCGCGACTTCGTACGCGTGGATTAAGAAATTTTTTTGTCAGAATTGAATATAGAAAGTTATTGGTAACGAAGGATTGGTCCCAAACAACACCGAGTCGGCATAATATGACAGGAAAGATATCACTATATCATTCTACCGTCGAACCTGTCTCTTGAAGAGAATCAATTTCCAACATATTTCTGTCACCATTCGATAAGGTCTCAAAATTTCGTGACTACAACTGTTAATCATATTGGAAAAAATGTCCTGTGCCCTTCATACAGATTTTCTTGTCAAATTCCTTCAGTATCGATATAGCCATTTAGTCGTGAAAACGTAACAAAAAGACAGAGACTTACTTCCGTATTTATAGTATTATTACTGCGGTTCACACACACTCTCTCTCTGACTGCGAACAACCCCTGAGGGATCATTATAACGTAAAAAAGTGTACACCTACAGCATTACAAGACTACCTATGGTTTGCCTCGCATTGCACCCCTAACTTTGTAATATCTACAGTTTAACATTCAATCAGAATAACCTACGGCACAGACGTGACTCTTACGATCAAAAACAATTTAAAAAAATCTTAGTCTCCACTGAGATTTGAACAGGATACCACGATATTTGTTAGCAAGTGCTTTAACCACTGAGCTGCCTGACCGCTACGCGAATAAACAGTACAGAGATGTCCATATCCAACGCGTCTGTCTATCGCCATCCAGTAGTATTTCGAAATTATGAGACAACATATGTTATTTATACAGATAATTTTTCAACCAAATGTAGACAGTATTTTTCTCCTTGTTTCAAAGGATAAGTGTGCAAAGTTTCATCGGGATCGGCTGAAAACTGTGGATTTGTATGAAGAACAAACTAACAAACAAACAAACAAACATACATACATTCATCTTTATATATATAGATTTAGAACAGAAGGCGATTCAAGGAAGGAAAAAACAAAGGAGCAGCCTTCCAGCGAATATTTTTTTGATAGTTTATTTAGGATCGGAGAAGATCCAAGGAAGGAAAATGATGTCTGCTCCACTCTTTGTTGCTACTCAAACAACTGAGTGTGAATTAATAACAGTAATCTCAAAATCCGCTTGAACCATGTCGTGGTCACATCTTATTGCGACATACGGGGAAGGATAGTGGCCTGGTGAAACACCTGTTGTGTCAAGATGCGGTGTCGGTGTTCAGGAAGTTGACATCAGCAGAAGAGGAGCTAGTTGTGAACCAAGGTTGTTCCGGGGCAGACATGAAAGCGGCGTCGCGGCGGCAGTATTTCGTGCGCGGCGCCGACAAGTGTCGCTGTCACATTGTCTGTGCGGCCGCCCGGCTGCCGACACTGCTGGCCAGCTACCAGCCACAGCCGCCAACAGGAACTGCGACGTGACCAACACGTGATGCGTGTACTGCAAGCGAAGCGTCAACAGTCTCAATGTAACGAGTGTATCAGCAGTGGCGTAGCTAGGTCAACAAGGGCCCCGGTGCAAAAAAATTATTTTGGACCCTCAGGCCAGATGGGTGACCTTTCTTTTGCTTTGTGTTGCTGGTAAGGGCCCTATGAGCTGAAGATGGGAACCTTGAGTTGTGCTTAGGGGCCCCCTGAGCAGTGGTTCGGGGCCCCCTGAGCAATGAGAGGGGAGAGGGCCCTTACAGAGGGGCTTCCTGTGTCTCAGGGGCCGCCTTAGGCCTCGTATCCACTTGAGCACGCTCAGGCGAATGAGCCGCTCAGTGAAGCGAGCGGCTCAAGTGTGGACGCCTGAGCACGCTCGCAACGAACGACAGCGAGCGCGCTCGGGGCGAGCCGATCGGTTGTCGGTATTTTGGAATGCTCAAAGGCGAGCCAGTGTTTGTTCGGCGCTCAGTGTGGACGGTATTTGGCGGTTTCTACAATGAGCGCGAGCATGTGGGACAATGAAACTTGATTAACTCTAATTGATGCGTATGAATCAAAGAGGGTGTTATGGGATAGCTCCAGTATTATAATCGAACTAAAAAATAAAGTGCATGCCGTGAAATCAGCGACATATTAAACTTTAGTATTGATGATCTAAAGAAAAAATAACAAGCCAGCTTGGGTCAGTCAGGCGAGAATGATCAAAACAGAGGAGAACTTCTATAACGGGAAGTGGTAAGTATTTCTCACAGCTGAACGGATTTTGATTGAATTTGATGTTACGAAATTCAGATCCTAAGTGCCAAAAATCATATTGATTTTGTGTCAGGCAATATAATTGTTTTACCAATTTTTATTAAAAACTTGAAATCAATGCCATAATTAAAAAAAAACATATTATAACCTTTAAATCTATATTTGTAAACAAAAATTAAAAATAGGTACCAGCCTTCATATAATTTTGGAGTAACTCAATAGTGCCATCACAGACTAACCGTACTAAACGGATGATGCTTTGTTTATATACTTTGAACATATACTGCAGGCTTGAGTAGGGACTTCCTGAGGCTAGGAATCGTGAAATTATTATTAATTTTATCTTGTGGTGGGATCGCCTCACGCATAGGCGTATCGTACATTTTAATATGAGGTCCAACTAATGACAGCAAATGTTCGAAATCGATCTCGTAAAGTTTTGAAATAGCTGATTGTCTCCTTCTAAAGTCAATTCGCGAATTAAATTATTAAGATAATTTCTTCGCTGACGATGAATTTCTCTAATCCACCAACTTGGTAATTTTCTTTTCTGTTTTGACATCGCATGGATAATAATAAAGGCCGCAGCTACGCGTGACGACACGTCAATAGCCGAGCGTTTTCTGAGCACTGGCACCAGGCTCGTTTGACCAAAATTTACTTTTTCTTGAGCACGCTCAAACGAGCGCGCTCAAATGAATGAGCGGCTCATTCGCCTGAGTGTGCTCAAGTGGATACGAGGCTTAAGGTGGAGCGCTCCTCTACCTCCCTCTGCGAGCACGAAATGGCCACCGTGGCATCTTAAGTTTGAGAAACAAAACTGGTATACGGGAATTCCGGGATAGTAACGCTTAATTCCTGGACACGGGACAAGACACAAAATTCTGGGACATTCCCGGATTTCCCGGCCATCTGGCAACCTTAGATACTAAATAGCAAATTGTAACTTCGGTTATAATGCAGTTTATTTCATTTATCACCATGTAAGGTACATAGTCCTAACCGGAAATTATGGCTTGTGTTGTAAATATATTTGAAATGAAGTGAGGTCAGGATAATTTAGTTTAAAGGTCAAAGACTGCCCATAAAGACAGTGAGGAGAATATTTGAAAAATAGATGAAGAGACGAAAAAGAAATTATTTTGATGAAATTTGAACGGAATTAAATGAAAGAGGAAGCTTCGAAGAAGAAACTTTTAATGAAGCTGTTTTTGACAAGTAGTATGTGAATGCTAAATATAATCTATACAGCCCGAGGGAGTAATGAAAGAGAATTAATGAATGGTTTGTAAAACATTGTTTAATAAAAGGAAAGAATGTATCATGAAAATAACCGAAGATAAGTATTAGTTCTATATTATCTTGTTATTATGAATGACAGCCATAAATTGTATATTTAATGATCTAAGGAAACTGAACGAATTATAACAGAGAGTAACTGAATGAAAATTTCAATGAAATTAAAGTAAAGATTTTTCAGACGTTAATATGCCGGATTGAACCAGGTGTTTAAAGCCAGCAAGATGCAATTCGAATAACGATTAATATCTGTTAAGTATATGGGAGGAAGAAAGTAAGATAATTAAAAAAGATACGTAATGTTGCGTACGGATATACTGTCACGTACAATACTTCGAAAGGAAGGAAGTAGAGAAAATAGTGCGACGCACGCAACGCCTTACAACCAGAAGTGCGTTAAGATTAATTGAAGTGATATGACTGAAAGATCAAAGATAAAATCCATGTGATAAAGTCCGTGGAAAATGATGTAACTAACAGAGTTTATATAACTGGATTTTCAACGTCTCCTGGCACATCTGCTGCAGTGTGAAATAAGTAGTACCGATCACTTAGACGTCGTCCTGTAATGATTATCGATTCGCGCAAGACTTGCAAACCATGATATCTAGACAAAATTTGATCATCGGTACTTTTACGATTCACCAAAGACTAAGTTTAACGTTCTGGCCTCGCATTCGGGAGGACGGCGGTTCGAATCCCCGTCCGGGCATCCAGATTTGGGTTTTCCATGATTTCCCAAATCACTCCAGGCAAATGCCGGGATGCTTCCTTAAAAAGGCCATGGCCGAATTCCTTCCCATTCCTTGCCCCCATCCTTTCCCGTCTCTAAAGACCTCGCTGTTGAGAGACGTAAAGCAGTTAAAAAAAAAACCTAAGTTTAAGTTTGTCTTTCAGTTAATTAGATAATTGGCTCGTACTTTTACAGCCAGTACATCGCTGTAATGACACACCAGCAGTAAAATGGACGAACATAATCTTCTAAATTATCAGGTTAAATAGATTTCCAAGATTATTTGACGTGATTTTGAAGTATTTTTGGTCAAAACCATTTCGAACCTGGTTTTCATTATTTTCCCAGGCGAATGGCGGAATGGAATCTTAATAGCGGTCACCGACGACTTTTTTTCCACTTTCGTTGACAATAACTTTCTATGTAGGTCTGTGATGATGCAGCTGTTGATGAGCTATAAGAATGACTATTAGGTAACGTAACTATTTTAAAAAAAAGTAATTTTCGTTCGTTGGATTGCTGCAGTATAGCGCCGGTACTCATGTCTGTTGCACATATTGGTAACTTTTCACAATAATACTAAATATTATTTACGTAACGAATGAGTGTAACTTAATATTATTCAATTGAAAGCCTTTTACAATAGTCTTATTATTTCGTACATAGCTTATAAAATTTTGTGTAGACCTTATCATAGGTAATTAAATATAAAAATATTCCAGAAAAGAGAACACACAGTGTGAGACACAAAAATGAAGATCCAAATGCCTTTAAGGAGACTCAAACAGAAAACCTTCTTAGAAATATGGAATTATATTAGTAGTAGCTCAATGGTTTCTCCATATTAAATGTGCTCGAAAAATAAAAAAATAAAAATTGTTCCAAAATTGTACAACATTTAGTGCGATCCTTGTTAGTAGGGATTCTTTACTTTAATCCGAGGAAAATGTTGAAATAAGAACTCACTGTAAAAAAATAAAAATTAATGCTTCAGGACTTATCAAGACCATAATATTTCAAGCTTGGATGATAAGTTGAGGGGAAGCAGCCAAAACAATTTAAAAAGGAATCATTCCGGGATTTACGAAAGAGTAAATTTGTTAAACGAACCAAAACCGAAATCTCGGTGGTTGGAAATAGAATGCGACCGGAGTTGCGTGTTCGCGTGTCGAACTCATTTTATCCTCCTCAATCCACACATGCATGCAAGACTGACCTGAAATAGCATTCAGTCTATAATTTTGTATTGCTTAATGACGCTTAATGGTAACTACTTGGGAACACTATAATTTCGTAGTCGTTCTTTAAGTTTTTTCAGATTTGTCATACATAACATGTATCTCAATTTAAAAAATGGCTAATTTTTAGTAACATTTAGAAATGTATACGTATGAGACGTTAACGTAGTATATTTACAGTTTTCATGATACTGATAAATTTTCAGTAAACTTTGTACTACAAACAGTAACGTTGAATTATAAAGTATCTTTAGTCGCCAGTACCATTTGATAACATGTTAGATACTATTATTATTATTTTAGTGGCATTCGGCAAGTTTAGCCATACATCCAGCTCATTGTGATCATGATCTTTGCAGTGTATTAGTTTCTCCACTATATTGTAGTAGCTTCTAACAGTGGACAATACAGGACGGATACGACATTAACACACACACACACACATACAACACTTAAAAAAGTTAAACATCCATGCCCTCGGCCGGACTCGAACCCGCGATCTTCGGCATGCCCCCATGTTACAGAGGCCGACAACATGTTAGTTTTAATCACGGGTTGTTCCATTTCATCACCATAGTTTGTTTCCCATCAGAGCGGAACTTAAAGATGACGGATAACGACTGTTGCGTTTAGTTTTATAGACGACTAGCTAATACCCGCGACTTCGTGCGCGTGGATTAAGAATTTCTTTGCCAGAATTGAATATAGAAAGTTGTTGGTAAGGAAGGACTGGTCCCAAACAACACCAAGTAGGCATAATATGACAGGAAAGCCATCACTATATCATTCTACCGTCGAATCTGTCTCATGATGAGAATCAATTTCCAACATATTCAAAAACAGAAAAACAAACGAAGGTGCGCTAATGTGGGTGGGTGGAGGGAGGGGGGGGGTGTTAACTAAGAGCAGCTTTATTTCAGCTTGGTCTTTTCTTCTTTCTTCAGAATGAGCATCCAGCATCCGATTCTTGGGTTCTAATAACTTTAGCTGCTCGTGCTCTGCTAGAGCTACAACTTAGGCCAGTTTACGCCCTCAAGGCATGTCAAAAAAGAAGACGAAATAAACTGGTGCCAGAAACATTTAAGCAGACACAAAGTAATAGAACAGATAATATCGGCATCTATACTAAATAATTTGTTTTTTCTCTAAACGAAACTTATTAACAAATTACACACTAACATAATGCGCGACAAGCACAGCTTGTGCAACCGACGTAACATTACAGACTAACACACACATCTCTGTCACCATTCGATAAGTTCTCAAAATTTCGTGACTACAACTGTTAATCATACCGAAAAAATGTCCTGTGCCCTTCCTACAGATACAAAGTATTTACTTGACAAATTCCATCAATATCGGTATAGCCATTTAGTCGTCAAAACGTAACAAACAGACAGAGATTTACGGTACTTCCACATTTATAGTATTATTAGTGCAGATCACACACACACACACTGACTGCAAGAGTACAATCCCTGAGGGATCAATATAACGCAAAAAAGTGTATACCTACAGCATTGAAAGACTACCTACGATTTGCCTCGCATTGCACTCCTAAATTTATGATATCTATAGTTTAACATTCAATCCGAACAACAACGGTCCAGGCGTGACTCATACGATCAAAAACAATTTTTTTAAATCTTTGCCTCTATGGAGATTTGAACCGGAGACCACACTCCAACACATCAGTAAGCGGGCGCTTTAACCACTAAGCTACCAAATCGCTGTATGCAAAGGTAGTAAACAGACCTACACATCCTACGCGTTTGTCTATCGCCGTTCTGTAATTTTTAAAAATTATAAGACAACATGTACTCTTTATACAACCAAATGCAGACAGTATTTTTCTCCTTGTTTCAAAGGATAAGGGTGCAAAGTTTCATCGAGATCGGTTTAAAACTGAGGATTTGTATGAGGAACAAACAAACTAACAAACAAACAAATATACATACATACATACATTCATCTTTATATGTATAGATAGATAAGAATTTGTGATCTGATAACAGGAATTATCACATATAAAGAGCAAAAATCTTGGGATAGTTTATTTAATCAGTATTTAACCATTTTCAATGCTCATGAACACAGTTTAAACTATATGTGAAATCTATTAACTAACGAAGAATCTGAGTGTTTTATGCAATATTTATTATGTCTTCTTTTGTTTCAGGATGAACTCCCACCAGACCAGCTTGCACGTAAGTATCAATTTAAGCTGTTCCGCTTTGCACTGCTTGGTTTAATTCTATCTGACATTCTTACGTTAGGGAGTAAGAGCAAGCTTATAACAACAAAGGTTTCCAAGCTGTTGCATATTGCTTCTCTACCATAGCTTATTACCTAATAAAGTAATTCTACAACGCAAAGATAAATATCCAAAAACGAAACATTCATGATGAATTTCGTAAACTCAAGATAAGTTTTTACAGAAGTCAAAGCTGAAGCAATTCAAAATCAGGAGCCTACTGTTTATTCAGTCAACAGATCCGCGTATATACATATGTAGTCATCCGTAGGGAAAATTTAGCTTTAGTTATTACATCGGGGTGGAGTGGTGGAATAGTGGTTAAGGGGTCAGGGTGGAGATCGAAAGGTCGATGTTTCGAATCCCAGTCTCGACTGAGATTTTCAACGGCACTTACTACTTTACGTCTGGCACAGCTTGCTGTGTAATGCGAAGTATGACAGAACGGTTCGCGGTTCGGATTCCACGTTAAGTGGTATGTCTCCTATACCCGGTAGGATTACCGGATTAAGGTAAGGTAGCATGCGCTGTGAATCTAAAACTGTCGCCAGGCGCCCTAACCCTTTCAGGGTTATCCCAGCCAATAATGCCGTTCGCATTTTTACTATCATTAGTAAATCAAGCAAGTTTTCGTTTATTAGAACCATGACATCGAAGAAAGTTTAAAAAATAAGACTGTATGGCTCTGTACGCGTTAACGGTGTGAGGTACAGATGAGTGCTATTAGACCACTAAAAATTGGTTGATAATTACTGTTAAGAAAAGTTATAATTCTGTTTATCGTTAGCTACGTTATATCTATAATGTGGTGTAAATTAAGAACATAATCTGCATGAAGATTCTTTGACAGTTGCGCAAACATTAACTGAAAAGCCACGGTTACAAGAAAAGAAGTGAAATACAGCTGTCATCATGTTTCATTTGTAACAAAGGTAACAGTTTTTATTGTTGGTAGTAGGATCATGAGAAAACAGAATTATCTACTTCCGGTTGTCTGATGTCAACACAGTGCCAAACATTGTGGTTCATGTTATAATTGCGTTAACTACTGCATACCTAAAGAGGCCATTTTTCAATACTAATCTTTACGTCGCAAATATCTCGGTTAACCTGCCAATGACTGTTAGAATATTGTTGCCGTTAACATTGTTTCAGATGTATGATTGATCTATATGAAACCCAATATTGCTCTGGATCTCCCTCACGGAGCCTATGGATGATCATTTTTAGCGTAGCAAAAACTGCACTCTGGCAGGTGACATTCAGAAGGTAACATAATTAATGGATCGTAATGAAAATTTTATATTTTCTCTAGTGTCCAAAACCTGGTGTATGAATTCTGTTCCATTAAAATGAAATAAAAAAAAGAAGAGAAGTAGGATCTTCACAACGAATTTAGTAACTTTGTCAGGAAAGCACAGTTGTTCTATATTGTCTCCCTGATTGGCGCATGTGCGTCTCAGTCGTTCAGTCTGATCACAATATAAATCGAAAACTTTTTATTCCAAATTATCTTTAATAGAAAGGTATTTCCTCCCTCGGAGATTCTTATAGAACTTCTTGTGCTCTACAACTCTTCCACACATTGTATTATTATATCTTTGGACAGATATCACGCTGATGCCTAACTTTTCACCGACTTGAATCACTAATTTCGCTACTGTTCAGCGTCCGTAGGTAACAGGCCAGTGTTCAATACACATAAAAACCTTCGAGAACAACAAAACTGCATAAAAATGAAAACTGGATCATAATTCTCACGATTGAATACAAAAACGTTGCGCGTCGTGACGGCCTGTCGTGACGCATCAGTCTGTCGTGATGAATTCGTTGCGTTTCAGCGTGAAGCGTACAACTTGTACTCCTTTTTTTTTTAACTAAATTACTTTTTAATTTAATTATTCGATCATCAAAACCATTATTATTAAATGAAATTATTGAAAAGTGTAATTGGGATTTTGCTGCACAGGTTGGCAACACCGTTTCACGGACATTTGACATTGATATTTATTACAAAAATTACTTCTCAATTACAATTAATCAATCCACGTATAATACAATAGTTTCAATATATCAGTTCTCAGGGGTTGTTAGATGTCCTTTCACTAAGCACAGCGGGGCGATGAAAATCTCTGGGGCGACAGGATTTGTTTTATCGATACGACACTTCTTGGGGTGGTTATCAAGATCTCTGTGCAGTTACCATTTTGCCGAAGGCGCCAGGTCGGCTTCCAGTGGTGTTCCTAGACGACGACCCATCTGTCCGTTCGTTGGTTGCCTCATCCGCTCCGTGGGCGACATGGAACACAGAGCACCACAGCAGCACGTGCTAACATTAGCCGGTGCACATCACATTCTCTCACGTCGGCTGCCACGCACACCACCACTGCCTGCAGTCTACTCGTCTCTCCCCACACACCTTACGGCTCCTCGGTACCTGACCAAGGTCGCATACCAAAGCAGCCCTGTCACCCTTTGTCTGAACTGTCCACCTGCCTGAGCCAAGAGCCCAGCATATCGTGAATATTACTATGTAGCGATACACTACAAGCGGTACCGCCAGGGAAGTTGTTACTTTAACAAATTTCTGGGCATACAACTCTCACTAGATACTGAGTTTCTGAAACATACTGCAATAGATTTTGTTGTTGTATATTTCAACTAGTAAAACATCAGTTTTAATCAGTAATTAATTTACAAGTGTCAGTGCATTAGTAAGAGTTGAAAATACTGGCTTATTCGAATATCAGTTCAATTTTCGGAATTAACCTTCCTCATGGTGACATGGAATGTCACTGAAGAGACTTTTAAAGAAGATAACGTAAACCTTAAAGTAAATAACGAAGGCCGATGTCTACAACACTATGGTGTCTGGATATTTTTGTGTCTTTTCTTAGTAACTGAATATTCGGCTCTCATTTGGGCACTTCCTTCAATATCAACGGCTCCTACTAGATTCCCGTCATTCAGTAACAGAACTATGAGGAACCCCTGTTGTGTGAAGAAGGACCCAAAGTCAGTGCTGAAACGACGGATGCTGAAAAGCGACGTAGCCATATACATCACAGCTGCAGATTAAATGCAAATAACTGTTTTCTCAATAAATTTTTTTATCCGATATAGACATTTTGAGTGATACTCCAGAAATAGGTTGTAGGTTTTTATTTTATTCATGATATATCTGAAACCAAACAGCAAAATTTTTTATTGTTTAGGTTCATCTGTTTGTGTATTTCAGTGCTGAAGAAGGCGTTTGATGCTTTCGACCAGCAGAAGAAAGGTTGTATCGGCACGGACATGGTGAAGACTATCCTGGATATGCTGGGACACCGCCTGGACGAGGACATGCTTAAGGACATCATCGCAGAGGTGGACGCGGACGGTAAGTTGCTTCAGGATACGCGTCCATGTTATCTGATACTTTGAATGTCCTTTGTACCATGTATCTTCGAAGATGAAATTAATCACTTGTTTAAAATTAATTTACAAACCTTTAGACAATATTTATATCATATATGTTTTCTGTTCACCCTACTTACATTTAGTATATGTACCTGCGGGATTAAGTTACGTCCCTGTTAACAAATCTTAAGGTTTAAGAGATGCCTGTAGAATTCGATGCGGATGAGGTTTTTTACAACAAAGTGAAATTAAGGAAGTGATACAAGCATGAGTAAAGTAGTTAAGCCATCTGGTATCTGCAGAAGATGATTGAATTATGCGCTGAAAAGAGAATAAAACAAGACAACCCAACAAATTTTGGAGATGGGTCACAATTTCGATTCTATGTTAGGCTGAGGGCAAAAATTTCGATTATAAGATAGCCTGAGGGACACTACTTCGATTATAACTTAGCCTGCGGGCCACTATTTCGATTCTAAGTTACCCTGCGGGCCACCATTTCGATTCTAAATTAGCCTGCGGGCCACTATTTCGATTCTTTGTTAGCCTGCGTGCCACCATTTCTATTATAAGTTAGCCTTCGGGCCACGATTTCGATTCTAAGTTAGCCTTCGGGTCACTGTTTCAATTCTAAGTTAGCCTGCGGGCCACTATTTCGATTCTAAGTTAGTCTGCGGGCCACCATTTCGATTCTAAGGTAGCCTGCGGGCCACAATTTCGATTCTAAGTTAGCCTGCGCGCCACAATTTCGATTCTAAGTTAGCCTGCGGGCCAGTATTTCGATTCTAAGTTAGCCTGCGGGTCACTATTTTGATTCTAATTTAGCCTGCTCGCCACAATTTCGATTCTAAGCAAGCCTGCGGTCCACTATTTTGATTCCAAGTTATCCTGCGGGCCACTATTTCGATTCTAGGTTAGCCTGCGGGTCACTATTTCGATTCGAAGTTAGCCTGCGAGTCACTATTTCTATTCTAAGTTAGTCTGCGGGAAAACATAATACTTGCCTATACTTACAGTAGATATTTAATTATATCAAAGGTATAAGTAACATTGTATGATTTCAATCAAAAAGTAAAAAAAACTATCCATGAGACCCTTGAGGAGGTTTTTTAATTATAATCAAAAAGTAAAAAACATGAGTGAGACCTTTGCAGAGGTTTTTGAGCTAGCATATTCTAGACCGTAAGTGTTGAAGGGCAAATTCAAATGCGCTGGCGGGCCACTTCGTCATGAATACAGTATATGTTACAATTAAGACTGAATACTTGAAGTTGCTGAAATAGGGTTCTGAATACAAGGACCAGATACATAGAGTTGAGAAACTTCTTCATAAGTTTTATATTGACACTTATGTTGAACTTACCCTCTGTAGTATCGTCTACTTTACGCTGAAAAAGGTATATGTATCAATTCCAACTGCCCAGAAATACATTGCATAGAATGTGTAGATGCTGTAAATTATATTCTTGTTTTACGATGTTTGTTTTAAGAGATTCTCATTCTTATAGAGATGTGGATCACTGTTGATATCTATCTCATTACACATATAGCGTTGTGTTAAGTGAGTGTGACCTTTGGGTGGGTATCAATAAGTCTCCTAGCACACTTGGCCGTTCTATATAAAATCCTTGCTAGCACTTTATGTCAACGTATGCTGCAGAAACGAGAGCTCTTCGAACATTTTATTTACTTTGTATACTTACTCCAAAGTTTGTTGTAAGTCTTTAAATTCTACCAAAAATCTCTATTAGCTATAATCTCACAATATAACTGATGGAATGAAAAACTCTCCTCTCCATGAATAAAGAAAATACAATATTTCATTTTCTTACAGGTTTCTCCTGAAGTATGATACAAAATGAAATCACTAATAGCGCTGCATATTTTCCTGAAGCGAATGTGTTAGATATATGGTTTCATTTTTATATTCAAGAATATTACAATAAACTATAGTTAAAGAGAGAAAAAGTAATTGGTTACAGAATGCTTCCTTCCTTTTTTGGGGTGAGACGGCTTTAGCGGTGGGATAGAGAACAGGCAGGAGTTTGGCCAGGCTGTTTTGTACCACCTTGGTATTTGCAGAAGTGATTTTTGGAAACGATGGAAAAATCTGGATGGCTGGACAGGAATTTGAATCCACGTCACCCAGTATGCCAAGCCCTAATGATACCGATCACCCATCGTATTTGATGACTGCTTTACTGTAGTACGTACCGCACAGATATTATATTGCGCTTTTTCCCTGAACGGTGAAGTGAATTCAGACTAAATGTGAGAATAGTTCAGATCAAGGATTAAAGCAGAACAAATGCTACCTCTAGCGTGCAGCTTCAACTCTCTCATTCATAATTGTTGGCCTATCTGTAACATTAAAGTGACAGTTACACCAATGGTTGCTAAGCAAACTGAAATGCCCTAAACACATGCACTTTCCTCCGCTTGATTATAGTTGAAAAGAAGTACCTTCTACCAGGTATACAGCTAAAGTACTGTTTTGATTTTGGACAGAACGAATAATCCGACTGTGACATTGATTATCACAGATGGGATTTCGTGATCACCGAGATCTACACGCTTTCTTTAAAGCTCATGACATTTGTAAGAAAGTGCTGTGTTTCTGAATTTTTTATCTGCGGAAGATATACTAACTGTAATACTCATGCCAGTAACATTTGTTGTACGTTGTATTAACTTGGGTGGTATTTTACCTTCCAGGAAGAATCTCTGACTTCACCGGGATCTGAAACTAGGCCACTGTGTTGGCCATAAATCTATTTACAGACCTCATTCTGTGTGCTGGACGAATTACATGATAATACACAGTGGATTCGCAAATGTTAAACCTGATTGATATGAGATGAAGAAGTAAGGTTATTCTTTGTGAAAACAGGGAATAGTTAAACATACTTTTAACCTACCCCCGTAGCTTCTTCGTTGTTTAGCTCACGTTAAATGTTCCTATAATTCTAGAAAATTATGATAATGAGGTTCGTTTTCGCCATTACATCATCTACGGCTAAAGTGCTAACACCTATCCATCCTTCTTGCTTCATTAAGCCCGACATTCCTTCTAACACCAACATATTTTCCGACGCAAAAGCCAACACATCGTAGTTCTCCCTGTCTTTAAACTTAAAGCCGTTCACTGAAGCCATCTTTACAAGCGTAACAAGTTATTTATAACATTAGGGTGCGTGAAGTGAAATGGAGGGGAGGGGGGGGGGTGTCTGGCGAAATCTCAACAACGGGGAGGAGGTGAAGGGGAGAGGGGGGGAGGCTGTCGACGGCAATATCAAGACATCTTTTTTAAAAAAAAAAAAAAAAAAAGTCTAAAAGTGACGTCGAAGCCGACTTTAAAGGGGGGGGGGTGTTTAAAAGCGCCCTCGGAATCAGGAGAGCTAAAAAAAGTCTAAAAAAAGCTACGAGGTTGGTCAGCAGGGGAGGGGTCCCGTGGGGGAGAGGGGAATCCGGAATTCCGGAAAAACACGTCACGTTATTAATAGATGCCCCCTTACTACCGTCTCGTACATTATTTACTATAATATGGAATAAAACAACGCTGGGCCCATAACCTGATAAAACCCGTTGCATTCTCGACACAGATAAAACTTTTTTTCGATAATTTTTTGTTTTGTTTTGTATCTGGCTATACACCTCGTTGACATCAATTTCGTTAGAGGCAGCAAGGGACAGAGGGCAAGGAACTGAAAGGAATTGGGCTATGGCCTTTTGATAGAACCATTCCGTCATTCACCTGGAGTAATTTGGGGAATTCATGGAAAACCTAAATGTTGATGTCCGGACGTGGATTCGAATTTGTTACCGCTCACCTAACACGCTCGGTGATGTCACTCTTGATCGTTTTCAAGGAATAGAGCTCTTGAATTCTTGTGCGAAACACGAGCTCGCGTCTTATTCTGCCTGTGTCGTTGTTATTGTTCGCGGTGGCCAAGTTGGGAGCGGCGGCGGGCGTTTTGCCCGGCCGACTGTCTGCCACCTGTCCCCCATTCATCAGGCGCGGGTTGCTGTGTGTCACGCGCCTGGCGAGTGTGCATCACATTGTACACCCGTGCTCTATGCGACGTATGTTTCCAAAACAAAAGGCGTAAATGATTCACAACAGTCACCGAGTAATCAGCTGGTTGTTGGTGCTCATTACCAGAGAGATTATATGGTTCGATTTCTACGTTAAGCTGTAGATCCATTGTACCCGGTAGGATTACCGGATTAGGTTAAGGCACATTCGCCAAGGGCGGAATGCGCAACCAATAAAAACGCTGTCACCAAATCAGCACGACCACAAGAGCCATTACCATTGTCAGAGAGATTCAATAAATCAATATTTATAGAGTTTTTTCTGTGACTATGAATTCAAAACCATAACAAATGCTGCAACCCACCTCTGTGGCTCAGTGCATTAACGTGCGGCACACTGGATACGTGAGACACAGCGGAGCAGGATCGAGTTATGGTATTCACATTCCTGATTGCGGTTTTTAGGCGGTTTTCCGCGATCATTAAGCCGAGGCAATACCCAATCTCCACCCCACAAACTACATCTTACACAAACAAAAAAACTAAGGCACCCAGAACATAGTGACACGGTGACATATCCACTTCTCCATAAGACTACGACAAGCCTATCAAGCCGGTAGTCTGACTGATAAATATGTTTTCAGATGACAAGGCCGACTCCGGCTGTATAGGGAATAGCGTGTTAGACTCGCGTTGCAGGTGTCGTCGGTTCGACTCCGGCCACGGGCATGGGTGGGTTTAATTAAGTGTTGTGTTTGTCTTGTGTCGTCTATACTGTTCTAAGTCTAAAGGCGCATTCCCACGATACCTTGTAACGAAGGCGAGACGAGACGGGACCTCATTAGCCGAAGTGTAGGGACGACCGCGGGCCGCATGTTAGTCCTAGCTTACCTTGCCGCCACCTCCCCACCACGTTGCATAGTGTCGTTTGGCACAGAGCACTTTACAGCAACAGAAGGGGTGCGCACAGTTGCTGCAAACCGATGGCAGCAGCGCACCGCTACACACGCCTGTGATGTTTACCGACTCAGAGTGGGTAGCTGCGTCTCGTCTCCGCTAGCAGAGGCGGCCCTGTTCCCATGGCGTCCCGTCCCGTCGCCTCCCGTCTCGCCTTCGTTTACAAGTGATCGTGGGAACGGGCCTTAATATACATTAAGTGCACCCACAAATAGTTGAGAATTACATAATTTTGGCCTCGTACCCAAATGCCATTTTAAAAAATAAGCACGAACTCCTGGAAAGAGCAAGTGTTCGGGCTGACCCGCGAAAGTGGAAAAAGTCCGCAAAGAGATGATGATGACGAAATGAGGCATTCGTATTACTACAACAATAGATTTAGTGACTAATAGATATCCAACAACAACAAAGAATTCGGAGAAAGTAAAAAGTACGTAATATATAACGTCTACAGTTAGAATTACAGTGGTTTGCGGTTATGTCATTCGATAATGATGGAATGAAGTAAACTGTATTATTTTACCATGCCTGGTAACTGAGTGCCTACTTCTGAGGCCTGGCGTTGAGTAGGATGTGGGTTCGATACTCAGTCGTACTAGAAAGTGTACAATTTTTAGATAGTTAGTAGTTAGGTTCCAAAAATGAAAGTCCTACAATTGTCGCCACATCTCGTGTCTCCTATGCCAGATGCGATGCTTCTTCTTCGTTTTAAATTCCTCTTACAAATTAGGATAACTTGTAGCCTCCCTTTTTTCCTTCTCCATAAAGATGATAATGTAACTTCATACTCATTACATGTCAAAATCGCTCTAGCCGTAATTCTTCAACTTTATGATACTGTGTTAAATCTGCTTAATTTCATTTATTTCATTTAAAATGCTTTCACAATGAAGGATTCTACAAGATCGTCTAAAGTGGTACATTTCTGCTATCTTGGATTATTTTTCTTTTCTTTTCTTTAAAGTATGTTCCACTTACGTCTGAGATTCACCCATACGATTGTAAGACAACAATTTAACTTTCCACCTGATCATTGTGGAACTCATAAATAAATGTCTGTTCCTGCTTGGCCTGTTCAAAATTGTAACTCTAGATCACAACTTCTTTCCTGCGACAAAATGCGGCCAAGATATTTGACAATTTCTTACAGCCAATTCAATGAATATCAGTTTCCAGGTTATTCGCATTTTCCTCACAGTATAAATATTCAGTTTCCTCAAAACTGATTTTGAATTGCGATTCATAGCATTGTTGCAGTAGTTTCCTTATCATGAAAAAGATTTCTTATTTATCGTTGCGTGCAATAAGTAATGTAAACATTTTAAAACCGCGAAGTCTTTCTCGGCGTTGGAGATTAATATATTCTCGGGAAACTAACAGAATAAACATGTTGTTTTAACTCAATATTTCGGCGATCAAACCCTATGTCGCCATCTCCAGGTTAAATACTGTACAAGTCAGAAGACCAGAACTTTATTGCTAATAATTTTAACTATCGGAGGTGTAAGTAAATAACTAACTGCACTAGTTTAGGCAAGCAAACTTTGTAGCGGTGTCATGCAACACACATGGTTCCATAGGATTGGATGTTTAAAATAAAAAACTGTATCTCGATCATGCTGATTATAGTTTTCAGATGATTATGTAACGGCATTGTAGAATGATGGGATAATAGCCACTCTTCGCCTCAAAATACTACACGTTACACAAACAAAACAGGACAAACAACATTTCAACGAAAAGTGGCAGATGACAACCTTCTCAATCCTCGCATTCGTTGCATCAACTCGACGGTGACCGAAATAAAAGCCCAAGTAAAACAATTTACAGCGTACAGGAGAAACACGCGTGTTGCAAAATTGGTGGAAATTATTCCGAGATAAAGTGGCTGTTCATATTCACGATTGAACTGTATGTTACTCTGCTAATTCATATGCCAAAAAATAAATGTGAAATCAAACTAATTTACTTTCACATTTAGACGCTCTAATTCTTTTTTAATTGAGTTGCCACAGTGATACGTGGAAATAGCCAAAAGCACTCGTGGCCATCTGTTATCCTAATACCGACCGCTGAAAAATAACGAGCGTTCCTTGCTCTCTTTCATTTCCCGCCTCTAGTGACCTCTGCGTTGACGAGGCGCAAAGCACTAAACACAAAAATTTGAAAATTCCAGCTTACTGGCTGGATGGAGGCAATATCACACAAAGTGAAAGCACGTTGACTCCTGCGTGCAGAATTATCTGACCACTTATTTTAGAGGTTTAACGACCGAAGCTAATAAGATTAACAAATAGCTGTGGCCAGTCCAGTTCGCTCTATTTATTGAGAGAATAATTGCGACAGTGAAAACTTGGCAGCCACTAGTGGAGTCAGACTAAAATAGTTGTATTATTTCTGAAGGTAGTACTGTACATTTCATAATATACATGTCCCTAATCGCTCAAGACCAATCTATAGGGAGAATGTTCAAGTTCTATCCGGACTCATAATCAAGGATTGAAATCAACGATGGTGAATTGATGATGTTTTGGGTTATGAGTTTTATCTGAAGAATATATTGTTCGTCTCTCGTGGATTTACTGTACATATTTCTTGCAAAAGCATATTTGGGGTACCACCTTTTTCTGTTTCGTACCCAGCGGGAGCTTTTGTGTTAAAGTCGTCTGGCTTCTAAACGGAATTAGGTTCAGACTTAAAATTTCCACATATTATCGTATAAAAGTTTTCAAAATTATATTTTATGTAGTTCCATACATATAAAGGTTGTCCAAAAATGTCCTCCTTCCCAGGATCTTGTTTATCGTTGCTTCAAGCCTTGAAGTGGAGGAGTAAGATTTTTATGATTTATTTTAGTGGAACATCAGAACTTGAGCAATTGGAAGTGTTATATCTTTTTTGTTTACATGTCTATCTTGGAAACGGGTTACTTAGGAATTTGAAATTCGTTTTCAGTATCGACAATATCCTGGACTTAAACAAAAATTATTGAAAATTATTACATATTTCGTAATAAAGTTTGTAATTTGCTTTGATTTTGCGGTTAGTCTGCCATATATTGATACTGTTTTAATTGAAAGTGATCTTAATACATAATGCACTGCTTCGTATTAAATAAAGAGGTAGATACTACCTTTAATAAATTTGAATGGAATAGAACTTGAACTTATGTTGAACATTGATTTTTGCGACAAATGCCTGCCATCTGATAAACCGTACCAGGGGTCCAGCTTCGGAAAAAAAAAACATATCCCTGGCTTTAACGGAGATCGATCCACGGTCGCTTGGGTCGCACACAGGCGTCCTACCATGGAGGAAATTCTGGAGAAAGCTAAAGAATGGCCGGAGAGGGATGCTAACCCCGTCACATACTTCTAGTGCCAATGGTTGTAATGCTCTACCATGTAACCTATGCTCAAAATTCTATATAGGTCAAACTGGCAGAAATTTCCATACAAGATACTTAGAGCATATCAATGTCTTCAAAAAGGAACAACACACAAAATCAGCAATAGCCACACATATACACTACACCAGTCACCCTTTTTTTTTTTTTTGTAACAGTTTAACGTCCCTTTTTAACAACGTGGTCTTTAGAGACGGGAAAGAATGGGGGCAAGGAATGGGAAGGAATTCGGCCATGGCCTTTTGAAGGAAGCATCCCGGCATTCGCCTGGAGTGATTTGGGGAAACCATGGAAAACCCAAATCTGGATGCCCGGACGGGGATTCGAACCGCCGTCCTCCCGAGTCACCCTTTCAATGACATTAATAAAGATTTGAAGGTACTCCACCACATAAATAAAAGCCACCATATGGACTTAATGGAAGAATTCGAAATTTATTTACATCTTAAATCATCTAAGGATACAATATTAAATGAAAAATTAGAAAGTGAATCTGTAACCTTTTTCAAATCTTTTGACGCCTTAATATAAATTATGTATCATCCGCTAAATCCTAACTCTTATGTAATTATTAATATTAAGCACATTTCTAAATCATATACAAAATCTCTTTTATGTAATAATAATATCCTTTATTATGTCTAGGCTTCAAGCATATCATCTTTGAATTGTATAAATGTTAATTCTTTAAATCATCTTTACCTTGTGTACAATACACAAACTTTCAATCTGTTTACATCATTCAATAACGTTTGTGTAATTTAAGGATGTATTTGTGTGTGTTTCTGTTTCTGTGGTGCCATTTTCGTCAGAAACCTTCAAAAACGTAAGTAAGTGATAAGAAAAATGTTTCCATCGATGTTTTATTACATAGTATTTATACCATAGTACAGCATCCCAAAATTCTTTTCCAGAAATCACATGAAAACTGTGCAAACGTCCAGCAAAAACAAACACAACGACTCCTCATATTTCTATAAATAAAAACATATAAACCTACTTATAGTGCGTTTGAAAATGGGAATAAATTCCCGAAACGCGTCATGCACAAAATAAATTAAAGCAACAAAAGTAACTGTGTCGCAGTTTTCATTTGTTTACCCTTAAGCAAATACTAATGATACTTGGTAACATTTTGTTTTTCGTTACTTATTGGTCAAACAAGCCTCGCAAAGGTTTGTCAAATTTTCCTTCAGTTGTTTGGATGTTTCCGAGGTGCTAACATCGTACGTAATGGGTTCCAATACAGACAAAATGTAACTCGCATCGACTCTTGCACTTTTTTTTAAGGGCGAAAACATTGCTGAATGTAATATTAGAAACTTAACCTGAAGAGTATAAAAACTTTCTTAGAATGGGCAGTGAACCGTTCAATGGTTTTTTGGAATTAATTCGTCCTAGAATCGAAAAAGAAGACACTGCTATGCAACAGTCGATTTAAACTGCTCGGCGACTATCGATCAGTTTGAGGTTCTCGTCTAATGTAACTGATTTTGATGATTTAAAATTTCAATACTACATTGCACCTCGGGGCAAGGAAACTTGTAAAGCAATAAATGAACAATTGAAAACTAAGGTCTTATGAATTGACTTTTTTACAAACAAAGATCTCGATACTTACAGAAATAAATTGAAAAACACAATCTTTATCAGTTATCTTTGACATGGTATGTGCTTGAAAGGTAGAAACAAATACAAGGCTTTTGACAAACACGACACGCAAACTTGTTTTAAGATATTTTTTCGAAGGTGTATTTAGTTTTATAGTGAAATTATTAGCATTAAGAAAGGTAGTTTGGTTTCTGAGTCGTGCCAAGCGGCGTAACGCAAAGCCAGTATCTCTGAGTGATTCTATGGTGTCCTCCAAGGCCGAGATTTGCACTGCATTCCTACTGTGAGATACATTGTTACAGCCTGTGCTCATGAAGGGAGCAGGCACCCTGTATGTGATATACATGTGAAAGCGTCCGTTCTCCACGTCTAGGTTCAGTGAAACCAGTTTCCGACAAAGGAAGGGTGGCAGTGTAGAATTGTGGCGAGCAGCCCTATAATAATTGAAGAATTACCAATTTAGGCCAACATTGCGAAATTCTTGCCTCCGCTGGGTCAGAAAGCAACCAACACCACTTTCAGTCAAACAATCCACCATTATCTCATTACCGGGAAGCCTCCTATGCACGCCACAGTTTTCAGTTTGGAAGTGTGTATAACCAGTAATGTGTGCCTTCATTAAACTTTCTAAAATAAATCCACTCAACCATACCTCTTGAGCCCATTCCTAGGAGCTACCTACCTACTTAGAGTTAAGATATAGCTTAATCTCTGCGCTCTTTTCTAGCTAGATGCTTACAGATGTCGATTTGATACATTTTTAACCACAGCCGGCAGTAATAGTACTAGAACGGACCCAATTCTATCGGGGAAGTGTCGTATTCAATCCTATCAAACAAGCGATAAATTCATCAAAAAAGTCAAACAATTATCTTTCTTTGTTTTTTGTTTTTGACAAAATGTTTGATAAATATTTAATCGTTTTCCGGCTTCTTTAAGACCACGTAGAACCGTTTACCACTACAACGCGGCATAAGCGCTGTAACCCCTGGTAGTCTACGATGGGAATCACGATATAGATATGTTTCTGAGATTATGCTGTATATTGTTCTTTCTTTTATTAATTTTAATATGGGACAAGGAAATTGGTTGGTGTAATTAATGTGTACAAATGTATATTTATATGCAAATTTATGGAACAGGTATTGAAAGCCTGTAATCGTATGTGCTATACTGTAAATTTAAGTCTGTTTAGTATTAGTGCTATATCCGAAAAATATGAAACTTTTATAATGTAATTGTATTGTTACAACTTTAACCCTGCCTAGTATTAGTACTATATCTGCAAATCCACAATGTAAAAATGTATACATAGGTTGGCTGTATGGTCAGGAAACCAAAAGTCAATAAATAAATAAATAAATAAATAAAAACCTGTTAGTCGGATCAAGCATGTCAGAAGTAACAGGTATCGGAATGTTAGCAAAGTGAGATGCACCTGACTTTTTCCAGGAGTCATATGCATTCAGTACGATGACTCAGATTCGTCTACTATTGACTTCACTGTTCTCGCCACCCAAAACAAACAATTCACCGAGATAAAAAGCACTGTGTATTCATTGAAGTGCGTTGTAAACATTAGGTAATTCAGTGTTGTCTATGCTGCAGGATCTGGAGAGCTGGAGTTTGAAGAGTTCTGCACGCTGGCAGCCAGGTTCCTGGTTGAGGAAGACGCAGAGGCGATTCAAAAAGAGCTCAGGGAAGCTTTCCGTCTCTACGACAAGGAAGGTCAGTCATCCACCTTGAATCTCGAAACAATATACTTTCTGTGAAACTTTCTTGGATATCTCGCTAACAGACAGAAGCGACTGAACAATGTTTTGGAAGAAAAAGATGTGAGGCATCTGTTTAGGATGATGAAAAGAAACCAAATACAATAATAACTGTTGATAGAGAGAATATAGTGAACTCATGATATTTTGGTTGTAGCTCGCGCTATGCAACAAAAGACGCAGGCACTTTAAGTCGCTAGCAGCTCAATTCTGAATCTTCCGCATCTTCCCACCCTGGGAAGCTATGAAATATATCAGGGGGGGGGGAGTGAGGGAGGAGGGGGGGGTAGGGGGTGCGAGGTAGATCTGAACCATCGGAAGTACTGTGTCTCCTTCACCGCCTCTTAAAGCTGACAACCTTTATTCTAACAGCACATACCGTCACATAATTAGTGAGTTTCTTCTGAGATGGCATTTTTAGTACTGAGAATTAGACATTTACCGTTTTTACCAATGAAAATTTAGCGTCATTTGTGAGGGGGAATTTTTCTTTTCGGCGGAAGGGTGGCGTGGTAAAATAAAGTCTGGAAACCCCTAGTTTAAAGCTATACATGTGAATAATTGTTATTATTGTAATGTAAATTTACCTCCCTTATATGAACATAAGCCTGTCTCGTTGTTTTAGATAGCAACGGTACCTTGCTGACGTCCATTTGCTAACCACAGTGCTGGCTGGCTCGAACCCCGTGGACAGCAGCCTTGAAGAGTTGATGGCACACAATTCCTAGTCCCAAGAATGTGTACAAAGATCATGAGATAAATTCCAAACCTCTGAACCATGTGCTTGGAGTGACAGCACGCGACGTCTGTAGGATGGGTATTTTAAACATGGTGGGCCTAGATGTCTTTCGGAAGAACAGGTCCGAATGATCCATCCTATCTCCACTTCCTGAGAAATTCTTACACAACTTCCTTTTCTCGACCATTATTTCGACCATATGTTCAGTACTTACTTAATTTCAACATATAACAGCACATTTCAAGTACCCCAGTTTTCGTTTTTGATATTCGTTAAGTCCAACCTTTGCTTTCATAAAGTGTTGTGACCGATCCATCCAATTTATGACAATTCTTTTCTGTTAGATTAATGTTTGATGCTTAAATAGTGAAATTCTTTTATTTCGTCTGTTACACCTAACCTCACTTCACACTTTATCTACTTTTACTATCCACATTACTGATTGACCTTTTACTTCGTTTACTTGTATTTATAACACCTTCCTCTCCACATATTTTTTTTTTAAATTTTAGTCAGTGATTTACCAATATCCAGTTTCCTCTCCTAGGAAGGGAATATCACCAGCAGGTCGTAGCATATTGTTGCAGCCTGATCCATTGCTGAGACTTGAATCTTACTTACAGCTCGTTTATTACTTCCTCCACATACAAATTACTGTCTTTGGGTACAAAGGGCAGCCTTGTCCAATTGCAAATATTTATAGTCGTGTTTCTTAAACCTCTCTTCCAATATAGGCTTAAAGGCCAGGATTGGTTCCCTTGTACCCCGTTTCTTCAGCTCGAATCAACCTCTTCTTCTTTATTCGTATCTCACCCAGAGATGAAGACAGTCTGGTTTCTACGGTCATACACTATTACTAGTTTGAACATGAAACGTTAGTAAAGTTATTGCACATGTTTCTTTCTGAATATTTTGAAATCTAGTAAGTATGTTAGGCTGGACGTTTCTTAACTACTTCAGCCAAACTGTATGAGCAACTCGTTTCTCAACATTATTCGTATCTCGATCAGGTACCTTTCCGTAAAGACTACTTTGAAGTCTCTGTTTCACAAGCCGGTTCCAGTCATTTACGTAGGTGCCACTTGCATTCCCACTACCAGGAGGTATCGCTCACCTGCAGTATGTGCTACGGTCTCGAATTCGCTATCGATTTATCGAGTAAGGCTTAGGCATGCTTCACGGTCCAGCGCTTGCATTAGTAATACCAGGAGATAGCTGCTGCTTATGGAACGTAAGCATCGTTACAGATTATATCCCACTGCGATGATGTAACGAATACCGCTGTAATAGTGCTGAGATCACGCCAATCATTACTGGAGCATGACGAACAGAACATTTTGACTACGTATCTGCAATCATAAAGAAATAAAATAATCATTATTCTGGTAATTTTTTATGTTGATTATTATGTTTTATTACAAACAGATTAGAATATTATTAGATTGTTCGTGGTTTAATTAATATGATAAATAACCAGTCCACCATACAGTTCACTTTAAACTTGCTTTTATTTTCATAAACACGACGTCAAAGATAATGTTTACACACATACAATTCTGCGATTGTATACAAAACTTCTTCCACAGACAATACAGTCCTTGGCCGTCAAAACTGAGTCGGTGAAAACTGTTTCTCAGTCTCGGATGATCGCTATATATAAACTCCATCGAAATTTCTAGAACTCTTCTAAAGCTTCCGACAGATATTTCTCGAACATTAACAATACTTAAACAATTGGAACATATTAAAAATAATCATAATTAATACATAATCATTTACAATAAATACAAACTGGTAAGAAATGGAAATTAAAGGTACTTAAAGACAAAAGTATTCAAATAAATCAATTTAAACTGTAGTAAATTGTCCTTTAGACATCGTAAATTGCCTTAATACCTACATTTAAGCAATTCTCTTGTACAATTCTGTCTTTAGACATATTAAATGGCCTTTAAATAATTTCTTTTCAAAAAACAAAGTCTATTTACACTGATTGACAGTTAATTGCAAAAAGAAACATACAAGATTCTATCCAATCAAACTCTGGCTTGCTACAAATGCTTTATAAAACACAATTCCATTTAATTTTAGGTTTGAGGGCTGTTACAGTATCCGTAGGACAAGTAATGAGTTTCAATTTTTTTTCAATAAATGAGTAAATCCAGTGTTTCAAAAATCTGTGTACGCTTGTTGTACAGTAAGCAAGAGATACAAACCTTCATAATACTAGGACGACGTCTTAGTACAATTTTGTCAGTGTTGTGAAATTGTGATGGTAGGATCTAGATGCCATTCAAGAGGGCCCGATTTCGATTCTAGTGGGTGATTAACCAGTTCATGTTAAACCAAAAGCAGTTATGATTAGTACTTTTTTCCTTCTTATTTTTTCAGAAAAGAAAAATACAGGACGTCATCGATTTACTTCCAGTTTTTTCCTTAGTATTAGAGGTTTATAATCGCAAAGAAAAATGGCCACCAACTTATCAAAATTTTTTTATTTACTAACTCTAAAATACACGGCGCATTCACATCTCGTGTAATTTCGGGGCCTACGCCACAACGCACATTTTTGGAAGATTTTTCTTAACGATGAAAATAAATACTGATGGTCTCCAGTTATCACATCTAAAATGAGTGGTCTGGTGGCTCGATGGTTAAGGCGTCTAACAGGCTATTGAAAGGTTCCCGGTTAGAATCCCTGTCTCGGCGGGGATTATAGGCACTTAGCCCGGCCTTCACCTCTGGCAAAGCTTGCTGTGTAATGTGAAGTTCGCCAGAACGCTAGAACGATTCCGTGGTTCGGATTCCACGTTAAACTGTAGGTCCCCTGTACCCGGCAGGATTGCCGGGCTAGGTCGAGGCGGCTACGACAGGGGCGGAATGCGCAGCCGGTAGAAGCCCTGTCTTTTTTTTTTTTTTTTTTTTTTTTTTTTTGTAACAGTTTAACGTCCCTTTATAACAACGTGGTCTTTAGAGACGGGAAAGGATGGGGGCAAGGAATGGGAAGGAATTCGGCCATGGCCTTTTGAAGGAAGCATCCCGGCATTCGCCTGGAGTGATTTGGGGAAACCATGGAAAACCCAAATCTGGATGCCCGGACGGGGATTCGAACCGCCGTCCTCCCGAATGCGAGGCCAGAACGCTATCCGTTACACCACCACGCTCGGTAGAAGCCCTGTCACCAGGTCATTACGACAACAGGGAATTATTATTATACCTCTAAATACATATTTCGTAAACTGAATAAAGCAAAAAAATATTAATACAAATCTTGGAATGTTATATGCCAACTTCCATCATTAACATGCACTGAATGACTTGAAGTGTCATGAGGCGTTGAGTCCCATAAAAAAATGAAAACCGCTCAAACAGTATTGGTTGATGTTCACGTAGAAATAAGATCGAACCTAGTGTAATGTCGTGGGGTCAACATGGTAATACATAGAGGCTGTTTGCTGCGGGTCCCCATGTTCAACAGTGCTCGTAAAAACTTGTGCCTGCGCCAGTATTTCACTCTGCTGTCAGATCTCCCCCTATCCTGCTATACAGAGAGGGCAATCTCCATATCTCCACGTGGAGATTTTATCTTTTCATGGAGTTATGCACACTAGTATGTGCGAATACTTTCCGCCTCAGAGAAAAGTATGTTACGAAAGAATACTGTATTGTAATATACACAATAAAAATGAAAATGAAAATTTAATTATTCACTGTTGTCAAGTAAGAACATTCACATGACACGCATAATCTCGTTTGAGCTGATCTTTGCAGACACGAAGTTGGGCCTTAAGTTTATTCCTTGTTTCAGTTTAACACCACATTCACCGGCTGTTGGTTGTGTTTCAGGAAACGGCTATATCTCTACAGATGTGTTGCGGGAGATTCTGAGGGAGCTGGATGACAAGATTACCAAAGAAGAGCTCGACATGATGATAGAAGAGATAGACTCTGATGGCTCTGGAACGGTGGACTTTGACGGTAAGTATCACGATCTTTCAGTCTGCAATAATCTCCGGCTGCTTCACCTTTATTAGCTGCAGAATGCACAATCAAATACAGCTACGTCACATACTAAACGAAATTCTTGTCGAGGCAACTTAAAATGTGTCTGACTTTAATGTTTGTTTCCACCCCCACCCCGAGGAAAAAAAAGTGAAGTGCGGGAGTCGAAATTTGGCTTGGATGCGTAGGAGCAGTATTCGGTGATTCGCAACCTAGAACCATAACCGCGGATTAAAACATCTGGCGTTTCGCACGTTACGTCCTCAAATTCGGTATCGGTGTTTCGCAACCTGAGAAGCAGGTAAAATAAAACAAACTGTTTGTGATTTCCAGAAAAATTTATTCATTTGTCGAACCACACGAACAGTCAATAAAACATCATATAAAATAGATATTTGCTATTATCTCAGGTTGACTTTAACTCTAATCGCAATACTCATTTCTTTTACGAACGTGAGATTATCAATCATACTGTCTATGCATTTTTTAATTAATTCGGATTTTTCGTTGGTTACTGACATGCTCGGGCGATAATGTACATCTTGCGTTGTGCGATTAATTTTTAACCTTGTTTCCACCTGGATGTCTCGCAGTACATTTATTACTAGCCAAATATTCGGGTGGCCGTGATAAAATTGCAAATTAAAATGTGCATGGAACGATTCAGGATCACTGGTTGTGCGTGGAGATTGCGGTTCACATTAAACCAAAATTTCAGGAGGAAAGTGGAACAATATATAACATTGTAATAAGTAGTTGGTGAATTCCACACTTACAGGGACGTTGGAAGGTTTCTCATTTACCAGCATAGAATATGTTTCAGGACATCGCTGGGTGCAACATACTTTAAACTGAAGAACCATTTGAACCATTCTCTCACCTTAGAATATATAATATCAAGTACAAGCAGTTAAGGTTTCTTCTAGGGATTTAGGCGATATTCCGCGTTTCTTCTCTCTCTGTTAAATATTGCCTCGAAGGTTTGATATGACATAATGGTTTACGTAGTCTAGTTCAGCAATTACATTTTTTTTTTTTATGCCTCGTCGAAGGGTAAGGTCCTTAGAGGTGGGATGGGACTGGGACAAGGAACGTGAAGGAATTCGGTCATGGCCTTTTTGAAGGAAGCATCCTGGCATTCGCCTGGAGTGATTTGGAGAAACCATGGAAAACCCAAATCTGGATGCCCGAACGGGAATTCGAACCCGCGTCCTCCCGAATCCGAGGCCAGAACGTTAACCGTTCACCCACCACACTCGGTTGCCTTTCTAATTATCTTGTTTGGTCGCGCAGAAATGTCGGCAAGAGCCTTTCGTTTTCAGTAGTTCTACTCGAGACACATAAACACAGAAAAAATGTGGCTTTACACACCTGTAATAGTTCAATTTCACGATCAATTAGATCATAGTGGTTGTGGGATCCAGATATTTTCACTATGTCACTCACGGCACTGTTAGACGTCACCTACACTTTACACCGTTCTTTTGTACGACTTGGACACATCCACAATACGTTACCACTAACGTACGTTTTTTGTCTTTAAAAAATGACACTTTTCCACGAGTATTGCCTTTGGTCTCTTGCTCGACACATGTACTATTGGAGACGACATGGTGAAAACTGATAACTTACGTTGAGTGATAATGTGATGAAGAGTAGACAGGCGAGCAGAACTAAGATCCCGTGTTTACTGTCTCCGGGTTGCGAATCACCGTACGATTCCTTGTTTACGTGGGTTGCGAAACATCGTATCAGTCTGACCGCCGAGAACAATAGCCAGGTTGCCAATCACTGCAGGGCCGTGTAAGAGTCCTTCTAATGTGGATTCAAGTGTACTTATTTTAATTTGTTATTTGGCTGCCCTGAAAATTAAAACTACCACTATTACCATCTATCTTGTAACATCTAGTTTATGACGTTGTTAAAATTAGAATAAAAAATAAGATGCATTAATTAATAAATTAATTTGCAAAATTAATCCCGGGTAGACGCCAAGAATGGAAGTGTTCTCTATCCGAGAGAAGTGACATTCCAATTCTGAAATACTTTTAATCAAAGCAATTTTAATTTTAAAATACCATTAAAAAACACAAATCTTCATCTAATCAAATGATATACTGGTACATTGGAAAGGAAGTTATTGAAAGCAGGGTTTACAACACCTATTATTTTCTTTGAGTATAAAATTGATTGGTTTATTGAACAGAACTGAACATTAAAAGTTTTGAACGATTTAGAGCATGATTCTCATCTCAGAGCGTTGCCTAGGGTTGAATGACACAAGAGTGTCTATACATCGTCGGCGTTCTTTACCGTAGCAGATGAGTTGCGGAGAAATCAGACATCAGCTGGGCGCAAGGTCACTTGGCGAGCTAGCTCCCCGCAGGCAATCTCCCGTGGTGCGCCGGTGCGGATTGTTTGCTGGCCAGAAACAGAATGTCTTCTCCCCCGCTTGTTCGCCCCGTTGAAAACTCTCAGGCTCCCGAGTTTTAGCTGACGCGGGAAATTTCAGTGAGTCGCAGCGTTTGGCGGGTCGTCCACTATCTCCATTGGCGCTCCTCATGCAACATAAAAAACTTATGGTTTCTAAAAGTTCGTAACACAGTTTGATTCGCTGCTTCCCAACAGAGGTGTCCGCAACCTGACTTTTTCTCCGAAGCATCGTTTCTCTAGTTTCAGCTTTCTACTGTACCAGGAAATCCTCATTTCGGCAAGTCCCTATACTGTCCTTTGAATTTCATTGCATGCATAAAGCTTTTAACTTTACAGCCTGCCATAAATCGTTCGGTCTTTCAGCGCAGGTATGAGTCACCTGGCTCTCACCGATGCCAAAGAAACGTGGAATTCACAAGCATAAATTTCCCGTCACCAAGGGACATTACAAGCTCTGAATACCTCCGACAAATACAGTATTTCTCTGGTAAATCTGTTAACCTATACCGCGGAAAGAGTTTCTTACTGCTAACCAAAACGAAAATTTCGCTCTACCAGGTCAGTAGAATTAATCTGTCACAAAGATAATTTCCTCAAATTGCTACACAGATGAGAGCAGAACGTGCAGTCTGAAACAAACCATTCTCCAGATGTGTTATTCCACTACTTTCAGTGATTGGTCCGATTACAGCATTTGATGTACAGATGATTTGTTATAATAAATACTGTTATGAAATCATTTGAGCCGTTTTCAATCATCTACAGGGTGATTCAGGGCGAATGGGAAATATTGAAGGAGGTGATAGTATGAACAATATTGAGTAAAAAAGTTCATGTATACACGTGTCCGACTTCCATTTGTTTTGGAGATGCAGTTCCTGGAATGTTATGCATAAAATAAACCTCACGAAATGATCAAGAGCACACGAATAACTTGTTGACGTACTTTATTCATGCAAAAACAGGAAAAGTAAACACAACAGGCGAATTACTCGCTCGCATTGTAAACACTGCTACTCCAGTAAAAGTACACTAAAACGCAATCAGAAGAGCTACTCGTACTGTTGCGAAGAGAAGTGCAAAGAGTATTGAATTCGATTTTCGAAAATTTAATTTAAGCTTTTGTAAAATATTCATTTATTTTCTACATGAATAAAGTACTTCAGTAAGTAAATTTGTGTGCTCTTGACAATTTTTTGATGTTTATTTTATGCATAACGTTCCTGTACCTGTATTTCCAAAACGAATAGAAACCGGACATATTTATAAATGAACTTTTTTACTCTATGTTGTTCATACTACCACCTTCTTCAATATTTACTATTCCTCCTAAATCACCCTGCATGTAAAGGAATGTGGTTATTTAAAAAAAATAAGATTACACTAGGCATTAATGACTCTTATAATCTATCCTCTACTGCTTCTCTTTATAATCAGGTTTGGCCATAAAATATCTGTTTTCTTAAAACGCTATTACCCACCACAAATCGCTTAAGCGATGTGAAATTTTTATGCGTGAGCTGTACGAGTTGTGGCTTATTTAAAATATTTTTAGCTTTTAATAATTTTTCTCCATATCTTAAGGAAATACTTCTGAAGAATGCCGAATGGTGTAAAGGCTTTAGAATTTTGTTATAATCAATATATATATATATATATATATATATATATATTTGTCTATAGAAAGGCTCACAGTTTACTGGGCAATCACTTTAGTTTTGGTTATTGCGTCAATAAGGTAGAGGTGGTTCCCCTAATGTCTGTAGGATCTGTTCGGTGGGACAGATAAGGGTAAAGTTCTTTATCAAATGTTTTGATATTGTCCGCTGTGGAAATGTCGTAACCAGTATCACTCTCATATCCGTTTACTCCTGAATATGTTCCTCCCTGCTAGTCATTGAACAGTGGTTGTTGCTTTATTCTTATATTGAGAAAAAATCTTTGGATCCCAGCCGTCCCCTCCGCGGTTAGTGACTCCAACGACTAATCTTCTGCTCTGTCTTATTGAACAAGGATCTTATGAATGTTTTAGTATAATCAATTGTTGGTACAAATTTGTTTGTTGATCGTAGTGCTTTGTGGTGTGCTTGCAGAGTTCATGGAGGTGATGACCGGGGAGTAGTGATGCAGCCACCTGTTCCTCTGCACCCAGGAGGCTGACTACACATTCCGCTACCTCACACCTGTCTGCAGCTCACAACATGTTTGTTTTTGTACCATCTGAGGATGTTGTTTCATGAATGAAAATAATATTTGGATTAAACATAAATTTCTATAGGATTGTAGCTGTTAAAAGACATACAACATCAGTGTAGTACTAAATTAAAAAAAAAAAAAATTAGACTTTAGAACACCAGGTTAACGTCCGGTACAACTTGTAATAACATATTATATAATTAAAAGAATGTTTTCATGATTTTGTTTCTTTTATTGCATTTTCAATTTCGAAAATAATTACGTTTTCCAGCTAAATGTGAGTAACTTTATCCATGAATTCTCCAATGGTCCCCTCGAGCAGAATAATTATAGATATTAAGGTTCAATATTTTAATACTTTCTTATCTATTACGTTGATGTATAAGTTCGTACTGTTTTTACTTCTCTTGATGGTTTCTATGAGTTTATTAATCGATTATCATTTTTATTTTGATGCTCAGTTGTTCTTGAGTTTATATGTTTGATTATTCATTTTTTTTAAATACCGAATTCAGCCATGGACGCTAGAAAATGGAGCACCAAGTGGAGAAAGTGGGACATTTCGGACGTATTCTTCTATTTGAGTTCAATAAGCGCGAAAGCTTTGCGCCGTGTATGGGGACAATGGCGTAGGAAACAGCACAAAAAGAAAATCGTTTTCACGTTTTAAGGACAGTCGTTCTGACAGTAATGACACTACATGTTCGGGAAGTTTGATGAAGACCGTTAAAATTCATTAATTACAATGACCCACGTCAATGTACTTTAGAACTGGCAAATGTGATGAACTGTGTCCTGTCCACCATCGTGTAACATTGGCATTCAGTGGGAAAAGTTAAAAAGTAGGGTGCATGCTCTAAGTCAGCTGGTGGCCTTATGTGCTTCTCTCCTTGCTCGTCATCGATTGACTCGTAAACAACATTGAACACTCCTATCCAATATCGCTGCTGGTGACGAGAAATGGTTCATTTATGTTAATAAGAAAATGAAAGCAATGGCAAAAAAAAAAAAAAAAACTTCGCGTACAAATAGTAGCTCGTATCCACAAAAGATAATGTAGTATGCTACATTGCTAATTGCTTCCCCGAGGTGTATCCATCGCTACCAGCATTTATTACTTCCAGCTGAAACGTCTTGCATACGCAGTCCAAGAATAACAACCAATAAGACTGTGTGAAGTGATGCTACTGCACAATAACTTCTGTCCGCACTTTGCCAACCTGACAGAAAACGCTGTCCAGGACTTGTGTTGGAAACTCCTTCCGCATCCTCCTTATTCACCTGATCCTGAGCCCTCAGGTGTTTGCAATTTTCGCTCCTTACCGACCAATCTACAAAGGATTTTATCTACAGATGAAAATATGGCCCGAACATGGCTGGATTACTTCTTTAACTCATGGGATTTATACTGGTGGATTCGAAAAACTACCCCAGTGTTACAGAATGTTGTAAATAGTGAAGAAGAATTCAGTGTTGATGTTTAACGTATCTGACGTGTAAATACTTATGAAACAACGCTACAAACTTATGAACCAACCTAGTTATCAATAAGAAAGTTTTTTCTGCATTTGTGGGACACAAATTATTACGTATTAGAAATAGATATTTTTTTAAAGCGGTGTAAGTTCTAGACGAGTTTCCTTTTATTATAAAGTATTATAAATATTATTAAACTTACAGTTCACAGCAAATATAACAACACCTACAGCAAATGATGTTAGGCACAACTTAGAAATATATTTCTTTTAGTAATACAAATGTAATGAATTAATATCGTAATGCTGAACTTTACACCAAAAGATTAGATACAGCATCAGTGTCTCATTTGCCATCTACACGCACTGCGTAGAGATTTAATCCAGGTCTTTGGCCAAGTACAAAATGTGCCGAAGTTATTCACCACTGTCACATTAAACAGCTCACCCGCATTGAGCACCAGGTATTGCTATCGACTTTAGACGAGAAGTGGATGGTCGTTTCTAAAAAGTTCTCTCTTATCGACAAGTTTAAAGCATCAAAAACACTAGCGTAAACCGGGCAGTCATTCCACCCCTTAAAAGCCATTGGAGATGCTTATGTAGTAGAATTTGCAACCGGGTCGAACCAGTGTAAAATTGTTTCAACACAATAAGTTTCATTCCCTGTTTTCTGCCCTAGCATATGCACAGTAGCGTCGGCGAATACCAAACAAACGCTCCAAAAACTGGACTTTTTATAGGACTTTTGCAACAGACAGAGGCAAGATACCGCTCGATGATCAGCCTCTGAAAGATTAACATAAATGTTTGCTGTTACTCTGCCCTAGTCTCCCCTGTAAGGTTTAGAAATGAACTGTGTTCAAAGCTGTCGTATCATGTTCAGTTTCGGAACAACTGCTGAAAAGAATGTAGATTATTACGGTGACACGGCACATGTCGTCACCAAAATGCGGGCCAGTTAGGTAAAGTGCTACCGTAAGAGAGCCACATACGAGTTGGAAGGACGTGGTTTGTGTATTAACTAGTCGGCGTGTTATTTGAACCATGCGAAAAAAATGAACTCTTTTCTCTTCTTGCATTTATTCCATAAGGTGTGATTTGCTAGACTTCTTCTTCAATTTAAGCTGATCTTGTAAATCTTCAGGTGAGGCACTTACTAGTGTCATGTCCTCCCGCAAGGTATCCAGCCTACGCTTCCTGGGTCTCCCTCGTGGTCTTCGGACCTCAGGACTTACTTTAGATGCAGTTCTCGCATCAGAAGAGTTGTTGCTGCACAGATCATGGCCGTTTTATCGTAGAGGACCCATCGAAGATTGGAGACACACACCAAATATCGCCTAAGCTTCTGTTACTGCTGATGTGGTGCATACTAAAAACTGAAAGGAAGAGCAATTTCCCTTATTCCCATGACATACCACTGCTATCTACGTAGAGATGAAAAATATTTAAAGTGTGACGACAGAAATTTTCTTAGAGCTCTTTATATCCTGAAATGTAAACATTTCAACTGCGAGAAATGTTTGTTGTTGATAACAACATGTAAAAATTTTATGCTTATAATAGGTCTATAGCATGAAGTAAGTCCCAGACAGGTCTGTATGTTAAAGTTTTTATTCCTTTTTAATTTTTTTTTTAAAGTTTTGGGGTACTACTCGTAATGCCATCGTGCTAGCTCGGTTTATAGCTGTCAGCTCGACCTCTGCCATCCAAATGACAGAAATACAGTATAGAGGACCGAGCCTGGACGTAAGCTCGAGCCTGACAATGGGTTCTGTCTGTTACTCGCGTGCTGGTGGCAACGAAGCGACGCTGATTCTCGCTCGGTACAAGTAAGTGAAAAATTAATTAGTGTAGAGTAAGTGTCTTCTTCTTATTCTTATAATCTACTTGCTGTTGTGTCACTTTATAATACTGTATTCGTTTACTTTAAGAAAATTCGAGAACGACTCTTATGTTAGTGAAAAAAAAAAAATCTGATTGCCCCACATTTCAACATTTCTGTGGTAAGTTTTCAGTGACTGAAATATGCTTTCTGTAAAAGAAAGAACAGCTGTAATGACCACGTTAGATATGGGAGGTGTTTATTATCATTGTCATGAATTTCTCATCCTTCATTATTACGTATATTTAATTAAATATTTTACGTGTCTATAGGTTGAGGTGTAGCCTCAATTTCGAATCAGCCTGAAGTTAACGCCTGTTGTCATCAATATAAAATGTAAACTTGAATTTTTGAAATATAGGACAGCGAATGTTATTTGAGGCAAGACGGACGAAGTTCAACGCTACATAGATTATTCATCCTCTAACGATAGCAATGACGATGAAGAAGACAATCTACTTACTAGGTGGATATTTAGAACAATACGAAGTACCCTTAGGTGTCTATAAATGTTATAGTACAAGCGTTACAAGCCAGTGGCTTTTCAGCAGAGCTGGTTTCATCAATTCAAAAAAGCGAAACAATGTTTCACCTGAACATATCGTTGTTATTTTCGTTATTTACAGTCACGCATGATAGTCATATCAGTTATGTTTTGGAAGTGTTTTCAACGTCGTACATTGATATAAATTCCTCCAAGACCGCACATACATCTGAAGCCTCCGTATAAACCATGATACACTCAATGTGGGTTCAGGGTGTAATTTATTTATGTCAGTAACCGTAGATAACAATTTTATGATATGGTTTCCTTTACATTGTGTTTTGATTTCACGGCTTGTAATGATTTCGTTACGTATGTTTGAGAAACACATTCACATTACACTTTATATCTACTGCGGCTTAGCCGATAGAACATACCCAAAATATTGATAGTAGTCATTGATCTACTGTTGTTTCGCGAGTCCCCCTCCCGTACAAACTTGTCCCGTTTTCTCTGATCTAAACACTTGTTGCGCGGCACACGCAAAGGAGACACTGTCCGCTGTTTCTGCATTGCTGAGCCTTCGTTGTACGCCGAACTTTCGTTCGTCCGCCGATCCTTCATTTGTCCGCCGTGCCTTCACTTGACCACCGATCCTAGTGAAGCTCCAGTGGTCACAGCTCGCCCGAGTAGAGAGCACCGGTAATAGGAATAACCAAGCGAGTTCAAGCGTGAATAGACGGCAATCTACACGACACTAATTCTTAAGCTGCAGAGAAAGAATGAACTGCTTTTAAATGTATGTCTGTCCACTTGTCTGTCTGAAAAAGCTACTTGTTTCGAATAACGTATCCATAATCTCAATAGTCCCAATAGTAAAATAGGGTACGTTTCATATTCACGTGGAGTCGGAAAGCTGAGAAATTACAAATAATAGTGCTATATCATATCCGCTGTTACTGTAAGCTAAGACATATGTAGAACATTGTGGAAAATGATATTCGGGAATTATATGTATACACATTTGAATAAATAAAAAAAGTTGCCAGCAGCGATATTCAAACCGGCGACGATGAGCTTATGAGACAAGGATCTCGCTCGCTGCACTGCATGCCCTTTTGAATCTCTGTCCCGTAGAAAGTATTTGAATGCAACCGAATATTTCAATTGCAATTTTCTCGACAACGGCGAAGATACGCATGTTATTGCCTTGCCGCATTACACCTCTGGCTGTGAGCTTTTAATACACACAGTATTTATCGAATCTGAGTTTTACAACTGGCAGCCTCCTCTTGTTATCCTGATGTTTTAGGTGGGGTGGCCAGTTATTTTCCTCCGTATCTAACCTAACCCTTTAATCCTACCGGGTAAAGGGGACCTACAATTTAACTTTGAATTCCAGCCACGGAAGCTTTCTGCCGTTCTTTGCATTACACAGCAAGTTGTGTTAGAGGTGAAGGTCGGGTTATAGACCTATGAAAATAATTGCGGACACCGGGATGCGAACCGCGGACCTTTCGATACCAAGTCATACGCCTTAATCACGAATCCCTCTTCTGCATACGCTGGGGTGCAAAACTTAAGGACGAAAGTAGCATTTGCATGCTGAATCACTTCCAAGTAGCAAAGGTCGATGAAACTTGAACCATAAACTGTTACTGCGTGGTACAGTAGGCAACTGGAAGAAATATGCGCCGAGAAGAACAGAAATAACCCTTTTACACAGAGACAATGAGTTACACTCAAGTCAAGATGACTATTGATAGTCCCCTGGATGTTACAAAAAGGGGAGACATCGTTCTTAATAGGATGTGTGATCACTACAGACAGCGATGCATTCTCTGAATGTACACAATACAGGCCACAAGGTTGGGAAGAAGTTCTTCTGGTAGGACGTTTCATTCTTTCGCTATCGTGGTTGACAAGTGACAACTGCTGGATGGTCACTGGTGGATGTGGACGTGCTGCAATACGTCTCTCAATAGCAGGGGTGGCCAACCCAAATGATTTTGCGGGCCGCTTTGAAAATGCTTCGTAACTCCGCGGGCCGCATAATATTATATAACCCCATATTAGATATAGACTAATATTAAGTCACGTAAGAATGAAACATAGAACCTGCTATATTACATGTTCCAAGATGCGCGCTCATCATAAGTTTACAGAGTATAATTTAATTACTCTGCGAACTCATAACTGTAAAGTCATAAATAAAAGAGGCAAGATCTGTCATATTCGCAAGAATATTATTTTAAACGCAAACTTAATTTTTCATATATAGATGACCAAATAATATATATTTTTTTTAAATGTTGGTTTTCATACTTTGGCCATTATAAAATAAATATATTTTGTAAAAATGTGATGAATCTCGTGGGCCGCAAAAATGTTTAAGACGGGCCGCGGATTGGCCACCCCTGCGCTAAAGCATCCCACACATGTTCATTTGGATTTAAATCGGGGAAATGGACAGGACAGTCCATTTGCCGAATATCCTCTCGTTTCAAGAGCTGCGCTGCTTTTTGCGTCCCCCATTGTCATCGATAAAAATGAGAAACAGCTCGCTGGTTGGTACACACTTCTTGTCCCGGTCTTTCAACTGTCTCGTTTTTTTTTTAACTGCTTTACGTCTCTTTTTAACATCGAGGTCATTAGAGACGGGAAAGGATGGGGGGCAAAGAATGGGAAGGAATTCGGCCATGGCCTTTTGAAGGAAGCATCCCGGCATTTGCCTGGAGTGATTTGGGGAAACCATGGAAAAACTGTCTCGTGTTAGGGGGCCAGACACATCTGGTGCTATACTCGCGCCAATCTCACGCCATGTAATGTCCAGCTTTCTCTGCACGTGTAGGAGACCTCTGACAACAATTCTGCAATTTCATTCATTTCCGTAGAGTAATTAATATGTTACGTTACTTTATGTATCTCGTCCTTAGTTTTGCACACCAGTGTATAACATACTGCACCAAAAACAACAGTCATCAAAGTAATTATATTGATACAAAAACACTTAGATACACTCCGAGGGAATGATTTGGTCACCTGTTCCTGATCTGGTATGACTCTTATAGAATGTTCTTAGCATACGTACTACCATGTATAGACCTACCAAATCTCACTGAATCCAAGTTAAAATAGAAAAATGTAACAAAGAAGCGTAATGTACCTACCATGTAGCAACACGTCGAAAACTTATTTCTTAGTTCTCGAAGTTCAGTCTCGCTTGACGATAATCTAATTCATCTTTCCCGTTGAAGAAATAATACTATGGCTCGGATAGAAAATATGGATGTGTGATATTTTGTATAATACAACAGCTCTACAACTTACTGGCCCTAATCTTCATAGTTTAAAGTGAAATAAACTAAAACATTGAGAACAGTTTTTATAAATGGAACATGGTGAACTGATCCCAATTCAACTGAGGAAATTCTGGGCAAACATTATGTCACTTCTTTCCCTTTACGATCTTCTTTTGGAGAAATGACTGAGCTTAACACTACCTTTATGGGGATATTACTACTGGTGAAAGGCCTACATATCTTTGTTGGTATACTGTTGTTTTCGTTTCTTCGTCCTTAACTGCTCGTCGACGCCTGAGTCATTAGTGCGGGGAGAAGATGGAGGGCAAGAAACAGGAAGGAATTCAGCCATGTCCTTTTGAAGGAACCATCCCGGCATTCTCTTGGAATGATTCCGGTAATCCAACAAAAACTAAAATATTGATTGCACGATATGGATTTGAACCCGGCGTAAACGCGGTATATACTGTAGTAAATTATTATTTTTTGTTCCCTTACTTACATTTCTTATTTTTTAGTGTAATTGTGTACATTTTGAAAGTTGGTGTATGTATTATCTTATAGCGCCAAAAATACTGATATGTTATGACATAGGAGAGACGGTGAACCGAGTACCCCTGGAGCTAAAAAGAAAGTTTATTAAGTGTTGCAAAGGCAGACAGATCGGTTTAGGCTGCCGAGTGCCAGCTGCTGTAGTCATACCAGACACCGACATCTTAAAGGGAACAAAGAGAAAGGCAGCTGAAGAAAGAAATGGAATTGAAATTCCAGTTGGCTCAATTAGGCAAGCAATTACGCGGTAGTAAAGAGAAGTCGCCTCAGGACTTTATGTCCCTAGAAAAACGAACCTCCGTGGATTGAAATGTGTGACGTGATTGCAAAATACAAGAAGAGTTTATTCCCCTCATCTTCCTGTCTAGTTACTTTCAGTGAGTCTTGCAATTGTTTCTTTCAAATAAAACGATTGTTTAGTAACGTGGAGCAAGTTTTTGCCTCATGGAATTAAGTCTCATGAACTGATTCCTCGGAATGCGCTCGTAAGCAAAACAATGTTGCTTGTTTATAGTGACTGCGATTGCATACAATCATGATTTATAGGACACTTATAACTGTAGCATCGGCACGCTATCTATTTATATCTATAAAACGAAACCGTATATATTGGTCTTATAAAAACTCGGAAACTACGAAGCAGATTTCGAAGGGGTTTTCACCGTTTTAAAGCTCACTTCAGTTGTTTTGGCATGTCTTATGTTTCAACGTTAAATAACGCTGGAGCATTAAATGAAATTCTGAACGTATGATGATTTTTTTTTTTTTTTTTTTTTTTTTTTTTTTTGTAACAGTTTAACGTCCCTTTTTAACAACGTGGTCTTTAGAGACGGGAAAGGATGGGGGCAAGGAATGGGAAGGAATTCGGCCATGGCCTTTTGAAGGAAGCATCCCGGCATTCACCTGGAGTGATTTGGGGAAACCATGGAAAACCCAAATCTGGATGCCCGGACGGGGATTCGAACCGCCGTCCTCCCGAATGCGAGGCCAGAACGCTATCCGTTACACCACCACGCTCGGTGTATGATGACAAATCCCAAAGATGGAAGGATTAGATGTTGCATACTTCGCACTAAACACACAACTAAATGTCTCTGGCCATAGCCTTTAATGAAAGCAATAAGATAACTTTACAATAGTATCTATTTTGCACACTAAACAAAATTTGAAGTATTCTTTCCTTTAATTTGGGGTATTCAATTTTTAAATACCATAGATAGTCGTAAAAAACAGAGATTTTCTTTAAGCACGATCTCTGGACAATGACTCTGGCCATCAGCATTAGTCTTCTGTTTACAATAATATTATTCGGTATTCACTTCTGATATTTGTATAAAAGGCTCAATCTGCGGAGTTAAAGTGTCTGACGTTTCGAGCAAAAAGTATATCCATTCACTTCGAAATTGAATCAAACGTGACTTTAGAACATAATCTAGCGTTGTTCAGTAATGTAGAGTAATGTAAATTCTTAACCAAATTAAGGAAGCTTGATATACATGAATCTTTTCGGACGAATGAAAATAGTGTACGTGCAAATAAACTTCAACCCATCCGTTTCTTGGTAGGGGGCGTGCGAATCTAGGTTTGCTTTAATTGCCTTAAAAATTGGCGCGAATTTTATGAAACTTTGTACAAATGTTCCTCACTGCAGGAATGAAAATAGGGTACGGGTAAATCTACGCCAACTATACTGGGCAACGCCGGAAACTCCGCTAGTGCAGTGATAAAAACACCAATTCCGTAAACACGGGGTTTAATATTAATATAGCGTCTTTAATGGAGTGAGAAATCACCGCTGCTCCTGAAACATTCAGGTCAACATTTGTCATGTAAACTTATTAAATTTAACCTGCTGCATTAAACTTCGGTCAAGTAAATCGGCCCACCACTTGTTACTAAAAAAAAGGGCACAGTGCGTTTACGACAAACGTTAGCACTATAAACGCTTAAATGTTTCCCACATGTTTGGAAACTATTAATATTTGATATTTAATTTTACAACTCTAAGCATTGAAAAATATCGGGAATATATTTTATCACTGCAAACTGTTTCATTATAAGAATTTCACTGAGTGATATTTAAATATGAAAGTGGTGGGATTTATATGTCTGTTTCAGTTTTCAGCTACTATAAACATACTGATACATTTGTTCAGAAATTACGTTATCTCACCAACAAACATAATACTGAAATAAGTAAAGCACTGCACCAACTATTTCTTTCACTCACTTTTTGCACTAAAATGTTTTGAGTGAAACTATGGAAGTTTAATCACACGTATTTCGACTATCTCTCTCGTCAGAGTGGATTCTGATGCAAGAAGTTTCCTCTTAGAAACGATTTAAGTACTAGAATCTGTTTTAGAAGCTTACGTTATTTGTCCCTGAGACCACTGTTTCGTCAATATCTATTGATCGACGATCAGATATCTGTATGATCTGAGTACCTCTTATGTTGTTTCAGTATTTAAGGTGTCTCTTTAGGGCTAAATAAGTCTCCGGTGGGAATATTCCCCGAAAACATCAGAATAACCATGAAAACACTATCTCGAAAGCTACACAGCTCATAAAACGAAGACGCACACACTACTCTCCCTTAAGTAAGACCATTCTTAATGTTCCTGAAAATAAAGAGTATAAGAAAAACTTGACATCGACATGTCATATACATCCATATTATTTTTCAAGAAATTATGTGATTTATTGTTATGTCACATACAGAAGTTTACTTAAATCTTTTTTAACTGTATCATAAATTATGAATCTTAAATTCGATTTTCTAGTGGCAAAAGACAAGTCAGGAAAAATATTTAAATTGATCACTTCCACAAACAGAAGCTATTCTTCGAATGCAGTTACACATTCCTTTCTTTACAACACCATCTACGGTCAAGACAGATTAGAACTTCTCTTAGAAGAAATAGCAACGCATTCGTGTAAAGAAATCTGAGCAATGCGTTAATTAGAAGAGTTGCTGCCGTTGATTGTTCCAATTATCTTGGCGTTCAAGGGTCCAAAGCTTCACGATAATCATTTACCAACGTCTGCGCTCTTAAGTACCTGCCTCCATCATGCTGTTCCAGGCACTTAATAACCATTAAATGTTTCTGTGAAACGACGCCGCATTGTGGTGTACACTTTGATTATCTAAGAAGTAATAGCGTTCTCATAGAGCGCATTAAGATAAACCTGATATTTCTAAATGATTCTATCGCATGAAAAAATTATAAGTATGTTAAACTTGTTGATTCTTGTTGAGAGCTTCAAGTATACTATACGCACATGATTATACGCACACGATTAAACGCACACGATTATAAGGCAGGAATAAATAGTTATTCCAGGAAAATTACTATGCTGAGACTTACCTTCCAGTGTGCCATTCGACATTTTCCATATGACGCTTATTTATTACAAATTTTTATGTACGAAGTTATTAGAATGACAGTCATCCGATACGTATGTATAGAATTTATACAGTTTTGAATTCAACACATGGTGGAGGTTTAAATTGTCTTAATTATCATTCAGTCGATTTAGAAGATGGAAAGTTTTTGCTGATAAGTCATTTAAACTATGAAACTTCGTGGCAAAGGTGTCTAGTAATGCGTGCTGAATATATGAATGAATATCATAACATTAGAACGTATAGAATACATGCTTTCCTACCACGTCTTAAGGCAGCTTATTGTAAGCAAATAAACAACATACCGATTATTTTACTGCTATGAAACTTTATCTTTGCCAACCTTTCGCCATATTTTCCTGACTGCAGTGTAGTGCTTATAATATAAATGAAAGATTTTACATGTGAATGCAGATTTTACCATAAGAAATCGAAACACTTTTATAACAACTTCGGTTTCACGTTAAGTATTTAAGCGAGATTCGACAAATATTAAATTATGATTTAGTTATTAAAAAGCAACGGACTTAACAGTGGAAGTAGGGTACAGATATCTATGTTATTTGAAACAGTCACATGATGGTCTATTCGACTAAGTCCTCTGTCATACAGATTTGTTCTGTTCACTTATGATTTAAAAGAAAATGCGTTGGACTGAAAGTTGCAAATTCCTTGTTTGGGATTGTTTTATGTGGAGAGTGACGTTGTTACCAAATTACAACGAGTACTTAGTACTGTAATAAAATGGAGTATATCTACAATTTATTATTAATTTACTATTTAGTATTTGATATTTAAATTTTTATTACCAACGGGAAGGTTGACAGAGAAAATATTCTATTGTAAACTTTTTTCTTTTTTTCCTGTCGTCAGTCTCTTGACTGGTTTGATGCGATCCTCCATTCCTTCCTATCCTGTGCTAACTTCTTCATTTCAACATATCCCTTACAACCCACGTCCGCAATTATCTGTTTCATATATTATAATCTCTGTCTTCCTCTACAGTTCTTACCTTCGACTCTTCCCTCCACTAACAAATTAACTAATCCAGCATGTCTCAAAATATGACCTACCACCCTGTCTCTTCTTTCTGTAAGACTCTTCCACAAATTTCTTTTCTCACCCATCATTTCAAAAATTTGTTCATTTCTTACTTTGTCAGTCCACTTAATTTTCAGCATTCTTCTGTAGCACCACATTTCAAATGCTTCAATTTTCTTTATCTCCGGTATTCGTTAAGTCCATGTTTCGCTACCATAAAGTGCTGTGCTCCACACAAAGAGTTTTAAAAAGTTCTTTCTAATTCCTCGATCAATATTTGAAACTAAAAGGTTTCTCTTTTTCATGAAGGCTCTTTTTGCTAGTGCTATTCTGCTTTTAACATCATTCCTGCTTCGGCCATCGGTTGTTGTTTTGCTTCCGAAGTAACAGAACTCACTTACTTCTCCTATTGCATCCGATCCTATTTTTATATTTAATCTACTAGTATTGGTATCATTTCTGCTACATTTCATCACTTTTGTCTTGCTTTGATTTATATTCAGTCCAAAATTTTCCTTCAGTTTTTTGTTCATGCCATTCAGTAACTTCTCAATATCCTCAGCCCTCTCTGCTAACAAGACAATGTTATCACTCATCAGCAAATCGTAGCATACTGATTTTTTCTGCCTGAAAACTTATGGATTTTTTTTTTTTCTTTCTTAATTACTTCTTCTACTTACAAGTTGAATATTAACGAGGATAGACTACAACCTTGTCTCACACCCTTTTTAACTGATGCTAGTCTCTCGTGATTATCTACTTTTATTATAGCCACTTAATTCTTATATAGTTTAATTTATGTAATAAACGTGAACTTTGATTTATTACAAGTAGAAAGACATTAATTTTTTATTTATGCTAATACACAAATTGAAAATCACCTTGTCAAAATACATGTGCCGTAACAGATGAGACATGAATTCGTATAATAGATGAAGGAATGTTATCGCAACACGATGAAATTGCACGCTAAAAGAAAAAAGAAAGCTTCTAGTCCCACCTTCACCGACTAAGACGAAACACAACAAGATTTGTTATTGAACTTACACGGCTCGAAGACTGTTGGTGGTGCTGTAATTAGCGAAGATAATCCTAAATGGCCTAATTAATATGAAGATAGTAAAAAAAAAAGAATTTAATGCTTCAAAATGAGATACAAAACATTAAAACTTTATAGTAAATCAGGTAGAATAATCTGTGATAGTTAGCATTCCTTCTTGCTTAATATTTTTCTCCCGTAGAAACTACAGTGGTGGATACATTTCTGTAAAGTTGGTATAATTATTTAAGTTCCTTAAATATCATTCAGTATAGACTGAATTAAAATGTGAAATTTAATGTCTTGAAAGATTTGAACAAAGATTTTGTATGAAACGAGTTGTTCTTTCTCTAACTCTATTGTACGTAATAACAATCGGAACGTACCGTACATCAACGCGAACTGTGTAAAGAGTTTGTGAATTTACACGTTAAATAGTGATAGATAAGGTAAATGTAAAACTCATGTTAGTGCTTAGAGGACTGGGGATGTAATTTCCAAATTTTGTGGTCAGTATATGGTTTCCTCTGCAATAAGACAAGCTCTGGCTGGTTTGCCGGAAGAGAGAAAAATCAGCATCGCCGTACATTTTTCTTTTCTTACCGCTTTACGCCTTGTCGATGTCGAGGTCATTAGAGGCGAGAAAGGACTGTGGCAAGTAATGAATAGGAATTCAGCCATGGTCGTTTGGTGGAACCATGATGGTATTCACCAGGAGCGAATTTTGGCATCTATAGAAAACTGAAATCGGGATGCCCAGACGAGGATTCGAACCTGCTTCCTCTCGATTGTGAGGCCAGAGCGTTACCACGCTCGGTATCGTGGTACAGCAGATATGGTGGACTCCTTCTAGAAGAGGCCTTCGGCTTCCATGTGTTTTCAGCCCTGTTCACGCATTTAGAGTAACTAATGTCCTATCGACGGTGTCTACCACTAAAACAATGGAATCGTTTGAATATTACGTTATCGATCATTCCGTTTTCTAGACAATGTTCGAAAAAAAAAAATCTATCTCTGGGAACAAAATAAATTTTTATTCCTTTGTGATTTGAATCTCGTTGACGTAGCAGTCAAGGAACGGAATGTATATTAAGTTTTTATGGCACCATCTCGTCATTCACCTAAGGTGGTTACTGAAAAACAAAAATACCCCTAATCTGGATGTCCGATATAGTATGACATCTTGCTCACTAATATCAAGAAACTCTAAAAGTGGGAACTATTTATGAAGAGAATTAAGTAAGTACTTGAAAAAATGTGTCAATAATTTGGCGAGAGAAATAAGAGATCATACACTGAAGTGCCAAAGAAACTGGTACACCTGCCTAATGTCGTGTAGGGCCCCCGAGAGCACGCAGAAGTGCCGTAACATGACGTGGCATGGACTCGACTAATGTCTGAAGTAGTGCTGGAGGGAATGACACCATGCGTCCTGCAGGGCTGTCCATAAATCTGTAAGAGTACGAGGTGGTGGGCATCCCAGATATGCTCAATAATGTTCCTGTCTGGGGAGTTTGGTGGCCAGCGGAGGTGTTTAAATTCAGAAGAGTGTTCCTGTAGCAATTCTGAACGTGTGGGGTGTCGCATTGTCCTGCTGGAATTTCACCATTCCATCGGAATGCACAATGGACATGAACGGATGCAGGTGATCAGCCAGGAGACGTACGTACGTGTCACCTGACAGAATCGTATCTAGACACCGAGCGTGGCGGTGTAACGGTTAGCGTTCTCGCCTCGCATTCGGGAGGACGGCGGTTCGAATCTCCGTACGGGCATCCAGATTTGGGTTTTCCATGGTTTCCCAAATCACTCCAGGCAAATGCCGGGATGCTTCCCTGAAAATGCCAGGCCATGGCCGAATTCCTTCCCATTCCTTGCCCCCATCCTTTCCCGTCTCTAAATACCTCGCTGTTGAGAGACGTAAAGCAGATAAATAAAAAAAAAGTATTACAGAGCCTCCACCAGCTCGAACAGTCCGCTCTATACAATTGGAAACAAGACTCGTCAGACCAGACAACATGTTTCCAAACATCAACAGTCCAATGTCGGAGTTGACGGGCCCAGCCGAGGCGTAAAGTTTTGTGTCGTGTACTCAGCAAGAGTTCACAAGTGGGCCTTCGTCTCCGAAAGCCCATATCGATGGTGTTTCGTTGAATTGTTCTCACGCCGACACTTGTTTATAGCCTAGCATTGAAATCTGCAGCAATTTGTGTAATTGTTACACTTCTGTCACGTTGAAAGATTATCTTCAATCGTCGTTGGTCCCGTTCTTGCAGGATATTTTTTCCGGCCGCAGCGATGCCGGATATTTGATTTTTACCGGGTTCCCGATATTCACGGCGCACTCGTGAAATGGTCGTACGGGAATATCCCCACCTCATCACTACCTCGGAGATGCTGAGTCCCATCTCTCGTGCGACGACTATAAAACCACGTTCACTGAAATCGTGATAACCTGTCATTGCAGCAGCAGTAACCGATCTAACGTCTCCACCAGACACCTGTTGTCTTACACAGGCGTTGCCGACCGCAGCGCCGTACTCTGAGTGTTTGCATATCTCTGTGTTTGCATACGCGTGGCTATTCCAGTTTCTTTGGCTGTTCAGTGTATTAGGCAATAATTAAGACCTAAAGTTTTTTAAATTAAATTTAAGAGGAAGCGGCAGAACAATAAACATGGGGAAAGTGTCACTCGCCTCCATAGACGTGAGACATCACATGGTTCTACAGCCCAAACATTGGCGAGATTTGAGTCGTAAACACTATTGTCTGGCACAAGTTACTGTGACTTTATTCTCTAATTTATACAAATCTCACTAAACACGATAGGAATTTCGATTCTGGTCATTCGCTCCAGCTGTAATGTTTCTGGGTGACGCTGTGAAATAATGTTTCGCAGCCGGGATGCCTGGATTGCGTGATCGCAAACCCTCTCTCCTAGAAATGACGAAGTAAGTCAATTTCACTGTCTCTCTCGTTTGCTAATATGATGCCACATTGAATCCTGTATGGCTAGGACTATTCTTATTTATGAATAATTGTCAATGGTATGGGCTGTTGTAGAATAGATGTTCGTAGCGATAGGAAGATGTGTGGTGTGTGACCAATTATTTACGAATATTGTACAGTGAGCAGTACTTGAAGCTGTTTTATCATTGCCAGAATAGTTATTGCATTAGAATGCTGAGTTGAATATAATAATTAATAAATTTAACCAACCACCGTGGCAACGCGCCTTAAGGCGACACCACTCTGGATCGGATATGATACAACGGGGCCAGATTTGAGTCCTGGGCCATCCTGATTGGGGTATTTAAGTAATTTTCCACAGTCAGCTAAGCGAATGCTGTCACGACCCCCAATATCCACCTCACAAACCACACACTTCACAAACAAAACATCAAATATCATAGGAAATACAAGTAACACAAAGCGCAGAGAGAAGGCAGCACCTAAGCTCCCTCCATTGCTCCAAGAACGGACAATCCCTGGTTATAATGACCCAGTGGAAACATTGGAAACAGGATAATGTATCGTGTTATGTTACGAAAACTTTCAAATCGATCTAGTACTGAGCGAAGCCCACCGGGATCTGTACCGCCGACTGGCGGACGTAAAAGAGATCACAAGAATCGTTTCTTAGTCAAGGAAACTTTTTCATGCGTCGAGGAACAACCTTCATACCCTGCTTTGCACTATTATATTCGGTTTCAAAGTCTGCATCAAAGAAGTTAATATTAATTCCCTCTGATCATCTGTAGCCAAAAGAGGATACAGCATAGCCAACAATTAATCAGCTAGAAAAATAAATAACAATAATAACTAATTTTATGGAACTGAACCGGATATTTATTCAGTGATTTAAAATTACGCTGATTACATTGAATGTAGCAAATTTTTGGTGAAGAGAGAGAGTGATCACACATTAATATACGATTTGTCCCAGTAATGGTGGAAAGGTATATATATATATATATACCAAGCGTGTTGGTGTAACGGCTAACGTTCTGGCGTCGCATTCGGGAGGACGGCGGTTCGAATCCCCGTCCGGGAATCCAGATTTGGGTTTACCATGGTTTCCCCAAATCACTCCAGGCAAATGCCGGGATGCTTCCTTCAAAAGGCCATGGCCGAATTCCTTCCCATTCCTTGCCCCCCATCCTTTCCCGTCTCTAAAGACCTCGCTGTTAGAGAGGCGTAAAACAGATAAAAAAAAAAGGAAAGGTATACTAAACTTGACTGGAACTCGATCCCGCATCCTCCCGAGCGCAAATCTCCAGAGTTAACCTCTCGCGAACCAAGCTAGGCCACTCGTGGCGAGCTCCCAAAAACAGAATCTGGCTATAGTAATTTCAAGCAGAAGGCAGGCTGCAGTGGAACTGCTCGCGTTGTTTATAATATCCCACCACGGAGAAGTTTGAACACGGTATACTCGAATTTATAGCCGAGTAAGTGACTTAGTTAATTAGCTGGGAAACAATAAACGCCGGTGTCCGTGTGTGGAATGTACGCCACAAAAAGAGTCTGAGGAATGCAGGGAGCCGTGCAGGTGGCGCGCCATAAAGTGTCGGCGCCACTGCCGACAATTACAACCCCGCCTCGCAGACGTAATGAGTGTGGGCGCTGCGCAGCGACAGCCGAATTATGCCCCGCTCGCACGCGACCACCAAACTCACGAGGCACTCCGTGCAGGTCGTTTGTAATTTCGGCTGTCCGTACACGTGTCAGGATGCGTAACGGGCAGGAGGACGTATCAGTCAGGTGCACCACGGGAGTCTACAGGACGCTGGCTCATACGAGAAGTACTGGTTGAGGTATCATAATGTGTCGTGTTGTGTCATGAAATGTTTCAAAATGCTGTACTACTCAGAGACCGTATAGCAGTGATTCCCAAAGGGGGTGGTACCACCCAACGGTGGACGTTGAAGAGATCATAAGTTACACGGATCAGCCAGAACATTACGAAAATCTACATAGCAGCCATATGTCCGCCTTAAGGTCGGGCCGCACTAGACCGAGCCGAGCCCGCACCGCACCGCACTGTCACTTTTCTTATTGTTGTCGCTCACTCGATTGAAGTGAGTTCAAACGATACGGCGTGTCGGCCGATACTCGGCCGTGTGTCGGTCGGGATTAGTTTGGTTTATTTTTTGACGGTGCGGCCCGGTGTCGGGCTGCTGTCGGGCTGATCGATATGGGGAAGCGTATAGAAAGACTTCGGAAATTTCCGGTCCTTTACGACTAAATGTTGTTTTAGCGTTACTGTTTGCTTTAGAAAAGTGCCTTTTTTTCAGTTTCATTTTAGGTTCATCAGATGTTCGTAAAATGTAGGTAGAGTCCTTGCATGTTCGCATTAACAAATCAAACCTTTGCGAGAGGTGAAATTCGATTTTAAGGACGGTAAAAATTGCATCCTAGATCCGGGGACCTCCCATATCCGAATCACACGCCGCAAGCATCTGAATCTAGAAGTACTGAAAAATGTGTATTCAATCATATAAAAGTACATTCGCTTTTTGGAATAACAAAAATAAATTATATAGAATAAAAGTAAGTTTATTTTATTATGTTTGAATATTAATTTTTGATTACAACCAGATTTGTCTCTTGACTCAGATGGTTACGTCGTAGGATTGGGGAACTGAAAGTCCCTGGTTCAAATCCCTGTCTCAGCTATAATTGTTCCCGGTCTTAAAATTGGCAAAGCTTTGATTTGTTAATGCTAAGATGCTAGGACGGTTCGTGGTTCGAATGTCACGTTAATCTGTAGTTTTCCTTTTCAAATTAGGTGACAACGATAGAGGTATACTGCGCCCCTGATAACTCTGTGATTGGAATTTATAGAGCACACGAAATTATTATTATTTTACAGAATCTTTTCAGTCTGCATTTAAATAAAAATGTATAATAATCATATTCTTCTTTGTTACAAAAAAATATTGAGTGAATCCAAATTAATCTCAGCCAAAATAAACACGTTAAATGTGAAGTGAGAGACGCTTGAAATTTCATTGTGAGTATGTAGAGATACACGAGAATCTATCAATCCAGTACAGTGTGACGATCATTTGTTAAAACTGCTTTGGAATACTAATTTTGTCTATAAAAGTTCAAACAATTGGGAGATAAAAGACCAAAAAAAACGTATTTTAATGTACTTTATTATTTCGTAGATTATAAAGTACAATACTCTCTAATAAAGTACGGGTGGTAGCGGCAGCTACGATCCTCAAATTACTTTTAACATTAATTCCGTGAAACAGCCAAGTGTATACGTTAAAGGAGACTGAAGACTGAGTAGGAACCCTTCCGTCACAGGGCCGTGCTACGGACCAGTGTGGACGCGAGGGGGGCGAACCGACACTCGGCTGAGTGTCGGTGCGGTGACGTTTCGGGCTCGGCTCGGTCTAGTGTGGCCAGACCTTTAGGCGACTCGTCTTGGCATGGAAGTAATAAGGCCTTGGTAGGTCGCTGGAGGGAGTTGGCACCACATCTGCACACATAAGTCACCTAATTCCCGTAAATTCCGGGGAGGAGGGCGATGAGTTCAGATGGATTCAGATTTGGTGCGATGGGGGGCCAGCACATCAATTGCAACTAGCCACTGTGTTCCTCGAACCACTCCATCGCACTCCTGGTCTTGTGACATGGCGCATTATCGTGTTGAAAAATTGCCACTGCCGTTGGGAAACATGATCGTCATGAAGGGGTGTACGTGGTCTGCAACCAGTGTTTGATACTGAAGTGTACAGCTTCTACTTCCTCTTTTAAGAATTGAGTTACCTTTTAATCAAATTATTTTATCAACAAAAATATTATTGAATGAAAGGTCTGACAAGGGGACCTACATGTTGGCAACAACGTTTCATGTGCGTTTGATACTAACATTTATTAGAAACTTACTCTTCAATTACAATTAAACAATCAACTTGTAACACAATAGTTCATTATCTATCAGTTGCCAGGGGTTTTCACTATGCTCAACGGGGCGATGAGAGTCTCCAGGACGACACTGGGTTTATCGACACGACACCTCTTTGTGGTGATCATCAACATCTCTGTTGAGTTACCATTTTGCAGAAGGCACGAAGTCTGCTGCCCGCAGTAGTCCCAGGCGATGATCCATCTGCTGGCCGCCAGACAGCGTCATCCACTCCGATGACGACATGTAACATGAGCACCACAGACCGCACTAACATTAGTCGCCGGACATCATGTTCTGTCCGTCGGCTGGCGAGGCACTCCTCACAGGCTGGTAATCTGCCGTACTCTCTCTCCTCACCCTAACTAAACCTGACTTCCTGCCTCAAGGTCGCATACCGCAGCAGCGCAGTAGCCCTTTTGTTTCTACTGTCCACCTGTGCAATCTAGGAGCTCAGCAAATCGCAAATATTTCCATGTAGTGTGGTGGTACACTACAATACTTATTAGCCGTCATGGTGCCTTGCACGAGCTCCACTGGACCCATGGATGCCCACGTGAATGTTTCCCAGAACACAATAGAGCCACCGCCAGCTTGTCTCCGTCCCGCAGTAGTGTCCAGAAACTTTTTCCTGGATTTCCAGACATATCTGGAAAATGAAGATGGGTATAGCATACATTCTGTAAGAAAGAACTTGCCAATGAATACCCATATATACACTCCTGGAAATTGAAATAAGAACACATTGACGCCGGTGTGTAATACCCACCATACTTGCTCCGGACACTACGAGAGGGCTGTACAAGCAATGATCAAACGCACGGCACAGCGGACACACCAGGAACAGCAGTGTTGGCCGTCGAAGGGCGCTAGCTGCGCAGCGGTTGGGCACCACCGCAGTCAATGTCAGCCAGTTTGCCGTGGCATACGGAGCTCCATCTCAGTCTTTAACACTGGTAGCATGCCGCGACAGCGTGTACGTGAACCGTATGTCCAGTTGACGGACTTTGAGCGAGGGCGTATAGTGGGCATGCGAGAGGCCGGGTGGACGTACCGCCAAATTGCTCAACATGTGGGGCGCGAGATCTCCACAGTACATCGATGTTGTCGCCAGTGGTCGGCGGAAGGTGCACGCCCGTCGACCTGGGTCCGGACAGCAGTGACGCACGGACGCACGCCAAGACCGTCGCATCCTATGCAGTGCCATAGGGGACCGCACCACCACTTCCCGGTAAATTAGGGACACTGTTGCTCCTGGGGTATCAGAGAGTACCATTCGCAACCGTCTCCATGAAGCTGGGCTACGGTCCCGCGCACCGTTAGGTCGTCTTTGCTCACGCCCCAACATCGTGCAGCCCGCCTCCAGTGGTGTCGCGACAGGCGTGTATGGAGGGACGAATGGAGACGTGTCGTCTTCAGTGATGAGAGTCGCTTCTGCCTTGGTGCCAATGATGGTCGTATGTGTGTTTGGCGCCGTGCAGGTGAGCGCCACAATCAGGACTGCATACGACCGAGGCACACAGGGCCAACACCCGGCATCATGGTGTGGGGAGCGATCTCCTACACTGGCCGTACACCTCTGGTGATCGTCGAGGGAACACTGAACAGTGCACGGTACATTCAAACCGTCATCGAACCCATCGTTCTACCATTCCTAGACCGGCAAGGGAACATGCTGTTCCAACAGGACAATGCACGTCCACATGTATCCCGTGCCACCCAACGTGCTCTAGAAGGTGTAAGTCAACTACCCTGGCCAGCGAGATCTCCGGATCTGTCCCCCATTGAGCATGTTTGGGACTGGATGAAACGTCGTCTCACGTGGTCTGCACGTCCAGAACGAACGCTGGTCCAGCTGAGGCGCCAGGTGGAAATGGCTTGGCATGCCGTTCCACAGGACTACATCCAGCACCTCTACGATCGTCTCCATGGGAGAATTGCAGCCTGCATTGCTGCGAAAGGAGGATATACACGGTACTAGGGCCGACATTGTGCATGCTCTGTTGCCTGTGTCTATGTGCCTATGGTTCTGTCTATGTGATCATGTGTTGTATCTGACTCCAGGAATGTGTATATAAAGTTTCCCATTCCTGGGACAATGAATTCACGGTGTTCTTATTTCAATTTCCAGGAGTGTATCTATTACTTCAGAATGAATTGCTCTTGATACAAGAAATTCGGGCATAATATTAAGTAGGTTAATATTGTGATGTGTCAAGGAGGTGTTAATTATGTTAATTAGTTGTTCATTTTAAAAGCGTCTTGTTTTTACAGCACATTAACAAACATAAATCAATATTTGACATTATAAAATATTTTTCAGTTTTCGCGGTGATCATAATGATGTAAATAACTTCGCGAGTTGAATTTCACTGCTTATTATACTGAAAACTGACATTATGCAACAAATCTATATTGTTACTGAATAATATGATACTTAGTGCTCTTTAAAACAGTCTATTGATATACTAAGTAAATTAGGAAGCTTGAAGTTCCCTCTACATGTTAAAAGAGATTAAATATTGTCTACACGAATGTATTGTATACTGCACACTGAATATTACGCGCCTCTCGTCCTAAATTTATACAAGTACAAGAGTCTCCGCAAAACAAACTATCCCACATTCTCTAAATTCTTCACAACAATCTATAAATGCTAATTATTAATTAAAATAAGCTTGAATTTATTTTAAATGACGCTGAAAATTACTAAATACTGATTATGAGTAATGTGGTTTTAATGAATGATCAAAATAACATCACATAACCTCCGCGTGACAGCATAAAACTTAAAGGAATGTTGCATACTTAGGTTCCTGATATTCTTCTTCAGTGCAATTACATAAATCGAATATTTTTTTCCCAGGGACCTGTAGGCCATCTGTTATTTTTATTTTGTTGAAATTATCTCTGTTTTTGGGTCCTATAATCGATATGAACGGTAATCTTCGATAAATGAAAGTTTTTCCTTGTTGCAGAGCGAAATATTTCACGAAGATACCCACGAGAACCCACTTCAACAGATAACGCCTGCAATACGCCCTGCCTGCTGGTTTGTTGAACCGAACTGAGTATCTCGAGCATAGCCGCATACCTCTGACGCATGCCTCGGGGATTTTGGGACTTTTTTTTTTTTTTTTTTTTTTTTGGAAGGAAGCATCCCGCCGGCATTCGTCTGGTGTTATTTGGGGAAACCCATGCGAATCCCAAATCTGTATGCCCGAACGGCCGGGGATTCGAACCGACTTCCTATCGAATCCGAGCCTCTCCCCTGTGCAACATGACGCATGCCTTTGGCGACTACCAAATGTTGAACATAGCTATCGGAAGTGTTTCTTGGTCTAGACAAATTTAGAGGGTGATGACGAACCGCCACCGCGCTCTGCTTTCCAGTATTATACCTGGCTTTAAAGGCTGCATCAAAGAAGCTTTTAATATAATTACTATAATCATGTGTAGCCAAAAGGGGATTTAGTATAGTCAGCAATTTATTAGTTAAAAAAAGAAACATGTTGTCAATAGTGGAACACAACAACTTAAGATTTCTGATGATAAATAAGGCAGCAAGTATCCAAACTTTAGTGTCATTAAAATGGTTGCAACTCTCTAAGAAATATTTATTTTTCATAATATATATGTGTTAATAAAACTGTGAACAATACACCAATATTGATAAGATCTCTTTATAAAATACTAGCCTCGTACCCGCGACTTCGTAAGCGTGGATTAAGAATTTTTTTGCCAGAATTAAATATAGAAAGTTGTTGGTAACGAACGATTGGTCCCAAACAATATCGAGTCGGCATAATATGACAGGAAAGCTATCACTATATCATTCTACCGTCGAACCTGCCTCTTGAAGAGAATCAATTTCCAACATATTTCTGTCACTATTCGATAAGATTTCAAAATTTCGTGACTACAACTGTTAATCAAACTGGAAAAAAATATCCTGTGCCCTTCATACAGCTTTCCTTATAAAATTCCATCACATCGATATAGCCATTTAGTCGTCAAAACGTAACAAAAAGACAGAGACTTACTTCCGTATTTATATTAGTATTACTCTGGTTCACACTCACACACTGACTGCGAACAACACCTGAGGGATCATTTTAACGTAAAAAAGTGTACACCTACAAAATTGCAAGACTACCTACGATTTGCTCGCATTGCACACCTAACTTTATAATATCTACAGTTTAACATTCAATCCAAATAAACCACGGCCCAGGCCTGACTCTTACGATGAAAAACAATTTTTAAAAATCTTAGCCTCCACGGAGATTTGAACCGGAGACCACGACGTTCGTAAGCAAGATCTTTAGCCACTGAGCTGCCAGTTCACTACACGGAAACACGGTCTGGAGACGTCCACATCCAACGTGTCTGTCTATCGCCGTATTGCGAAGTTATGAGACAACATGTGTTATTTATACAGATAATTTTTCAACCAAATGTAGACAGTATTTTTCCCCTTGTTTCAAAGGATAAGTGTGCAAAGTTTCATCGAGATCGGATGAAAACTGTGGATTTGTATGAAGGACAAACAAACCAACAAACAAACCAACAAACCAAACAAACAATACAAACAAACAAACAAACATACATTCATCTTTATATATAAAGATTTTTAGAAATCTGTTCTTGTTTTTACTATATATGAAATTGTATACATTCGCTGAGAAGGACGCCATCGAATAACAATTTCAAAAAGAGGGTTACGAATCAGAATGTTTGGAGTCCTATTTATTACAAGAAAGTGTATTTTTTCTGAAAAAAAAAGACAGGTGAGTATTTTTTGTTTAAAAAAAGGGGGCGGTGAGAAATTTTTTTACCTAAAAGGGACAGTAGGTAAAATGGTTAAAAGAACCTACGACATAGCACAATGACAGAGTTCCTAATCGACAGCAGAGTGTGGGGAGAGAGTCTGTCCTTACATTCGGGTCATCGAGATTTGGGTTTTCCATGGTTTTCCCAAATCATTCTAGACGAATTCTGAGGTGGTTCATTTAAAAGGCAATGGCCGAGCTCCTTCTCATTCCTTGACCCTGTCCCTTTCCGCTTCTAAACCTCGACATCGAAGAGGAGTAAACTCATAAAGGAAAAAATTAAAACAAAAATTCTTTCATGGCAAAAAATATTTTATTCCGTACGCTGTTCATAAGGGGATTGCTTCGGAGAAGAGTTGCTCACACTAAGTTCTGATTTATGTGTACACACTTAATCTAAGAAGATAGATCTTCTTGTTCTTTTAATGTTGTCCTGCAAGAATTGCTGTGTAAATAATTTTCTTTACCTCAATGACTTTGTCTTCTCCTGTGCTATCCGTTTATATTACATTCTCTGTATTCGTTACTGTGGTCCAAAATTTTTATTACTGGATTTCCATAAATTCTTTTTTTTCAGATTTTCTGTAACTGAATAACTCAAGTAATGTTGCATCTATTTGGTTTGAAATTTAAGATCCCAGGTTGTCAATATATATTTAGTAGCTGATTAAATTATTCAATTATTAATGTACGCCAATACTCTTCTTTGTTCAGTAACATGCGCTACATATCTAGGCTGAAATACGACTAATGTAATTAGTAATCCTTATTTTGAACGAAATTTAACTAAATAACGGCGAACGGAAAATGTGGTTTGATGCCATCCATTTTGTAGACTAATGAATTAAATATGATTATTTGGTTGAAAATAATTCCATGACTGATATATTTTAATGGTTTCTACTCATGTTTTAGAACAGTAAAGATCCTTTGGTTCAAACGTGAAATTTTCAATATTAGTGTTGATCTCTTGCAGTAATTCAGTTTGTAATTCGGGCAATTTTCTTATTCACGTAAATCTGTATTGAACAGGACTAATATACGAACAGATTTAAAGAAATATGCACTTTTCGTAAATCAAATAAGTTTTTTTTTCAATCTAAAAGTGAAAGAAATTTATTTCTATTGTTCCCTTAAAAATGCATTTCACAACCACATTACAAAAAAGGTTATTGTATTTTTAAGAATGAAATAGAAAAGTAAGTTTAGTTCATAAGTTTAATAATTTTAGAAATCAACAGAAAAGTGTGAAATTTGTTACGAAATGAATTTTCTTAGGGTTTTAGCTGTGGTTTTATGACTATTAATATTTTACTAATAGCTTTAAGCCTCGTCGACGTCGAGGTCATTAGAGGCGGGGAAGGATTGGGAACGAGGAACAAAAAGGTTTAGGGTCAAGGCCTTTCAAAGGAAGCATCAATCGTCTGGGGTGATTTGGGGAAACCATGGAAAACTCAAATCTGGATGCCCAGACGGGGATTCGAACCGGCGTCCTCCTGAACGAGAGATCAGAACGTTACTACTCATCCAGGGCGCTCGATGGTTATTAATAATACTTCTTAAGGCCAAGTAACAGAAAGATACATTTGCTTTACAAAATACCATTAATCTTCAGTAGCAGTTCATGAGTGAATATCTATTCTGGATTTAGTTACAGAGCGGTACCAATGTGAAATTAGTTTCAGACATAAATATAGCTGCTAGATGTTAGCCGATACTATCATCTTTCGTTCAACAGAGTAAGTTTATAAACAAACACTGTAGCAAGTAGGACAGGGTCAATCATATAATAACAGCGTTAAACATCTCCGCAAACATTAAAAATATTCAATAATTTCTCTGGTATAAAGGCCACATAATTATTATAAATCTAAAGCAATTTTAGCCAACTTGGCAACAGAACGTGAGTACATAGTATGAGTAATGTGGAGGAGATGAAAACTGATTCCAAAAAAGGAACGGCACGTAGATTCTGCGTGCGAGTAATTAAGAAATCATAGCCTGTGATTTAGTTGAACGAGGGAGGGGGGCGGGGGTAGCTAAAAATTGGGCCAAAATGCAGATGTATATATATTAAACATGACGAAATAAATCGAGAGGTACTCACGCAACAGTACTTTCTAGCAACTTCGGTTGTCGTCGACCCAAAAATTACTGGCCCTCTCCATCTAACAGAGCGGAGTGGCTTAACAAACCTCGTGCGTGTTACTACGACGTGTGATATTAATTAAACTAAAGTAAGAAATAGGGCCACTTCATAAATTCGTAAATGTGAAAGGGAGCAGAAAAGCGGGCAATGGCTACTGGAGTGTTGATCACGTTTCACAATGCCGAGATGTATGCAAATTCCGTCGGCTCTAGAACAAGGGACGTGTGGAAAGGGGACGGCTGTGTAATAACAACGAAGCACGCAATAGGCTGGCTGGTTCCCACAGAGCAGCGGACCCGATTAGTAACCGATAAAAGAGGTTAGTTGCGCAAAGGTACTGCATGCAACACTGGAAAGAAGAGTAGTAAGAAATGAGGAGGCCGACCCCGGCAGCGTAGGGGTAGCGTGCTTGCTTCTCGTTGCAGGGGCCGCCGGTTCGAGTCCGGCCGTGGGCATGGGTGGTTTTAATTAAGTGTTGTGTTTGTCTTGTGTCGTCCTTACAAAAGAGAGAAAACAATTACACTTGAATTAAATCTATACATTGTAAAATGAACAAACACAATGAGCTGGCTAAATGGCTAACACGGCCGAAGGCCATAAAAAAAATAAAAAAAAAAATAAAATAAAAAAATGAGGAGAGGGGACATTGGAAGGTTGGAGGGTTTTCACCCCCAGAAGTCCAACTAAAGGTGCGAACATTTCAAACTCCTATGAATCGCAGTTTTCACAATATGCCCACTTTATTTTCTCGAACTAATACTTTCGGATTAAAGATGACAGAGGACGAACGCGAGACGTTGGTAACATTATCAGCAGATAATTTTAATAAGCAGATTGGTAGCAGCTGGAGCTTGGCAATTTTTGTCCTGTTGAACTGACCAAGGAAAATGTAACTTAAAGGTCTATGGGCTAATTCGATTCGTTTGAGCATCCCGAATTTCCGAAATGACTCCAACCTACGCTGGAACAGCAGGTAATTTTAATAAGCAGTTTGGAAGCTGCTGGTGTTAAGCAACGTTTGACCTGTTGAGCTGTTCAAGGAAAAAGGTAACTTAAAGTTCTATGGGACTTTTGTCATTCGTTTGAGCATCCCGAAATGACTCAAGACAGGTTACTTCAAAACGTCCATAGTCGAATACCTTCCCGTTGCTTGCATTCAGTCCTTTCCCGCCTCTAATGATCTAGACCTCGACAAAGCGTAAAACCGCGAGGGGAAAAATAAAACACAAAAAAAAACGCTTTGGCACAGAGTAATCTATATATATAAAGATGAATGTATGTTGTTTGTTCTTCATACAAATCCACAGTTTTCATCCGATCTGTATAAATAATACATGATGTTTTATAATTTCGATAAATTACTGAACTGCGATAGACAGACGCGTTGAATGTCTATGTCTCTGTATTGCCTTTCAATACAGCGGTCGGGTAGCTAACTGGTTAAAGCGCTTGCTTACTGATGTATGGATCGCTGTCTCGGTTTCAAATCTCCGTGGAGGCATAGATTTTTTTTAAATTGTTTTTTATCGTAAGAGTCACGCCTGGACCGTCGGTTATTCGGACTGAATGTTAAATTGTACATATCACAAAATTATGGGTGCAATGCGAGGCAAATGATAGGTGGTCTTGCAATGCTGTAGGTGTACACTTTTTTACGTTATATTGATCCCTCAGGGATAATTTTCAGTCTGTGAGTGTGTGATCTGCAGTAATAATACTATAAATGTGGAAGTAAGTCTCTGTCTTTTTGTTACTTTTTGACGACGAAATGCCTCTACAGATATTGACAAGAAAATCTGTAGGGAGGGCACAGGACATTTTTTTTTTTCCCCTATTGTTGTCACGAAATTTTGAGAACTTGTCGAATGGTGACAGAGAGACGGATGTGTGTGTCAGCCTGTAATGTTACGTCGGTGGCTCAAGGTGTGCTTCTTGCTCATTATGTTACTGTATAATTTGTTAATAAATTTAGTATAGATGTCGATTTTCTCTGTCCTATTACTGTGTGTCTGCTTAAATGTTTCTGGCACCAGTTTATTTTGTCTTCTTTTTTGACATGCCTTGCGGGCGTAAACTGGCCTACGTTGTAGCTCTAGCAGAGCACGAGCAGCTAAAGTTATTAGAACCCAAGAATCGGATGCTCATGCTGAAGAAAGAAGAAAAGACCAAGCTGAAATAAAGTTGCCTTTAGTTAACACCTCCACCCCATCCCCCAACCACATCCCCTCACCTACGATTGTTTTTCTGTTTTAAAATATGTTGGAAATTGATTCTCTTCAAGAGACAGGTTCCACGGTAGAATGATATAGTGATGATTTTCCTGTCATATTATGCCGACTTGGTGTTGTTTGGGACCAATCCTTTGTTACCAACAAATTTCTATATTCAATTCTGGCAAAGAAATTCTTAATCCACGGGTACGAAGTCGCAGGAATCAGCTAGTACTTAAATATAAATTATTGCAGATATTGGTTAAAGGCCATTATGCGGAATCGCCACAAGTCTACTAATTGGCAGAGTAGAAAAAGGATCAAATACAGATTATCCTGCCTGAAGTCTCGGAAAGGACTTAGCGTGTATCAATCAGCAAGTCACCTTCGTCTTTATCAGAGTTTTCGAAACGTTTCTTTCCAATGACAAACTACTTTTTAAAAATCTTTTTCGTTTTCCCGTAAAGGCGTATTGTCTCTTTTGAAATGTGAAGTTGGGTAAAATATTTTAATATAATATCCCTATACTATAATAATTACTTATAAGATTGATATGAAATTATTATCAAAATAACTGCAAAAATGAAATCGAAATATGATCAAATTATTAGTGAGAAATATGAAGCTGTTTCTTGCTTACTAAAAATTTTATGTTTGATGGAAAATGTGATAACTTAACTTTTATATCTGTTTTGACTTCCAAACCGTCTGTGTACTTATTTTTAGCTATAATTAAAAAAACAGCTTCACAGTTCCAAGTCGTGGCAAAAGTAATCTGAAATTTTACAGTTTTCCTCTGCTAAACCTGGATACTCCAGTGGTATTCTATGGCATATGTCTTTGAGTGAAATATCACACGATCGTTCAATATAGACTCAACATCCTAAACCGATTATTCTGTCTCTGAATCAGCTTTAAATGTAAATGGATTGCTTATTCATTTTTTGTAGATGATAAATGGAAGAAAATATTTCAGCCTTAGCAAATGTTTCCCGGTATATTCTGAGGCGAAGGCGAGACGACCCACCATTTGGAAATCGCGTGTGTATATCATACACAGTTGCTAGTTAGTTAGATCGATATTTTGATATAGCGATTAATAAAAAGCCGGATAGGTCTGTAAAATTTATAATTGCCTTGAACAGCTGAGATTTAAGGGTTATGATCAGAACTACGTCAAATAACTGAAAAAGCTAAATTTAAATTAATAATTTAAGAACCTGGGTGAAGAAAATGAACTGAACAAAGAACTTATTCGGGAAAGGATTCACAAATTGGAAATAGCCTACCAAATTTCGCGAGAGATCTACTGCGAAAGATTTATTTCATATAATTCCAAGATACTTCATTATGAAACAGTTCTGGAACCAATAGTTTTGAATGCAGCCTAAACCTTGTACCTGAATGCCGACAAAGGACTCCTGGGAGAAGGGAGAAAAAAGATTTAAAATGATTAGAGGAATTCTGTGTTCCAACTTTAAGAACGGCGTCCGTGAAAAGCGACCCTACAAAAAAGTTTACAAGAAACTAAAGAAAATCACTGAAACAATCCGCAAATGACAGGCGCGAATCAATGGCCACCTCAAACGAATGGAGGAGAACAGACTAACAAAAAAAAAAAAAAAAATCTTTAATTTATTTGATTCAAAACCCAAAAATGTAATGCTCTAGTTTGTAAATATTAAATATGACCTTCATTTAATGGGATTACAACCAGAAGATGCTTTCTATAGACATCTTTTTTGGGAGAAGTTAATGACAAACGGAACAAGCCGAGACGAACACTCCAAAAGAAGAAGTGGTACATCTTGGAATGCAAACAGCCACATTCAAAATGCATAAATGACTTCTGAGTTAAAAGAAGATAAACCTTACGGCCAATTGCACAGAGACGTAACATGGTCCTTGTTGGCCTCAACGAATATGTATCAAAGACCGAAAACGCTGATTGACAGAAGAAAATGACCGCAACGCGACTGGTTTTTGAAAACGGTCACAACACGTTATTTGCGTTATGGCACTTACAACAAACAGCCAGAACGCGTTGTGACTAACTCAAAAAGGAGACAACGTGAAATTTGTGTTTAGCCTAGGTCACATTCTCCGCACGTGACGACTCACATTTTTCTTTTCTTTTAGAACATTGTAATGCGGCTGGTAAGAAGAATCATATATATTACATGCAGCCTGGACCAATTTGTCGTGAACACAAAGAGTTAGATACTGATAAGCCACAACCTGTTGTGGCCGTTTCCAAGAAACACAACACGTTGTGGTGTGTTTTTTTTTTTTTTTTTTTCGCTCAATGTGCGTTTTCGGTCTTTGACTCTAGGTTTACTAGTTTACATACAAGATTCCCTACCTTGTTCACACCAACCAATCGTAATCTCGCACCTACTCAGAAAACATTAGTGTTCAACGCTTAGAATGTTCTTCTTAGAGCCTCGAAGCTAAATTAAATACCACCTATAAAAGGTAAATAGCTCAATATTGTGAGCAACGAAGTGGTTTCCCCCCCCCCCCCCCCCCTCACTGCCTCAACGGCATTATACAGCCCCGCTGCGATTTGTGGCTTTATCTGTTGTTTCACTGATGGTGATGGATTTTATTTTCTCGAACTGTACACTTTGTGGGAAAACCGGCTTCGACCGTAGTGATTACGGCCTGTGTGGAAATCCTTTTGATATTCTTATTCGTTCGATAGTTAACTGTTTTCATGTAGTCAGTTGGGGATCATTGCCGCAATCAGTTGTGTTAACAACTCGACGATTTTCCCCAGCTGATTTGCTCGTCTTGGCTCGAAGTAGTATTTAATCGGGTATTTAATATCCATCATTGGCAAATAAACGGTGGGTTGAGCTACCGATATGTTGGGAAATATTTACGTAATGTTATTCAGGGACATCACCAGTGTCGCTCAGAGCGCAAAGGAAGATCGGTGAGGTTGAATGGGGCCTGACATGAGCCCAGGCGCATGCGTACCAGCCATCCTGACTGCGGTTAATAGGCGCTTTTCCGCAGGCATCAAAATGAATGCTGGGATGGTTCTTAATCCCGCCTCAGAAACATTTCACAAACAAAAATACACTTTTCACACAAGGACTACGTTTCCATATTTCACAGACAGATGGCAACCCTTTACTTCCTCCATTAATACCTAGTACGATCTGGCAGTAGGTATAAGATGCTTGGCGTCAGCGAGGGCAAATTGCCGTAAAATCAGTGTTCCAAATTAGACAAAGCAAATGAGTAAAACTGATCAAGGGCAGCTGACGCCTAATGTTGGAAGAAGATGGTGAAGAATAAGAAAAATAACACAAATAATTGTCGGAATCTCTTCCATAGAGGATATTTAGGCCGATATTGGCTTTACTCCTCAGGTCTACAATGAAGCTTTTATCTTATTATGGTAATCCTGAAATGGTCACATTGATCAGTCATTTACTGAGAAAAGGCAGTCATAGTGGCACTAGGGAACATCAACATATGATCGATGGTATTATCACACCTGAAAGAGTATTTTGAACCTTATCCATTATTAGAACTCATGAATTCAGATATGACTGTTCATTCTAGCCATCCACTCGTCGCTAGTAATAATGATGTCGGAATGATCGAGCAGTGAACCAATTTGTAGAAGACTAATGAGCATTCAGTTATGATATACTCAGCGATAATAACGAAAAATCTGAGGCCAATAACTTGCTAGTGCGCTGACAAGGGCATTGAGGACTCATTTGCATACTGTGTAGACATATATGTTTATGGAAGTAGCTGGAATTACATCCAGCTTCACATTGTTGATGACAGAAAGATACATCTAATGAAGTGGTACCGATAAAATATTTAAATAAAATATATGACAGTACTTAATTTAACGGATTAAATCTTTGTAGGGTTATTTAATTTGCATAAAAATTAAATCAGTTTCGATTCTAAGCATTGCAGCAAGTGGTCTGTAAATAGGAGGATGCTTTGTGCATCTTAGGTCCGAATAGAGACAGCAGTATGGTCACTAATGTTGAATACCACTCATATTGGTAATGAACTTACATTGTCACTGTATGAAATTCTGGTTTAATAGCTTCATCTAGACTGAGTATTATTTTGTTGTTGTAAAGAGTGCGTTTTAAATACAAAAAGACCAAACGAGACGGTCGTACTCAGATTTTTGTAGACTTCAAACATTAGGAGGATTCAGGAGATAAAAAGTATAGTTATCTCAAGTAATCTTGTGAAATTCGTAATAGAAATTCAGTCCAGATCTATCTCAATTCAAGAAACTTTTTTTGTTCACCGCGAATGATAGTGAAAAAGAAGCATTGAAATGATCATATCGAGATATTTATCAGACATGTGTATACTGATAACTCGTTGGCTTGCTTTTTTCAAAGTATGTCTGTTTGGGTGTTTATGAGGGAAATTCTTATGAAAATTAATTAATACTTCGTACAACAGATTGCTTTAGTAGTTATTATCTGGATGCTCTTGAAAAAATAATGTTGCTTTTGATATATGAATTGTTTAGTTAACCATCTTCGTTCTGTATCAGTGTCTGTACATGAAGTTTATTTCAAACTTGCTGTCACTTCGTTCACGTCAAATTGAAGATCAATGCTGTGATTTCATTGATAAATTATCATTCAAATGTTGACTAGGCGGATACTACGAAAAAAATCAGAGGAGCAGCGTTACTTTATCTTCTTTCTTTGTTCCCTTCGCTTCTGGCACCAACCGAAACTGTTGTAAGGGCCCACAGGGAAGTAACAGTATTATTCACGAAACTTCTCTGTAAACAATATTTGAAATGATACTGCCTGGTTCTTGTAGCAACAGATTGTTAGAGTTATTGACTCGCGAGAGAGCTACAATTCTTCGTAGATGAGGAAAAGATCAATCGCCTTCAGCATTCAGCTTCTGCCCTGAACCTTAATTATGATGATTATATTGGGATTTTTTGTCATGTGAATGAATTATCTTATAAAATCCATAATTGTACGACAAAGTTAGTTTGATGTAGTTTGTACGATTTGAATACATATTTATCTCGCATAAAATGTTTCTATTCATTGATAAGTGAACTTTATCCGTATATACAGGGTGTTACAAAAAGGTATGGCCAAATTTTGAGGAAACATTCCTCACACACAAACAAAGAAAATATGTTATGTGGACATGTGTCCGGAAACGCTTACTTTCCATGTTAGAGCTCATTTTAGTTTCGTTAGTATGTACTGTACCTCAACCCTCTTGACCTTCCATTTATGGGGGCATTTGAAAGCCCTTGTCTACGTAACCTCGGTACCAAATGTAGAGAGACTTCGTGCTCGTATTGTGGACGGCTGTGATACAATATGCCATTCTCCAGGGCTGCATCAGCGCATCAGGGATTCCATGCGACGGAGGGTGGATGCATGTCTCCTCGCTAATGGAGGACATTTTGAACATTTCCTGTAACAAAGTGTTTGAAGTCACGCTGGTACGTTCTGTTGCTGTGTGTTTCCATTCCATGTTTAATGTGATTTGAAGAGAAGTAATAAAATGAGCTCTAATATGGAAAGTAAGCGTTTCCGGACACATGTCCATATAACATATTTTCTTTGTTTGTGTGTGAGGAATGTTTCCTGAAAGTTTGGCCGTACCTTTTTGTAACACCCTGTATAAGAGTAAGATGGCTACATATAAGAACCTACCCAAAGTAGCCACCATGTTTGATTTGCCTGTTCAAATTTTATGATAATTACTATAGCAGAACAGAGCCCGATGTTGGAGCAGTAACTCTCGGGCCTGGCATTTGGAAGGAGGTGGGTTCAAATCCCTGCCCGGCCATCCAGATTTGGGTTCTCTACGGTACATTAGAGCCATACGCAAAAAACCAAAAACCTATGAGGACGTACTAGTATTTGTATAAACTAACACATTGATACGTTTCATTGAAACCTATGCACTGTTTCGAGGTACGAGGTTTTATTAAAGATTTCTTGCGGAACTATGTAGATTAATATGATAGCGAGGTCAATGCCTTTCCGAAAATCCTAATTTCAGTTTCCCATTGTTTCCAGATTTCCTTATAGGCAAAGGACGCTATGATTCTTTCAGAGACATTGACCAGATTCGTCCCCGTTCATTGATTCCAATCCTCTCCCAATTCTGACAACGACTAGCTGTAAAGGGAGAGTGCATAAACACGTAGCTCCATTTTGGCCTCCTGTTAACCCCCCCCCCCCTTGCCCCATCTAGCGCGACGTGGCATTTGCCTCTAGCCTCACTCCGACTCCTCCCCCCCCCCCCCCCACCCAAACACGTAGCTTGTAGCTTTTTTTCCCTATTGATTTTAGAAGACATTTTATGCTGTTTTCGCTTGTCAGACTCGTAAATTACTTACAGATATAATTAAATGACGGAATAAATATTGTGCGTTCTGTACCCCATTTTCTGTGACAAATAATATGAATTGAAAGCTACGTGGCTTGGATCGGACACCTTCCACGCCCTCTCTCTCTAAGTAGCCCAGCGTAGCTTTCCAGCCCAATCTTCCCCACCCAGACCGAGCCACGTAGTTTATGGACGATCACAAAGTTTTAGCAGAAAATGGATGACAAATACTTTAATTTCGTTAATGTCGACAAGTTTTCCTTGCATGTGAATGACCATATCGGGTTACCTAACGAACTACACTTTGCATGAAATAAGTAGTGGCAGTTCTCGTCAAGAATTGGAAGAATAAATCCAACGATCCTCTACAAACGCGGCATGTACGGAAGACCGAATACATGGAGTGTGGAGTTCCAAGTGATGGGTCTGTTAATATCGACGGCGTTGAGTTCTGTAAGTCATCTGAATACAAATACCAGGGAGCAGTACTCTGTTGGGATGGTCAGACACTCCCAGACGTGCGAAACAGAGTCAACGCAGCCTGGATGAAGTCGCGTCAGATCACAGGAGTCCTATTGGACCAGAAGGTGCCACTTTACCTTAAATCAAATGTTTACAGAACCAACGTTTGACCAATAGCTCTGTATGGAACCAAATGTTGGACAGTCACGAAAATACATGAACAACAGCTGCATGTCATGGTAATGAAGATGATTTACTGGCCCCAGACTCCCACTAGATTGGACCGCATCAGGAATAAGAAGGTTTGGGTGGCATTTGATGAGACTCCAATCCTTGCGTAAATGCAAGAGGGTCGTCTGCGGTGGTACAGCACAGCCATGTAATACGAAGAAACATGACTTCAGTTAAAAGAACAGCTCTTGATGTAAGTCCGGAGAGCCGAAGACCACGAGGGAGACCCAGGAAGCGCTGACTGGATACCTTGCGGGAGGACATGCAACTAATCAATGTCTCACCTGAAGATGCACAAGATCGGCATATATGGAAGAAGTCCACCAAAGCAGACCCTAGAACTGCGATATTAATACAAAGAAGAAGAAAAATTTCAGGGTTTATCGTCAATGGTTAATTCTTTCTTCGCTTCATTCATCCCAGGTGGCGTGATTCTGTAGGGACTCAGGAACTCTTTTCAACCAAACTAACTTAAGGTATAAGGGATGGGAGTAGTTTGGCTATGGACTTTTGAAGGAGTCCTGCCAGCTTTCTCCTGGAAGAATTCGGAAAACTGTGCTGATCAAACTACTTGAAACGAATGTAGTGCTGTACCACCCCGAGTTTCATTCCATTTCCTTCCGCCTTTCAGTAAGGGGCGACGACCCTTCCTTTTCATTAATGTAGACCTAGCTTAGTATTTGTAATTTTTGCTTTATCGCGGGCACGGAACATATCCTCAGTGAAGTCGAATACACGTATCGTGTATTAGTCACAGTTCCAGACTCAACATCTCGTAATACGCTCCTTCACGTGCCGCTACAAGTCAACGTGGGATGACGAGCGACACACTACCACGGACAGCCATTCAACACATTTCAACAAATCGTCGACTGCCGAGTTTATATATTTCAGGCAGCTTGTTTACGTGTCGTTAACAAGCCAGATATGTGTCTGCGTGTTAATCACTAATATTTTAACGAGAATTGCGGTGTTTCTTAATAAGAATTAAACTAGCGGTTGGACCTAGTATGGTCCTCGTGTCTATCACACATTAATACTTGTACCTGTTAACTCATTCCGATGTGACCAATTTTCGCGCGTGTCGCTACGTAGTTCAAACAAATTAATATCACGTGACTGCGTGATATTCTAAAAACGAACGCCATAAAGAGTGTTGAAGGAGAGATAGGAATGGCTGCAAGCAGCCGTAATTTCTGTATGATAATCGGCTAGTGGGTTGAAAGACTCGGTGAAGATGTATTATACACGTATTTTACGTGCTTGGAGTCTAGATGTGGGGGCGACTTTTTAATTTTTTACTTGTTATTAGTCAGTAAAAAGCTTAGACGGTGGGGGTTCACAGATATCTCACCAAAGAAAAGTGCTAAAATAATAGTACGAAGGATAACCCGCCAGTGTGGCTAATTGCGCTGAGGCATCGCACACTGGATCAGGGAGGTACAACGGGACAGGGCACGAGCTTGTACGCCGTCCAGACTGCGGTTTTTAGGCAGTTTCGCGCAATTATCCGGGGCTAACTCAACCTCATAAATTACACAATTCACAAACAAAAAAATACACACCGAGCGTGGTGGGTGAGCGGTTAACGCTCTGGCCTCGAATTCGGGAGGACGCGGGTTTGAATCCCCGTCCGGGCATCTAGATTTGGGTTTTCCATGGTTTCCCCAAATCACTCCAGGCGAATTCCGGGATGCTTCCTTTAAAAAGAGCATGGCCGAAATCCTTCCAGTTTCTTGTTCCCAGTCCCACAGTCCCATTCCGCGTCTAATGACCTCGACGTCGACGAGGCGTAAAGCCATTAGTAAATATATATATATATATATATATATATATATATATATATATATATATATATATATACTTATACTTATCATATACAACACATAAAGTTACACGTTTCGCAGAAATATGGCAACACAAGACTTTTCCCCAATAGATTAGGTATACTGGGCCTAAAAGGCCCGGTTAGACTTCGGGCAGGAAGTCAGTTCCTCTCTCCCACTCTCATGATTCACATTGGCTACCTGTAGTTGCCGGTGTCCAAGAGGTCGTTGGCTGTTGAATCGGATGGGGTAAAAATTACGTAAGAAATTCCTTCCCTCTTGTTAGTTCCTCATTTTCATCGTTCTTCGAGCTCTGTAAGTTTTGATCAATATTTCCCGGATATTTTAAAATTCTATATTTCAGTTTATTTATCAGAATACTAATCAGCGCTTACCTACCGTTTACAGTTAGTAACAGTGTAATGTATTAATCTTAAATATACATATACATTGCCGTGTTACAAATTTCATTGTAATCAGTTCAGCCGTTTCGGCATGATTGAGAAAAATAAAGACATATAAAAGAAATCACGCTTATAATACTAGAGTCGTTGGAATACCCGAATAATGTGACGCACGCATGGAACAAGACAGCGTACATTTCCAATTGCAAAGTCGGATGAGAGTTAACATAGCAACATTCAGCGCATATGTCGACACGTTCTGCTATGAGGTTTGTGAATTATGCAAGCAGCTCTTCTATCCGAAGCAAGTCAGTATATTAAGAAGACTGACAGTGCGGCATTATTACTTCCAGTCGAGTTATCCAGCAAGTATTACATGCTAGTTTGGTCTCGACGCAATAGACATAGATGTGAATTAATATGGAGGGCTTTCCTTTTTTAAATGTTTCAGTTACACCAGAGTGAAGTCCGGTGCTGGGGTGCAGCATAGCCTCAAAGACCATTTTTGACGAACCAGTCTATGCTACCCCTCTGAAGGCCCAGACGTTTTTGTTAAATTTTTGTTTCATCTCCTGGGGAAGATATGAAGCGGATGACACCCGTTCTTCAGTCAACAGTTACATAATAAGCTTTTGTTACAATTATCAGTCTACATTTTATTTAAACATATTAGTTCATGGTTTTAGAATATATTTTTAAATACAATTTGTTTTTTGATATTATTTTGAAAGAATGCCAGAGAAATTTAATTTGTTTATTTTAATTTTTTAGGATTTAGTTTTCATCTTTTAAACCGACAGACATGGATGAACGACGGATACAGCTCTGTGAATGTATGGATGCATACAGTAAGTGCCGGAGGTAAATGTCGGTTAGTGTGCCGGGGCTTGTGATGTATGGTGTAGAAAGAGAATTATGAGCAATGGTTCTGCATGCAGTGTAGGAGATTCTGAAGCGATTAAAGAAGACGAGAATACTTGGGAATGAGATTCTATAGCATTGGATATGATTTGGAAAAGGAAGGCGTATCTTATATGCAAGACGGAATACATGGCATTCTATTATTTCAAGTGCTTTGGTGGGCTGCCGGACATTTGTGAATTACAAGCGTAAGTTATAACCGGTCTGATTATGGAGTAATAATGATGTGTGTAATTGTCTTTAAACTGTGAGTCACTTTATTAAGTTACTAACAGATTTTGCGTCGTCTTTAATAGTATTTCGATACCTATTCCACGGGAAGAATGTTCATTTGCCTGCGAAATATGTAACTTTGTGTGTTATGTATGTTAAGTGTGTTTTTTGTTTATGAAATGTATAATTTATGAGGCCGAGATGGGGACTGTCTAGGTGTTTGCGACAAAGTGACTGTTTGACTTGGAAAAAAATAATAAATTATTATTGAGAAATAATTATTATTAGTAGCCTATTATAAAACGTCTATCGTACAAGATAATACAACGTAACTATTTACTGTGACGAATGAAATTTTTTCACATAATTACTTATAATAGCACTAGAATTATGGTTAATGTCTGACAAGTGAACACGAAGATCTGGGGCTGCATCCAGTCTGTTTGTGTAGTTATTTTTCGTGTAAGCGTAAGCTGAAAAACTAGTCTCACATTCCAAAAACGGAAGCAGAATCATGTCAGCATTCTCACGGAACCCCTGTGACCTTTCCAAGGAACCCCAGGGTTCCGCAGACCATCTTTTAGGAACCGCTGCTTTATGTTATTAATACAGTGACTTCCAGTTGCTCCTCCACTCTTTTTTTCAGCAGTCTGTCCGAAAAATAAAAACGTTGCTGGCAACTTAGAAACTATTGTCAATTGGATTTAATTTTTTTAATATTTCTTTTTTAAATCCTGGAGAAGGTTATTTTTTTTCATGCACCCACTAGGTATGATATTTTGGGGAATCACTCCATAAAATAAAGAAATTTCCTACAGCTAAAACGAACTGTGTAGCATAAAACCAAGTACATTTTGTAGAGAAGTATTTAAGCTTATTATTTTCAAAATAACTTCTCAGTATGTATAAATTTTGACATGAACTTAGTGACAGAACATTTCCATCTTTTTACATCAAAACCATGTGTACAAAGTTTCCATACACGCAAAAAAAATAATTTTATGAGAACTCAAACAAAATTATCATTTATAAAAAGAAGATTTAACTATCCTGCTACACATTTTTATAATACACTTCCTATGAATATCATTTGTGAGTTATAACTTATATCACCTGACGGGCCAATCTTTGTCGCTGGTCTGCAAAACAGAGAAAATGTAACTAGCCACGGAAGAGTCCAGAACGAGCAGAGTAAGCGAACAAGGCGGCGATAGCACCCGAGGAATGCCGCATAGACTTCAGTGCGTGGATTGATAACCAGCACTAGCATTTTCTACGGCAACACCTTCACGCTACACTGATTGTCTACATACGTCCGTCAGGAGTATTGCCTCTGTTCTGGGCGACACCTTATACCGACAGCTGAAGATCCAACGCTTGGTGGTAATAAAATACACCCCAAAGAAATATATCTGTCCACACTGAAAAAAACCGTAAGGGACCTTGATTATATATTATTATTATCCCTCACTGCAAAACTGTCATTACCCATGCTTAGAATGTGCTTCTTTCAATTTTCCCTATTTGGGAAACTCTGTCATTCACAGAGGAAATATTCAGTTGTACCATTATTTCTTCATTCTTCTTCCTATCATTCAGGGAATATCATAATTTATATATATATATATAATAGAAATTAAGAAATTTAATAACTTTCACGCAATTATTGTATTATTTATAATAGCTATTTGACTGATACATATTATTTTTTTAAATGAAAATTAAGTTGGCTGGTAATTAGAAAAAAATTGGCGATATCGAAAACTGGTATTTATTGAGCGAATTGTGGACTACAGCAGGAAGTTAAAAACTGTTTTCGATTCATATTTATCTTCCGTTTCTTTAATGGTCACTGCCACGAACTAATTAACGATGACGTCTTTTTCTTCTAACATATGTTCGAAACAGTAGTATGAGGCAACAAATATTACATTTCGTAAGAGGATCTCGTGATACAGAGCGAATAAGAAGATGGTATTGTTGATTGCCTGTTAAAACATTATTGATGTTAGTTTTTTTTAGCAGTTAAATTGTGAATTTTATACTCAAAAATTACACTGGTCGTGTCGTTTAATAGCTGTGCTACATCTCCAAGTGAAAGGAGACTGTTAAAGAAAAAAGAAACGCATGGCGTAGCTGCCATCTTGAGGAAGTGTAATGGTCCACTGTAGTGGATGGCCGGCTGATAGAAATATGGAAGCGATCTGTGGGCGTCCAATTAGCGGATCACGCGACGACGATGTAAAATCGTTTGGAGTTGGGCACGTAATCGATTCTCAGGTGACAAAGATAAATTCCTCCACTAAATTGAAAATATTCACTGCCATTGCCTACTCTTTCGATGTTCACTGCACGCTATCTGTAAAGGAATTATTAATTCTATCAACCTTATATGAACAGCCTTTGTTTCTAAATAAGAAATTCTCGTTGCTCTGTTTATTGGTAAATAACAATTAGTTGCAGACAGTCATCTTTAGAAATGACAGAATACCACGAGATCTGATGATTTGGTGTCTTAGGTGGAAATGAGTTACGAAATAGATGGTCAGTATGATCAAGGAAATGTATGATGGGACTTTAACAACAGTCAGTACGCAGTATGGAAACACTAAAGCATTAAACATCAAAGTAAGATTACATTAGGGCTCAGCACTTTGTGCTCGTAGTGGATGTCATTAGTGAGCAAATCTGGGATGATGGCAGATGGGAGCTCCTATTTGCAGATCACTTCCTAACCATAGCACATACTGAAGAAGACCTACAACAGAAATCTGGCTGTGGCAAGATAAACTATATCCAAAGGGTCTTAAGATCAACACGAAGAAGACTAAAGTACTGGCTAACAGCAAACAAGCACTTGAAATAAATGTTAAGGACAACAATTGTAACAGCCCTCAAAACTATGCTCCAAATGGAGTTTTATTTTATGAAGCATTTGTAGCAAGCTAGAGTTTGATTGAATATGATCTTGTACGTTTGTCTTACAATTTACTGTAAATCGGTGTAAATGAATTTTCTTTTATGAAAAGAAATTATGTAATTACAATTTAATATGTTTAAGGACAGAACTATGCAAGAGAATTACTTAATTGTTTGTAATTTCAAGTATTAAGGAGTACTACGATTTTTAAAGGATGATTTACTACAGTTTAAAATGATTTATGTGGATAATTCTGTGTTTAAATATATTAATTTTCGTTTCTGACCATTTTGTAATGATTGTAAATGATTTTGATTGTTTTTAATATGTTTTAATTGTTTAAATATTGTTAAAATTCGAGAAATATCTGTCGGAAGAATTTGTAATGTTCTAGAACTTTCGATGAAACTTATATAAAGCGAACGGCAGAGACTTAGAGACAGTTTTACTTGGATAGTTTTTCGACACAGTTTGTGAACAGAGTTTTAAGTGTACTGTGAGAGTGTATGGCAATATTGTCTTTGGAAGAAGTATTGTATGTAATCACTGGAGTTTGTGTTTATGTATGACCAGCATCTTTGAAGATGTGCTTATGAAAAATAAAAACAAGTTAAAATTGAACTGTATCGTGGACTAATTATTTGATATATTAATTAAACCACGAGACACCTAATACAATGAAATGATGCTGAATCAAGTAGATACATTTAGATAGCTGGGTGGAGTAATATGTGCAGAAGGTGGCTGCGAACCAGAGGTGAAAACCAGAATAAAAGCTGCCTGGAGCAAATTGATAGATGTTGCTGGAGTGATAAGTAATAAAATGATGCCTAAAAACCTTAAAGTAAAACTGTATACAACTATGGTAAGACCGGTAATCATTTATGTATCATAAACAGGGGCATCATATAAAACAGAGGAATTAATCCTGGAGAGGACGGAAATGAGGATGCTAAGGTGGCTATTGGGTATTTATCCGAAGAACAGACTTCAAAATGAAGAGATAAGAAAAATAGCTGCAGTGGCTAGCGTTAGTGAGGTCATTAGACAGGGAAGATTAAGGTGGTCATTTCATGCAAGGAGGTAAGGAAGAGGCAATCAAGAAACGATGGGGGATGCCTATGGAAAGAAAGAGATCCAGAAGAAGAGCAAGGACAACGTAATGTGATCTAGTCAAGAAGGTCGTCATGAACTTATGACTGAAAAAAGAGGACGCTGTAGATGGGGAGAAGCGAAGGAAACTCATCAAGGGGCTGACCTCTAATGATGGGAAAGGGTTTTGGAGAAGAACAAGAGTTATGTTTAGAAATGACGATATACGAGGCGCGTCCAGAAAGTAAGTTCCGTTTGGTAATAAAATGAAATTGTTCACAGATACAGAAGAAATTTTTACTGCACAAAATTCTACAACTCTTAAACTACTTTTCCACACAACTGCCGAAATTTTGCAGGCATTTGTAATAGCGTGGCACCAGGTTTTGTATACCTTCTTCATAGAAATCTGCCGCCTAAGTCTTCAACCAGTTGGAAACAGTTTCTTTCAGCTCGTCGTCATTGGTGAAGTGACGACCGCCAAGGAAAGACTTGAGATGCAAGAACAGATGAAAGTCTTGCCAGTTCTTCTGTAACCAAAGGTGGACGCCCACTTCGTTCTTCATCGTGCACATCACTACTCCCGCCATTGAACTGTCGGACCCATCTTCTCACCATCGAATCACTCATCGCATTTGGTCCGTAAACATCGCAAATTTGCCGATAAATTTCACTTGGTTTCACTTTCCTCGCATTCAGAAACCGAATCACAGACCTGATTTCACAGGCGGCGGATTTTCAATCAACGCCGACATTTCAAACAAGCACAACAAAGCGTACGTAACTGACAGCGATCTCCAAATGGCACACGTTCTTCCCCTTGATACACATCGTCTACAGCGCATGTGCGGAACTGCAATCGCAGCTCTGCAGCGGAGATAAATTGAAACGGAACTTACTTTCTGGACGCGCCTCGTATTTCTCACTCCCCAGGTCTCGTCATCCGTCAATAATAAATCCTTAGAGTTAAATCACTCAGGTAATGTAGTGAGACAGAGCTGATCCAATCAACAAACTTCCTGGTAACATAGAACTTAAGGTGGTGTCGAGCGATGTGATTTAGTGAATCCGAGGCTTGGGGAGGAAGAGACACCGTAAAGTGCGAAGATTAATGAGAAGACCCTACAAGGACAAAAGATATGCATGGAGCTAGCGAGTAAACGTAAACAATCAGGCAAGCCTTACAACTGTTATTCGTTATTCTAAAACGCATGCGCCAATTTACGAGAATTTACCAACCGAGAGCTACAGTCATCGACCTTGGGGAATAATGCGGACTTCCTGCTAGCGAGGAGAGAGAGGTTGTTAAATTTGCGGGAAAGACAGGACATGGTCTAAAGTTCACAATGAACTCTCAGTCTAACCCGAACAAGATTTGCTACTCTCCGTGAAGCAACCCTGGAAATTCTAGTGACGCTGATGGGTGAGAGACTGTGGTCCATAGTAAAAATCTTATTTCGAAACATGTGACTTGCTATAATGAATTTCTGTCCACATGAGCAGCCGGGAGAAGCTGCCATAGTTGGGACGAGAGTTACCCGGGGCGGACATTGAGCTGCGTGGCGCAGTAGTGGCAACGCAGAGCAGGACAGGGCAGCACAGACTGGCAGTTACTCGCGCATATTAGAGCGCAGTTTCGTGCGGCAGTTTACAAAGCATTGTGTTGTGCGAAAAACCGACAATAAAGAGTAACCAAAAACATGTCGATGCAAAAACTCGATTTTTGATTTCTGAATCAGATTGGGATGCCGAGCTTGAAAAATTGTTATTACTTTAACAGAAGCTGAGTTAGATAAAACTATGCAAAAGTGAGAATATGAAAAGAAGAAACTCTCATCTGGCTTTTGCAAAGAGTATTCTCAAAAGATAATTTCCGGATGACTCGAGCGGAGATTCACGGCATAATGTAACCTGTTATTTTCTCGACAAAGCTCAAATATCTATTAGAACTGAAGAAAATCTCGCTGTATTTTCGTGGTTATTTATTTAATTATTTAGCGTTTGACGGTACATGACATTTATAAGAATGTTTCTCTCTTTTATTTCATATTATATTTTTAAGAAAACTATATAACAGAACATAAACATTTGAAACTAAAAAAGGAGTGTCAACAAATTAAGTGTTTCTCGTGGACACTATTGAATGATGTAGTACAAATAATAAGAAAACAAATAATGTGATAATAGTCTATATATATCAATCTTTTTAGAAGTTTTATTAAAAATGAATTCAAAAAAAGAAAAGAAAAGTGAAAATTGTAAGTGGACAGTTGTATGATAAATAAATGCTGAATTTACTCGCCACTTGTTGGGATCATTGTCCAAATCTCTTGTTTAAATTTAATTTTTATGTATTTTTTATGACTGATATTGTGAATCGCAGGTTGGTTACGCACCAGATTAATCAATTTTTCTTGTTCCATAGTTGAAAATGATTATAAGTAAAGCAAGATTATAAATAACGCAAGAAGTGTTACGTTGTAAACCGGCACGAGTGAGCTGCGTGGCACAGTTTCTGTGTCGTGATCACAACGTCGCGCAGGCCACGTGCGGCGCAGTACTGCGCTGCCCTGCTCTGCGTCTCAATACGCGCTGTTCCGCCCCAAAACATAGAGAGACAGAAACTGTGCTGTGCTGCGCTGCGCCGACTGCGCGTCAATGTGCGCCCGGCCTTATGGAGGGGTAGGTAGATTAGAACGTATTTACAAACGTGAGGATCATGGTCTTACGATTAGAACCACCAAAGTGCTGAATGAGTCCTCCGATCTGAGCCATCATACAGCGTGGTCGGAATCGTAATCTGATAGTATGTCATACTATCGGACTTCTTAGCCATTGTAACCAGGCAGTATCTACTTAAATGTTAGAGGGAGCCAATTGCTCAGTGCACATACGGTCGTGTGAACTGACCCCGTCTGTTGCGTCGTTGTATTGATGCTGTTATTGCTGCAACTAAAACGAGTGCTTCATCGTTTTGCGTCCGAATTTTTTGAAGATTTTCAAACGTATTTAGAAGCAATGACAATACAATAATTCCATAGAAACGTCCTGCTATTTTCCTTACTTTACAGTAATAATAGAAAAGTAACAGAATCTATTAATTTAACTTTCACTTACTTCAGATGTCAGAATTGTTATAAATTTTGTACAAGTAATGAGAACCGATGACAATGTAATCATTTCACTGCAAAGTCTTGCTATGCTCATTACTTTGGCAGTAACAACAAAATACATGCTTTTGTAGCCATGTGAACTAAAAGATTAGAAATAACCTTTAAATATAAAAATTTTGTTGAACAGCGCTAGGATGTACCAAAATTCGGTATAAGTTACTTTGAATAAGCTTAAAATTAAAATAAAGTCACTGATTAAAAAATTCACTTTAATGTAAAAAATGCGTGGGCTGCTCTCTAATCATTCATTATGACTATTACCTTTACGAATAGCTAGCAGTGAAAGACGGGGGGGGGGGGGGGGGTGAATGAAGAGAGTGATGGAAATTTGCAAAGCGTATATTGGCGATGAGGCATCGAAAGATATTTGTGTAGAAATTAAGAGATTAATGACCACCACGACTACAAGGTGGCAAAGATACCAGGCAAAGAGCGTAGAAAAACAATATTTTATAGGTAAGGCGGTGAGGGGTTGGAATAAGTCACCAAGAGCATTGATTAATAAATTACCAAAAACGAAGAAAGAATTTAAAATTAATGTTCGAAGAGTGCAAAAATAGGCAGTTATAAGAAAGGGGGAAAATTATTACCTAGGGAAAATCCCATCGTAACCGGTGCTCCATCTCAATTAAATTAAATTAAATAAGACACTACTATTCCGCATTCAATAACTTTAAGTACACTGTATTATGTCCAGAGAAAAAAACTTAAAACTTGTTGAATATTTTGCAGTGTAGGTTGACTCAATTGTAGAACCCAATGAGGAAAAACACTGAAAATTTTACTTGATATTGCTAAATATGTAATTTCGTACAAATTGAATCATTTTTTGTCGTAGTATATATATCTGTTATTCCCTGGAGTAGATGGTATGCTAGCGTTAGTCATTTTAGAGATACATAGAGTGAAAGGCCGAAAGCATTAGCATCACTAAAATTTTAGCAAAGTCTTCACTCGGTAAGGAGAAGGGTATCCGTTGTTGCAGCACTGTTAGTTCGTGACAAATACGTTGGTAGAGCTGATACGATTGAGAGTGTTTCTGAATAAAACCTTTCCATTGCAAACATTACTTAAACGAAAGAGAAGAATTGAGATTCTTAATTGAGATTCTTCGCGGCGCCAATTTACAATAGAAAATCTTGTTTTCTAAGGCCAAATCTTGAAGCGTATAATGTGTACAATATCTGCGGTTCTCCAACGCCAGGTGGCAGCATCACTCGCATGACATTAGGTTATTGGTTGCCATGTCTATTCAATGGACATTTAATAAAACATTATCGAACGCTTCAGCAGTTACAATCTCGTCATCTGAGGAAAATCGGGGTGATTATGTTGATCTAAGGGAGCGTGCACAAACTACGTGGCTCGGTCCGGGGGGGGGGGGTTGACTGGAAGGCTACGCTGGGCTACGTGGGGTGAGGGAGGGGGGTTCCGAACCAGACCACGTAGCTTTCCTTTCATAACATTTTTCACAGTTAAAATGAGGAACAGAACTCACAACAGCATGTGAATATTTATTTCCCTCAGTTAATTATCTCAGTATGTAATTTACAATAGTCTGACAATATTGAAAACAGTTCAAAATGTCTTCTGGAATCAAAAGGAAAAAAAGCTACGTGCTACGTGGGGTGGGGGTGGGGGGGGGGGGTTTCACAGGAGGCCAAAATGGAGCTACGTGGTTTATGCACGCTCCCTAAACGTCATTTCTGTCAAGATAACGGGGATGGAATCAGGACAACACAGCATACACATCAATGTACAATTTTATATACTAGCAATAATGATAACAGTAATAATAATATTAATAATTATATTAATAATCTCTGGCCTCGCATTCGGGAGGACGCCAGTTCGTATCCCCGTCCAGGCATCCAGATTAGGGTTTTTCATGGTTTCCCCAAATCACTCCAGGCGAATACCGGGAAGCTTCTTTCAAAAGGTCATGGACGAATCCCTTCCCGTTCCTTGTACACAGTCCCATCCTGCCTCTAATGACCTCGAGGTCAACGAGGCGTATAGCCATAAGTAAGCCATGGTTATCCATGTAGAAAGTAAATTAAATCCTGACAAAACCTTTGTTTCTCGCAGCCAAATGTTTGAACTTTTTCTATTTATTCTTTCTTATTAAATTAAAACTTTTGACCGAGATGGGAGGAGGCCAATATTGGCCTCCTACCTATCATTCGGGAGGACCGGGGTTAAACTCGGTTCGGCCATCCTGTCTGAGGTTTTCCGTGGTTTCCCTCAGACACTTAGGCGAATGCTGGGATGGTTCCCTACAAGGCCACGGCCGACCTTCCATCCCCCTTCCCTCCCCGTAGTAGTAGATTGGCTGAAAAGAGTCCCCTATGACTCTCCAGCAGCCCGCCTCCCAGCCTTCTGCTGGGAGGAATGAAATGTAAAAAAAAAAAAAAAAAAAAAAAAAAAAATTAAAACTTTTACTTTCAATTTAACCTCATAACGAAACATTTGTGGGTTTTTCTAATTTTCTAGAGGTATTGTAACATCTTAGCTTTTGCGAGGAACAATATTGTATAATATAAGTAACTAAAAATGTCAAGCATCGCATTACCATTAAACGATGTATACTTATCAGAATTTTATTAAGTTTTGTTCAGTTTCAGTAAAAAAAAATGTTTGTTCAATTTCATCTTCAGATTTTTCATCTTCTGATGTTGCTATGTGTGACCGTGAGAGATACGGGATCTAGTTCGGTCGCCTGTTGTGTAGATTATCAGCCGTCCTGCATCAGCAGTCCGTTGTCCAGGGTAGGGCTGTTGATATTTCTAAAAATATCGGGTTTTCGATATATCGATATTTTAAAAAGTATCAATATCGGCTGTCGATATATCGGAAAAAAAGTATCGATATATCGATAATTTTCATAAATGCAATTTCATAAAATCAAACCTTGTAATATAAGGTTGTTTACTGATAAATCTTAATCAGTTTTTTCACTTTCGAATGGTTTCTCTTGGTTATTGTTGATTTTTTAAAAAGAACTTGACCACTATGCATGTCATAATTTTCATAAAAATTAATAAAATTTATAAATTCGATAGAGGTTCGAGGCGATTCTTATTTTGTGTATTTTTAAGATTGATAAGCAATACAGTTGAGGCATTTATTTATGTAGAAGTTTAACTACCATGGCCAAGTTACATAACTTTTTTTCATAAGATTTTTTGGTGGTATCATGTTTTGTATGTTGATAGCTTATTCTGAGTTGTCTTACTTTTCTAGCTCTAATTTTTGCATATTAGCAACTATTTTACACTTCCACACTATTCCTGCTAAAACACTAATTTCAAGTTGGACTTCCCTGGACAACGCGCACGTTCAATTCAAATAATGGGCTCACGTTCGATTCGTGCTGGGTGAGTGATGCTACACTGTTTTAATCATCTGAGTAGACTTGGTACCTGTAACTTCCAAATTAACTATAGAAACGTAGTAACATTTACTTAAGCTTGCTAATCTCTATGCGTGACAGAAATTTGAAGGACATAGTGTGATTCAGAGCAAAAGAAAAACGATAACTTATTTTTTTTAAATATCGAAGCCGATATCCAGATTTCAGTATCGAAATATCGATATATCGGCCTAAAAATATCACTCTTAAATATCGAAATTTTCTAAAAATAATATCGATATATCGATATATTATCAACAGTCCTAGTCCAGGGTACACCACGAGGAGGTTATCTTTAATACTTCATAATAAATCTTGGATCAATTAGCCATTGACTTATTTATTTATTTATTTTTTGCTTTATACGTTTACGAAACCAAAAATAGATTATGATCGTAAATTTTTCATGTGGTGATTTCAACGGATCTTCAGTGCCTCAACCTGTATTTTGGAATTGTGTATGTGCCTGAAAAACTAAATCGCCTAAGAACAGGCCATGCGAAATGCAACGCCATGCTGTAGAAGTGGGGTCTTCAGGATTTTCCTGCATGTGACTGCGGTGCTCCTTCCCAGAGTGTGGAGCATATTATCAGGGAATGCCCTCTACGGAAGTATGATGGACCATATGAAGTTGTTTTTGGAGCTACAAGTTCCTTCTTAGAATGGCTGAAAGAATTGGACATCAGCTTGTGAACGCTACCATCGTTCTTGTCATTGTATATATTTATTATTGTATTAGTTGCTTGCCATACGACAAATAAATAAATAAATAAAAATGTTTGTAATATTACATTTAATCACAACGAGATCTTATAACAACACACTTATGCCAGTCAGATTGTGATTATATCAGTTATCGTGTTCACTACAATTTTTTCAGGCACATACACAATTCCAAAATACAGGTTGAGGCACTGAAGATCCGTTGAAATCACCACATGAAAAATTTACGATCATAATCTATTTTTGGTTTCGTAAACATATAAAGCAATAAATAAATAAGTCAATGGCTAATTGATCTAAGATTTATTATGAAGTATTAAAGAAATGAATAAATTACTGGACGCATTTGTACAAGATGTATTTCGTAATCAAGTATGGATTCCTTTTCATACTCGATAACGATATTAGGAATTAGTTACAAACAAATATAACTTACAACAGTTCAGATAAATATTTGCTAAGTTTTTCTAAGGGATTACCAAGTTTTAATGCCCTACGATGCATCTTTTTCAAAATATTTCAAGTTTTATTATTCCACAGTAAAGGAACTCCGGTTTCAATACCTTCCCTTCCTTCATCTGCCTGTCGTCACCCCTGAATCTCATTTTTATTTAATATTTTGCTGTCATCGATCTTTCGACTGGTTGGATGCAATCCTCCATCCCTTAATATATTGTGCTAACCTCTTCATTTCTACATATCACTTACATCCCAAGCCCTTAATTATCTACTTCATATATTTTAATCTCTGTCTTCCTCTCCTGTTCTTACCTCCAAATGTTCCCTCCACTAACAAATTAACCAATCCAGAATGTTTCAAAATAAGACCAACTAGCCTGTCTCTTCTTCCACAAACTTCTTTCTTCGCCCATCATTTCCAAAACCCGTTCATTTCGTACTTTGTCTGTCCACTTAATTTTCAGCAGTCTTCTGTAGCATCACATTTCAAATGCTTCAATTTTCTTTCTTTCTGGTATTCCTTAAGTCCATGTTTCGGTACCATAAAGTGCTGTGCTCCACACATAGAGTTTTAAAAAGTTCTTTCTTATTCCTAGATCAGTGATCGAAACTAAAAGGTTTCTCTTGTTCATGGAGGCTCTTTTTGCTAGAGCTATTCTGCTTTTAACATCATTCTTGCTTCGGCCATCAGTTGTAATTTTGCTTCCCAAGCAGCAGAATTCACTTATTTCTTTTATTACATCCGATCCTATTTTTACATTTAATCTACAGAGATTGGCATCATTTCTACTACACTTCATCACTTTTGTTTTGCTTTGATTTATATACAGCAATTTGTAGCTTTCTGATGTTTTCTCCCTAAACTCTAATGCCACATGAAAATTTTTCTTTTCTTCCTTTATTGCTTCTTCTACATACAAGTTGAATATTAACGGGGATAGAGTACAACCACATCTCACATCCTTTTTATCTGATGTATGTCTCTCATGTCTCTTCACTTTTATTATAGCCAATTGACTCTTATACAGTTTATAAATTATTCTTCTATCTCAATATTTTAGGCTAGACTTCTTCAAAATTTTGAACATCTTGTCCCACCTAACATTACCAAACAACCACCATAAAAGTATCTTTGTTTTTCTTGATCCGCTTTTCAATTATTACTCTTAAAGCCAGAATTGCTTCTCTTGAACCCTGAATTTTCCTAAAACCAAACTGATCTTCACCTAATATCTCTTTTACTACCCTTTCAATTCTTCTTTATATTATTCTGGTCAGTAATTTTGAAGCATGTGATGTTAGACTAATGGTGCAATAATTCTCGCATTTGTCGGCTTGTGCTTTCTTCGGAAGTGTGAAGATGATATTTTTCTTAAGATCGGTTGAAATTTCTCCTGTTTCATAACTTTTTGGTATCAGCTTAAATAATCTTTTGATTCTTTCTTCTCCCAGCGATTTAAGAAGTTCCGCAATGATCTCATCAATTCCACTTGCCTCATTACTTTCAAGTTATTCAGAGCTCTATTATATTCTGTCCTCAAAATAGAATCTCCTAAATCATGTCGACATCATCTTCCTTTTCGATTACGCTATTGCTCAAGTCGTCCCCATGCTACAGTTTCTCAATGTATTCCTTCCATCGGTTAGGTATATCGTCTGCGCCTAAAAAAACTTTCCCGTCAGCAACTTTAATGTTTACACCTCTTTTCTTCATTTTTCCAAAATTCTGTTTGACCTTCATATATGCAACATCTACTTACCTATGGCCATTTCCTTTTCTACTTCTTCTCATATTTCTTCTAGCTGTTTTTCTTTCGCTTTTTTAATTTATTTCTAAATGCCTGTATTGCTCTCTTTCTGTTTTATAATGAGCGTTTTGAGCCTTCTCCTCTGAACCATGAGTTCCAAAATTTCTTCTGTGATTCAGGATTTTCTGGCAGCTTGTTCCCTAATGAATCCTAATGTTTCTTTACAAGCTTTCATTATTTCGGTCTAAATGGATTCTATTCGAACTCGGTTGTAGCAAATATTTATTTTGTTTAGTGTAAGTGGTGTAAAATACTTACAACATATCAGACACAAAATAATTTTAAACACAGTGTATGTACGAGAAAATGTCACTGACTTTAACAGAAGTTGGTTACAACCAACCTGAACAAAATGCACACAGCATATCAACATCTCTGTGATATTTGTTGCTGTGCGAGTAAAATGTTTACATTGGAATTCCCCCAAAAAAAAAATTCCTTTATTAAAATATGGTGTAACGGAACCGAAGACCTTACGAAGGGCTCAAACATTTAAATGATATCTCATTTATCAATTTTGTTTAATTATCAAGGGAGATAAATGACTGTAGACACAAAAAGCGCAATTTAGAAATACTGATATTTTTTACCTTTAAGGGTTTAATTCAGAAAATTCCTTTCTTAAAATATAAATTTAACCACAGCAGAGACCGTAATCTTCAGAATGATACCTCATTTATCTATTTCGGTTGTATATTAATTTAAATAAATGACTCGTGACAAAAAAAATGCATTGAAGTTCCATTGAGACTTTTTTCCCTTTAATGGTTGAATTCCAAATCATTTTTTTCTTAATATATGATTTCACAAAAGCGGAGACACTACTCTTCACAATCCTACTGCATTTATCGATTTCGGTTAGATATCCAAGGAGATAAATGGCTCGAAACACAAAAAACGCATTTTAGAAATATGATATTTTTGCCATTTAAGGGTCGAATTACTAAAAATTCCTCTCATAAAATATGTTACCACGGCGGAGACCTTAATCTTTAACATGATACTGCATTAAACGAATTCAGATAGGTATGCAGGGAGATAAATGGCTCATAACACAAAAAACAACATTTTAGAAACATTGATATTTATTCCCTTTGTGGGTCGAATTCAGAAAAATTTCTTTCTTAAAATATGATGTGTCCAAAGTGGCAATCATACGCTTTTATATGACACCTCATTCATTGATTTCGGTTAAGTATGAAGGGATATAATGGCTTGTTGGAAAAATAACCTTATTGAAATAACATATATGATTAGTGCTGAGGTCGTATTTAAGACTGTTCTAATATTTAGCCAGAATCTACTGATATGTGCTTGTCGAAGTATTTTAATTATGTAGGTACAAATGTCAAATGAAACCATGAACATTAGAAAAACCTACTGAATATGAATTTTTGTGCGTAATGTACTAATTATAATTATAGATACGACGACCCAATAGTTCATATCAGCCTCCGTTAAGTGAAGTAATGAATAAATTATCAGTTGCATACGTCAGAGTTTTATCTACCATGAATATGTTATTCATATTCCTCAGTTTCTTACTTATTGGCTTATTTTTAGAGCTCCTAAAAACACGTATAAACCAGTATCAGAACGTCATTAGAAGTGGGAGAGAACTGGGGTAAGGAACGGGAAGAAATTCGACCAGGGCCTTTAGAAGGAACCGTTCCACGTTTATTCTGAAGTGATTGTGTGAAATCATAAAAACCGAAATCTGAATGACCGGACGGCGATTCTCATTCGCGTCTTCCAGAATGCAAGACCAGAGCGTTATCGCTCTCCAATCAAGCTCGGTAATATTAGATCCAAGAATGTTTATTTCACCAGTCAGAATCCTTATTATTGAGCCACCAGACTGTTAGTCTGTATATTCCGGCTCAAATTAATAATGAAAACGCAGGAGCCAGCCTAAAGCTCCGTATCCACTACGCGCGGCAAACCCTCGGACATTGGCTCGCGCGTCAAGCTGCGTATCCACTACGCGCGGCAAACCCTCGAACATTGTCTTGCGCGGCAGCCGCGCATAATGGATACGCTGTTGACACGCGAGCCAGCTCGAACATTGGCGCGGTCGAACTTGCCGCGCTGCGAGCCATTCTCTGTCGGTCTCTAGGCGCGCGGCAAAGGCCCCCCACTAATTGGCTCGCGCGCAGTTGGGACGGCGGTGTCTTTCTTGGAGTTGGCTCGCGCGGCACAGCGACAGTTTACTGCCATGAACAACGAAAAGTGTCGATTTCTAATACAGCTGTATGGTGCGAAATTTTTTTTGTGGAATAGTAAATGTGCAGATTACCACAACAAAATGCTGAGGGATGATGCATTGAGGAGGTAAGTTCAGTAATTGGCTTAGGGGACATCCATAAATTACGTGAGGTGTATTTCCGGATTTTCGGACCCCCCCCCCCCCCCTTTTCTGGTGATATCTGGTTGGTCCCGTTAGACACCCCCCTCCCTCCCACAGATCGTCTTCGCAGCTTTTTGATACTTTTTTTTTTAGGTCTCACCGACACTTTTCTACGAAATACCCCCGCTAAAGTCGACTTTCGCGCCATTTGTAGACCTTTTTTTTTGCTCTACAGTCCTACCAAATTTTAAAACATCTCACGTAAGATTTCCGTTGATCCTCCCTCCCCCTTGGTGAGATTACTCTAGACCCCCCCCCCCCCCCCCCCGTATTTCACCTTACGTAATTTATGAATTTATGGATGCCCCCTTACGCGTTTCCGACTTAAAGAAGAAGATGACTACGCTTCTGGCATTATACAGAAGAGAAAGATCAAGAATAGCTAAGTCTTATTACTGGTTCTGGAAAGTATTTATTATTTAACACTTATAATGATCCCTCAAGATGTAATTTATCGATTTGTGCTATGTATATCTACAATATAAGCCATATGGTAGCCTGCAGGACAGAATGTAGCACCACTCATATTCCTACTTGCGGAAGTCTCAGTAAAAATGGTCGCGAAATCTGACTGTGCCTGCATTGCTTGCCGCGCAACTCTGGCTGGGTTACGTTGCCGCGCGCGGCAGCCGCGCATGTCAACAGAAACCCACGAACATTGGCTCGCGCGGCGATACCTGGCACCAAGCCAGGTATCGCCGCCCGAGCCAGTGTTCGAGGTTTTGCCGCGCGTAGTGGATACGCAGCTTTAGTAAAATGAAAAATCTTCAGTGTAACATGAATAGATCGGTATGAACTTTAAGCCTTTAGTGATTTGCAACTAATGAAAATTGCAGTTAGTGGGTGGAATGCAGGGGCCTAGGTATCGTGAGAGTACATCATTAGCGTGGACTGGAAGGGAATGCACAACCGTTGATCAAAGAAGCCGTCGTAGTGACGAGTTGACCGCTCGGAATGTGGTCGTGCGTCCAATTAGACTGCATTGGCAAAGGCGGCACCTGCATTCCACTGCAATTTTTGGCACGCAACAGACAGTCGTACTTGCTTTTCGATTTACATTCCTTGTCCTGCTGAAACATGTGGCTGGGGAACGCAAATGCATTGCTTGCTCTTACATCGGATCTTACTTTCTTGGTCAAGCAGATGAAAACATTTTATAAATAGTGAGAATTTAACAATAAAATTTTCAGTTTGATCGTTTCTACCACATATCATAGTTGTCAGCTTCAGTTAGTGACAATAATTTTAATTTAAGAGACTATAATCTGTTTTTTTTGGTTATTTCAGATCAAATAATTTAAGGAGTATTTATAATAGTTATTGAAATAATATAACGAAAATTTTCTTATTACTATGTTTCATTTGGTAGCCAAGTAGTGAATTTCATTTATATTTACCTAAATTGATACAGAATTAAGAAATAATGGTTATGGTTACATCCAGGAAATGAATGAGTTTTGAGCAACAAAATTTTAGTCAGTGCAGTTTATTATAACCACGATATTTATTCACGGATATAGGGATAAACATATGATAGTTAAACTAGTGTTGAATTTTAGAAAACAAGAATGATGGTAGATAGGGCTTAGAAATTGGAATATATGTACGGTGGGGAAGGGCTTTGAGCATCCTCCACTTGCCGTCTTTCCACATGAAATTCACCCAACGGGTCGACAGCAACTCGAGTTCGGCCACCAAAGAACTATCCTTCACCACAAGTGACGGAACCACCGCAGAGAAACGTACTAAGCCACAAAAACAGCGTTACTGAGCCTGATTTTGCGAATATGACTGACATGTGGTACCGACAACATCCTAAGACCCGGTGCACACGGGCGTCATTTCACGTCGCGTGCACGCCGAGATGCCGCGCTAGCGGCTAGGAGTACACAGGAACAGATTACGGCAGTGCACACGCACAAGCGGTCACGCCGCGGCGACCCAGCGGTCGTTTTTTCCCTGTTCTCGCCCACCACGCCGCAGGGTCGCCGCGCACGCTAATGCGGTCTCCTAGTACATTGTGTCCAGTGGAGCGGTGCACACGGGTGGCAGAACACGCTAGCAGGGCAAGCATGGCAGACGAGTTATAAGTTTTAGAAAATATTGACATCGAACATTTTATTGGTGTAATTAAGACTTATCCAGAAATTTGGGACAGCCGTCAAAAAATTATCATGATCGAATCAAGAGGAGAGCTTGGACCAGTATATGTCGGATATTCATTGAGGGATTCGAGGAGAAGGACGACAAGGGCGAAAATGAAATATTTAAGCAAAATATTTCGGGTTTATTATAAATCCAGGTTTAAGTAAATTATTTACAATCTAGATTTTATGTATCATACCTATAAAATTTATAGTAAATTGCTGTTGCAAAAACAAAAGTTTTTAAATAAAATTCCTTTACCGGGGTAAGGTGGCAACATCAGAAACATGCTGCTATCATGTTCCTTACATGGATATACTGCTAAGTAGCTCATCTTGTTGGAACTGAGGCGTCCTTTCCGATATCGACAAAACCTTCTATACTCATTTCGTCTTGAATGTTGTACCCATCTCTCGTTCTTAAAAAATTGTGAAGTGAACAACACGTCTTTATCAATGGGATAGATAAATCCAAATTTACATTGTTTTATGAAAAATTTTCGGTTTATTGTACAGAATGCCATATGTACTTTCCACTTTTCTCCTGGCGCGTGACAATCTGTAGCTGAAAATCCTTGTTTTTTTCTGATAAAACTTTACCACTGTAAGGCCTCATATATTTGGTGAAAGGGAAAATGCTTCATCACCAATAAAATAGAAGGGCATTTTTTGACCTGCAGTGCCGACAGAGGTTGTTCTCTCGGAATGTTTATTTAATTGTTTTCAAGCTTCTTATAAAAATAAGTTCTTTGGAATAGTCCTGTACTACCAGTAACGTCTATCCTGTGTCCTTAATAAATGATTTTTAAAGATAAAGTACGCAAAAATTACCTGCTTCTTATTATACATGTCGATCGTTGTCAGTGGGACGCCTACTGCTGCCTGCTACGTGTGCATCGGATGTCGCGTGCACACGACGTGAAATGACGCTCGTGTGCACCGGGCCTAAAGGTAAGGTTCCGAACATGGCTACAGACCACAGACGGCAGCACGCAAAGGTGAGACTTTCAAGGCCACCGGTTTCTATAATTTTGAAGGGAACGCGTTCGGAACACGCCACCATAGTCGCAGGCAGCTAGCCCCGCCGACATCGCAGAGTGCGCTACTGCTCACAAACCGATTGTGCCGCCAACCGCACGCCCAAGAAACGTGTTTATTTTTGACAGTGAGTTTTCTGATAACGGAGAAGAAAATTTAATAAATTCTGTGACAAAATATACAGTGACAAGCAGGTCAGCCTGCATACGGCAAAATTTTAATTAAAGAGAACGTTGGGAAAGCTATAGCATGTGAGCTATTATGCTTTTACTTATAAATACATTTAAATGTAAATTATTTACACACACAAACTTATGTCATTGGTCATACATATTTATTAATTGATATCAGTAAGTGGTTGGTATTCATTATTAATGAATTCATCTTACCACGCCACTAAACCTTATTCACTGCGCAATAAATCAGAGAATTCTTGACTATTTAAAAATCCTCCAAAACGAAAAAAAACTTAACATGTTATCCTGGCTGCTACTTTAATTATTACTGTAACAATAAAGATGACTTCCGTAGTAAATTGCATAAACAGCAGGTCATTAGCTACATTTGGCGCTACAGTAATAGGAGTTTTAAAAAACTTTATATACTTGGCTTATTAGTCCAAAAGCATTTTCTGTCACTCGTCGTCCCCGGCATATTTTATAGTTATAATTGTAACTCTTTCGGAACTTGGTTTCATGATATAATCACCAATAGCAAACGCTTCGTCTCCTATCAGAAAATGAGATAACACCACACTTATGCCTGACCAAGATTTTGGTGGAGGGATGCTGAATTTCTTTGACGCTATTTTCCTCACATGCCTGAATTTTTAAAAATACCATTATCAGATTCCATTCCATCAGCACCGACATTAACGGCTATGAATTTATAAATTGTATCCACGATAGCCAGCAAAACAACTGAAAAGCAATTTTTGTAATTACAAAATAGTGACCCACTCTTATTTCTTCTGTGAACACTAGTGCAAGTAGATAAATTCCGTTTACGTAAAATTTCCTGTTAGAAAGGTCTAAAATATCATTGAATAGCAGGAGACATCAATATTAGCATCATTTCGGTCTTAAAACCTTAAGTAGTCTACATGTTTCATAATACGTGGTAAACTATCTGGTTTAATTTCATAAACTGGGTGAACTTCAGTAACAGTCCAGGACGCAGTAAATGATTTGAATGAGCGGGTTGCTAGCTTGGCTACAGGAAGTACCACTGTTAAAAGTAAAAGTAGCAATTTGCAGTTCCTAAGTTCGTTCTTATCTCCGGATGTGACTTTCAGTGGAAATTCAGGGGAGGACGTGAATGAGTTTTTTGCTCGGTTAGAGACAATATTAGAGCTTGCCAATTTGTCAGCGGAAGAAAGATTAGGGGTTTTGAAATGTAGACTTCGTGGGGAGCATTTCGCCAATTAATGTACGATGAGGATTTTAAAAATTCTGTCACGTTTGATGGTTTGAAATATGAGCTGCAGAAGCGGTATAAAGACAAAGCGAGCATGAGATCATATCGGGAAAGGTTACGGAATTTGAAACGTTTACCGGCGGAACTGATTGAGAATGTTAACTTCTTGACTGAATGGCGAATTGACGTGATGGATGCATGGTGGCGAGGCTAGCTAACGAGACACGGCCTAGCTAAGAATTAGCCCATATTGACTGGTTGATAATGATCGACAAAGTGAGAGCGAGTTTGGTTCGCTGTGGTCGCTCGTAAGTTCGGTTTTGCGTCACCGAACAGAGCGATGCCCTCTTAGTCAGCCGTCAGCGTTTTACCCATAAACAGCACTTGCTGACACTCGCACTTGCATTCTGTTCTGACTTGAGGCTCCATTAACTTTACGAAATATTTCATATACCTAAAATTCGAATAAATATATATGTCCATAACGACAATGACATATCTCCCCCTTCCAATCCATTATACGTCCCCGTATAATGTCATAACATTGCATAGGAATTCTGATCCACCATTCACTTCGCCATTAGTCGATTCACATAAAAGTTAAGAATAAAATTTGCTTTCCAGTTTTTATCCTTACAGTCGATTACAAAAGTAATGTCTATGTAACTTATAAAATCAAATTATGAAAATCATTCAATTATGAATTGGCTATTGCTCTGCTTTAAAATAGTCATTGGTCAATTCGAGAAAAGGTTACATCCTTCATAATTATTTCTTACTAAATTACATGTTACAAAAACAAGTTAATAACTGTTCTCATGTATCATTAATATGTACACAAGTGTAAAATTGTGTTTTAAGGTAGTAAGATTTCATCAGACTAGTTAATTGCATGAATTAGAACATCGTGACCTTGTGTGATAAAGATCAATAGTTACTTATTGCATAAGATGCTACTGTTTTTGATTCTATGCTTGATTACTACTCATATTTCCAAAATATGGAAATTTCTAATTTCTATGAAGTATCATTGATTACAGGGCGTTAAAAATTAATGTTTACACTACTGCAGAATAAATGAAATTTAAAGTCTTTCTCCTTAATATTTTAGACTGAGTATAAACCAAGTTTGTCATGAAATATCAGTGAAATTGTTTAAAATCAGATTAAATGTCATTAGATCGATAATCAGTAATCTGAATTGTGTCTTCAGTGTTCACAAGTTATTCTAAGTGTAATCTCGATAACATAATCTACGCTGTATAACTATTACCTTAACATAATTATTTCCGTATTATATATGACAATTATGAAGTTAAAATAAAGGATTCATGAATTTTAGAAGGACGAACAATAATTTTCGATGAACAATTGGCTGAATGAAAACGTCCATTAATAGTCTGTTTTAGTACTTATCAAATGTCTTTCGTTTCACTCGCGGCTGCGTGTAGTGATGTGCCAGGTCGCCGACTTGTAACTCGAGACTTGCTGCGTCGACATCATGCTCGTCGCGAAGCCGTTCGCTGCAAGTTTTCGCTGAAACAATTCGACTACAGCAGAATATGTTCCTAAGATTTCGCGTTTTTGAGTGAATTTTGAATCACCCACAAATATATATGGCAATTTCTTTTTGAAAATTCAAAAACATGTCATTACGCTAAATGGATTATTTACTTATGAAATTTGGGTTCGGTCCTAATATACTATGGTCAACTCGGGAAAAATCATATTTATATTGTACATTAACAAAACTGGATAGGCAGAATTATTATCCATCAATTCATGAAAAATCTGACTTATTTCTATATTTATTACATTGAAAACTATTTCTAAGGAAAAGAATTACTAATAATTTCTTGAAATTTTGTTACGTGAGTATTGACTACAAGATATAACATTTTAACTTAATTTCTATTTGCACTGAAAGAGTTAAGTACACTACATTTTATATTATACACCCGATTTTTACTATACTAAATACCCTTTTACTATTTCTGTTCTACATTACTTATCAACAAAGATATATCCATTTATACAGAATAAAATTCTATTACATGATCATCATAGCTGACCCAACTTAAATGTATCTCCCTTCTTTTACTGAATTCTTCAATTATATTACAATTCATATACGCATAGTTTCGCTATCCAAACAGATACATTACACAGACACATTACAAGTGAACAATTATACTCACATATATACTGAAACATTCTTGACAGTCTGAATCACTTTATTTTTTTATTATGTAAAGTATTTTTCTATTTTTTTTGTATTTTTTTTAACTTTGCACTTAAACTTAACCAGTCTCTCAGATGTTTATGCTCACTGTCTTTCTAGAAAAGTTATTCTTTCATGGGTTAATTACTTACATGCGACATTATGTTGGTTGGGCTTTCGTATTCTCGTAAATTTTCGAGATTATTTCCACTTACAGTTTACCATTTAACTTAGTTGCTTACTTTAGTTTAGGGAACCTCATCTAACTGCTTACATAGATTTACGCGTGCTTTTACTTATCTGTGCTTATCCCGATGCTAGTTTATTTGTGTGCGAACTCAATTCGTCTTCTCCGTGGCCACTAACTTCAACAATATTTTTATTACCTGCGTGCACATAAAATTCTCTTATACTCTGGAACCACTTAAATCACATTTGCTTTAACCCGCGGACTTTCTCGAAACATTTGCACACAATCGCCTGAACGATGTGGCCGCTACCGATATTACCGCTGCCGGTTTAGCTACACAGGGTGCTCCCAAATATTAATCTCCTTTTACTTCAACTCGCGGAGTTTATCGGAACATTTTGGTACGCAACCACCTGAATGGTTGGCCCAGTTCTCGACGTTTCCACTAACAATTTGCAACTTTACTTCCTTCAACACATTTAACATTAATTTCTCCCAACGTTCTGGAAATTTATCTCCCGGAGTTTTGACGTAACACATAGACTTAAGACAATCGTATTGCGGGCAGAGATTGGCCTATCCTTCCCTGATTGCGTACGCGTCTATTGAACTACGAAGCAGGCGCAACTTAATATAATGCATTCCTGAACTTCGAGATCTTTGCTACTCTCAACCCGTTCGATAATTCCTGAGAAATCAATTCTTAACCTCCGTAACCGTTGCTCATAATGTAACCACTCAGCACCCTTCAACTTTTATACGCATTCGCCGTTTGCGACATGCACTAACATTTCAATATTTCGACATTTTTCTCTTTTCCTCGCTGCAGCATCACTCAATACAATTATTTCTCGCACGCCCTATCAATATCATCTAGCACACGTCTCCTTAACGATAACCTTTTACTTCTACCTACTTAAATAGCACAGTTATTCTTACACCTTTTCCAATAAGCACCGTACACTGATCTTAAATTTATTTTTGTTTCATCAGGCCAGCATATTAAATAATTATTCCATGAATATCTTATTTTTATTGTAAACAGCATGCATATTCTTTCCACGCACAATAATCATATCTAAAACCAGATTTTGTATTTTGTTGCTAGATAACGCGCTTCGAGATATAATAAAATTTCAATTAATTTGGGAGAACATTTCATTTCACTGCCACTTTTCAGTTTCATTTTGTAATTTAGTGCATATTTTCCTCGCTATTTTCTTAAACAGATTTTTAAAATTATTTTATGCTATAAGGTTTAATTAACATATTTTCAAATACTGCTGTCTTTACATATAAAGCAATCAAGAAAACGTACTTTTAGTTCGTAATACATGATACATGTCTGCCAACTTAACAAGACAAACCACTAAATGAATTTTACCCAACAGAAGAATTATTTTTAACTTGAACATTTCATTAGTTCTTGGTTTACCCGCACTTGCTCAAAACAACATATTATATTACATTAATTATCACAAAATCCACATTACACATTGAAATAATTATAAACTAATGCAAATAATTGTTCTCAACTTGTATTGCATTTAGAGAGAGTAAGAGTTACGTATATGTCTTTCCAAAACCAGTGAGATCTCTTTTTTTGCCTTAACGCATATTTGTTTAAACATTTATGGAATTTAACAATATAGTTGGTTACTCTGTTCGGTGCGCACTAACGATCAGAGCTACGAACTATTCAACCATCCTTCTAAATAGAATTTAACGTAGTACATGCTTCCTTAACTGAAAATTATTTGACCGTACCTACCCTGTAATTAATTGCATTCTCAAATATAATAGTTTTATTAAACTGCACATTTCCTTTTTTAATCAAATTACATTTATATGTAAATTTAATTGAAATTACCGCTTTGTCCGGGGCCCTTCGGTCAAAACCATAATCTGCAACTAAATCTTATCTCTGCAAATTACGTTTATTTCATTTCACTCAGAAATTATTGATTTATATTTTTGAAAGTATACCACATTTTAAAACATAGTTTGAGGAAATAATTTCTTTAATGTATATTATCTGTGAATTTGAACTAACTAATTCTGACACAAAACTGATAAACATACTAAGCGAATTACAGTTTCCTTTTAATTTATTAACTGATAGACCGTAATTTTGCCTTCCGCCACATATTTCGCATTAAACAACATATTTTGAACAGAATTATCGTTGAACATAGCATTTTCCGACAGAAACCAAATATTAAAGCATTTATTTTTCGTTCTTTTAAAACAGTCGCGTACTTTCAACAGGAAATTTAAATAAAACAATTTTTTAATAAACAAATCACTCTTGAACTTGAAAATTATGCAATTTTCCCGCAAAAAAGCCCGTAATTTATTGCCATATGCATGCGTGCGTGTTCAAAACTCACCGTTTGCTGTTTTCACGATTTGAAGCTGGTAGAACTGCTCTGCTGGCGTCGTGGTGTCCCCGGAAGAACTGGTGTTGTCGCCGCTGGCTGCAACTCGACTCCTGCTCGCTCAGCACGGACGCCGCGCTGGCCGCTCGCCGTCCGTCTCGCGTAGATTTCGCCCGGTGGTAGAAGCCCGTCGCCGATATAATAACTTTTATTAAGACTGATTAAATTTGCTATCAACCGTTAACTGTCTCGCCCGTCTCACCACCAATACAATCCATCTGCCATTCAATTGCTACCAGTGATTTCTTCGTCATTTTCCCCACGAAGGTTTTCCATCCTAAAAGTCTTCGTTTCGAATCTCCCACTAACCGATCCGTAGATTCCACTTCTGAAAACCAAATGTAAAGGCCGGACTGAACCCCCTGTGCCGAACCTTACGTTGTCAAGAGGCCTGAGTGGATGGGGGGTGAATTTGTGGGCTTGTGGTGGAAGCAGACTTTAGAGTGGAAGTTTACTGACCTTCGGGACATTTACTAAGTCTTCTAATCCTCTTGCGCTGTCTTCTCTCTTGAAGATGTCTTCTGTCTTCTGGTGATCTAAGCAAAGACTTGTGGGCTAAAGTAAGATGTTAATTGATGTTAATTGTCAGGAATCATGACACCACTCCATTAGTTACGGTTGGAGAACCGATTAGGCAGGGAAAGGCCAGGGCAAAATTATAACCTAGCTGAGAATCTACCTAATAAATAATGTAGGCGACTATCGTATTTAGAGTCCCCTTTATTGACCACTAAAGACTGTATAATACAGTTGAGAGCGCGATCTGTAAGGATAACTCCCGAAAGCCTCTACAATAATAATTATTGACTGAGCCGCATTTCGGCTGCGCAAACTGACTGATTGAGAATGTTAACTTCTTGACTGAATGGCGAATTGACGTGATGGATGCATGGTGGCGAGGCTAGCTAACGAGACACGGCCTAGCTAAGAATTAGCCCATATTGACTGGTTGATAATGATCGACAAAGTGAGAGCGAGTTTGGCTCGCTGTGGTCGCTCGTAAGTTCGGTTTTGCGTCACCGAACAGAGCGATGCCCTCTTAGTCAGCCGTCAGCGTTTTACCCATAAACAGCACTTGCTGACACTCGCACTTGCATTCTGTTCTGACTTGAGGCTCCATTAACTTTACGAAATATTTCATATACCTAAAATTCTCATTCTTTCGAATAAATATATATGTCCAAAACGACAATGACAATTGTTTACGCGACAATAGCTCTTTAATATCACTTCGTCACTTAATATAGTATATTTTTTAATCAGCATTGAATTGCTTCCTTCTGGTGTTATATTTTTATATAAAGGGACTGTAGCTTTCTTCTTTGCTTACTAATTTGCAATAGCAAAACATCATCATCATCTTCCAACAGGGCCGGCGTTAGGGGTGGGGGGGGGGGAAGCGGGTCAAATGTACCCGGGCCCGCCGGCTGAAGGGGGGCCCCGATCACCGGCTGCAGGGGCCCCCAGGCCTCGAAGTCAAGAATCCGCCCATTGTCGCCCGGCTAGATTGTAGAGCTAAAAAAAAAAAGGTCGCCAATTTACCCCGGGCCCGAAATTCCTAGCGCCGGCCCTGTCTTCCAACAGAACTTAAATGATCGCAGCAGAAACAACAGGCATCTTGCCGATCTGTCGCCTAGTTCCGCACACTCCCGACCACAGGTATGCAGCATTTTGGTATGCTGTTTTTGTCTGCTACCTGAGGTTACTGTAGGCCACTGCAGTCGTGTTCGGAACCGTACCTTAGACCCTTCGCGGAGATGGCATGAGGGCTGTGATCTCGTTAGTTGTGTTCTCTAGTAACACACCTCGGAAGGCGCCAAGTCCACCAACGTCATAGTTGAGGCTTGATTTTCCATTAATCAAAAGCTCCTAGAATCCATATAGAACTGAGGAGAGATTATCTCAGGCACCACTAGATCGCTAATGCTGCAATCATACAAAAAAAAAAACAAACTTAAAAATGAAACAGAACGATGAGATTGTCGGAAGATTTTAGAGAAAATCTGAGTCGATAGTTGCAGCTTAGGCATTTGTGCGAGGGCCCATTCGAGTGCATAAATTTTTTCCAATGCAATCGTGTGACCTGAGCTATTGGAATAGTAATTTGAATATAAAAGATTGGAAGAAATGTTTCTGAATGCACCAGTTTATCCGAACTGATTTTTGGTCGAAAGTCTGTTTCGAAATTTATGTTTGAAATGAAGCTCAGAAGAAATAAAACGATACAATTTTACTCCGGAAATAAACGGAACTTCAGCTTCTTTTAGAAAAGAGAACATGATGAATAATGGAGAGTTACTATTAATTGTTGTTCAGTAAGTAACTTTACCAACATAAAACTGATTCCCTATGAGGTAAAAAAAAAAAAAAAAAAAAAAAAAATGTATCTGGAAGATACTCGTACAGGGTTACTGTAAAAGAATCATTCATTTTCATAACCCAATTTATTCAAAGGTATTATACAAGGGGTGATCAAATGAAAGGTACGAAACGACACGGTGGGTACAAATGTAGACTTTATTCAAAATATACACCATAGGCCTGAGCACAACGATCCCACTGATGAACAAGCCGCAGGATTCCTTGTTCCCAGAATTCCTGTGGCCGTGACGAGACCCAGTCCTTCACAGCGTCATTGAGTACGTCGTCCGAGTTAAAGCGCTTCCCTTTAGGTGTTTCTTCATTGGACCAAACACATGGAAATCGCAGGGCGACATATCTGGACTGTAGGGCGGATGGTCCAACGTCTCCCACTTGAACTTGGCCAGTTCCATGTGTGTGACTCTGGAGACGTGTGGACGCGCGTTATCATGGAGCAGAACCACACCCTCCGTGAGCTGCCCCGGTCTTTTGTTCTTGATGGACCTGCGTAGGCGTCGGAGTGTCTCACAGTACACATCCCCCACCTGTACGCCATCCTGTCCTCATACGGACTGCCGCATCATTTGGACGCCGCTTTTGATAAGAGCCTCTGCTCTTTACCGCACATGCTCCGATCTCAGCCAGAGACTCCAATCGCATCCCGAGATGTCTCGCTACGTTCTCCCATGGCGGAATATGCAAATATTTAACTTTTACGTTTTTAGGTCGTTTCGTACCTTTTCATTTGATCACTTCTTGTAGTTACAAATATGACTGATATATGAAAATATCCAGGTTGTATGCTAACTCTACAAATGTTAGTTAGTATGAGAAGCAGAAACCTCATATAACACACTGTTAAGCATGAATCACAGCTGTCAACGATCCTCGTCACCACATGTGCCAGACAAGTATGGATATAACAGGAAAGATAAAAATGATTCTTTTTACTCATTTCATCCAAATATAGCTGAAAGCAAGCATTTAAACATTTTCTGAAGCTTTCAGATTGTTTTCAGTGAATCATGTTTCATTTAACTAGTGTATTTCCCAGGCTGTAGAAACTAGTAAACATAAAATGTGTTAAATTTGTCCATACAAATGATACTCGTCAACACGAGACTGAATAAGATAATTCAAGTGTTCTCCATATTCATCATAGAGTACTGGCGGTTGCGAAATTTTTTTTCCAGTCCTAACTTTGCAATCTATCTATTAGTCTTAGGTAGTTCGCAAACGATTTAGTTCGGAAGAAGGCTCCCACAAACGAACTACGCGTACTAGTTCCCAAGTCTCTCACTCCTTGGCTCGTTAATTCGTTCAATCATTTTCGGAAGACCGACTTGTAATAACTAGAGTGAGAGAGAGCGCGGTGCTGCCCTGGCTAGTCACAAAAGCAGTCACCACACATGCGCTTCTCATCATTCAGTTCAATAGTGGAGTGTTTATCCATGGCTAGTGGCCAGACTGTCAAGTTTTGGCACCACGTGGTGAATGTTGGTTTATATGGCTTATAATAATAAAACACTGTTAACTTATATTTGTAATGTAAATTGACTATCAAAATATTATGTGACTTCTACAATGCGATGATGTGAAGTAGTGTAAGGCATAACAGTTTGATTATAGGATTAATATGTTTTGTTTCAGGTTATTTATTACGATGTCATTAAAAAGGAAATGTAGTTCCCTGTGGACACATTTCACTGAAGACACAGATAAAAAAAGCAATTGTTCAACATTAATATCTATTGCAGGAAGCTCAAACTGAAATTTAATCCGGGATATGAAAACAAAACATACTTTGATCCCATTAACAATTAAAAGACAACCACCGATAGCCACAACTACCATTACAAATAAAAGAGGGCGTTCATTATTGGTAACAAAGCGAGTGAAAGATCTGTCTTTCTGCAATTCGAGATGGGAGCTAACCAACGGAAAGAGTGACTTAGTTCGGTAAGCAGCTGTGAACTGAACTGAACGCTCCCAATCACGAACTATTATGCTTAATTCTAAGGCTATCGAGTGATTTTTGCTGTACATTGTAAAACAAGAAATACTACACAGACCACGCGGGTCACGTGAACAACCGGACCCGGTGAGTCGACAGATACGTTTTTTAACATCAATTTTATTAGATTATTTTATTATTTATTCCGGCTTTACGCCTGCTCTACATCAAGACCATTAATGCAGGGTCGGCATACATATTTCAGATTATCCTTCCAATATTACAGGAAAAGCATTAGCGGGGTAGTTAAATAGTCGTCTATTTTCAAGGAAAACCGTGCGTAGAGCCTAAAAACTATAGCGTTCCAAAAACGTTGCTTTATAATAAAATACGATCCCAACCAACCAATTAATATAAAAATTGTTCCGGCCCATTGTCCTTAATAACCCAGGCATTGGCAGCACTGATCATTATATAAAAAAAACCATACCATAACAAACAAAACAGGGCGTTCAGTAGTGGTAGCGAAGCGAGCGAACAATCTGTTTCTCTGGAATTCGAACTAAAAGAGCGACCTAGTTTGCAAAGGAGCTGCGAACTAATCTGAGCGCTCCCAGTTGGTAACTATTATGCGCAAGACTACTATATAAATCTATAAAAAACTCAACTCGCATCAATAGGATCCAGAAACGCTCGGAAATTACGCAACGGGTTACGATGGGTTTTTCATCGTTTTAATGATTGGCATTAGACTTAAAATATGCGGAATGAATGAAATTTGAACTTATCGTCGAAACACCATTGATGTAATCGCTAGATGTTGCATACTCCACATTACAATAAAACTTACACATCTAGTTAAAATATTACGGTACATATCATTTTTTACCACCTCAAATACTGCTATTTCCTGAAGATGGCCGTACTGAATGCGAGTGGCACTCGAGGAAACCAAGTAAATTAATAAGATTACAAAAAATAGTCCAAGAAATTTTTCGCTTCTTTAGAGCCAGAACCTGAGATTTCAGAGAAGAGAAATTATATTCACAGTTCTCATTGACTAACGCATATCTGATGAGTGAATCAGTAGTCCATTTTCGATATTACAATTTCTCTTAGATGATCAGTTATTATTGAATGATGTTGCCTTTTCCACACTTCTTGAAAATATTCATACGGCGAGTGCTTCACTTTTCATTAATTTGTTCCTATTGTAGCACGATCGGCCGAGTTGATTTTGATTAAATTTGGTACATATGTTTCTGATTGGGCGATCAATAATATTATATTAGTAAATCAACCCTAACCTATCTGCCTTAGGGTAAATCGCGGGTGAGTCGTTCATCTAACTCAAACAAACACCACCGAGAAGCCACACAAACAGAAAAGCTTTGCATGGCCCAAATACTTCTGGAGGCAATGTCCACGGGCAACAAACTCCGCCATCCTGTTAAGAAAAGGCAGTAAAGGTGCTATGACGAATTGTTCAAATATTATAGAAAAAGGACTGTCTGACTTTAAATTTGACCTACAGATGCAGGAAATTGAAATCTGATGTGAACTTCACCAGATCTCACCAAATCTCACCGGGGGGAGGGGGGGGGGGATCCAAATATGTTATTTTGTGGAGGCTTCCTTTGGAAATAGTAGACTGAATTGGCTGCCACCGGGTTTTCTTTCATCTCTCATCCACAACTCTACACTGATCTTCCACACTATCACAGTCATCCACACTTACAATAACACTTAAGCCCTCTTCACATTGCGTAATTCCGAGGTGACGCGACGGATACTTGAGTATCTTGACAGTATCTAGTAATCACTTTCAATGTTGTGTAATGGGGAGGCACAAACGGTGCGACTCCCAAGAGACGCGTATCCAACGGGTATCCTACCAGACTCACACGACCTGCAAGGAAGTCGGCCGCCAGTCGCGTCGCTTGGGAGTCTTGTGAACCATGGGGGATGAACACTGATTCGACATTAAGTTTGTGGGCGAAATTGAGAAAAGGGTACGTGTAATTAATATCCACTAATTTTTCTCTATCGTTTCAAAATATTTTAGATGGGTTCTAATTAATATATGGCTTTAATAGAGTGTTGTGTAAGGTTTTAACAATTTTAGATTGTTGCTTGTAGTCATCGTTTGGGGTAGCTCAATATTATTCAGTTCAATTATCTTGGTTCAAAGTTTGGAGGGGACAATCAGTCTTCATCGTATAGTTAGTTTAAATAGATAAAAAAAACAATATTAATCACAGCAAGTATTTTAGTAGTAATCAGCCAGATGCATATGTGAAAGAATCAACGAAGAGTTTAATAAAAAGAAAGTTAAACTCATTTTTGCTAGTTATAATTATGTAGTGAGATAATGCTTTCTTCGTAGCAAATATCGACTCTTGTTGGGTATGCGTGGTGTAACATCAAGGAGGCTAATATAATTAATTAATATCCCGTTAAAAACCACGCACATTTATTTATTTTTTATTCTTTTCTTATCACCAGTATTAACTTTGAAATTTCAAAAGTGATCGATGTCTTTTCGTAAATTTATTTACTTACCTTCTCTACATTATGTTTTTCTCCTCTTTTTCTCTTGTATGAATGATTTAAATATGGCAACACATTCTTCGGAATTTTCTATTGCAATAATAGTTGTAGAAAGAATAGACGACAGTAACATCGTCACTCAATGAAAAACTCGGGTAGAAGCCGTAGAAGGGATGTATTTTAGAACGACGCTTACCTCGGCTAGAGGCAGACTAAGAGACTGTATCGCTTCACAGTATACTCAGTGTATGGTACTAGGTCGCCCGTGGTTATAATACTCGCAGGCAACGCAGTCGCGTCGCATCGGAATTGCGTAGTGTGAAGAGGGTCTTACGAACATTTTCCCAATAACTGGAGACACTCCCATTCATCTTCTCGCGGATAGGTAAACATTGCCCTCCCCCCCTCCTCACCGGAAGACGACAGCGTACGCCCGAAAACGGTCAATGCGTTCATATAAGAAGAAAACTTTAATAACGACATAAGGTGACGCTTTCAGCCATTAACATACATGGATGGAATTCTTCTTTTATCCGCAAAGATGATGCCCTTATTGATTGATAATGTCATACGAGGTACCTTCGTAAATAATTGATAATAATTTACAAATCCGTAACAGAAAGCTCGAGGCTTCTTTGCTTGGGTGTTACCTAATGCCGCAAAGCTACAATTGCATGCTTTTGAAAGTGAAATATAATTTCAGTTATCTGAGTACATTAGACCTATAATACTGATATTATGTGTTTAGGAACCGATGAATGTCTGATGGGTTTTGCATCATGATGGAACTCAACTGTTTAAAAGGTCTTTAACATATACAGTTGTAGTTTCACGTAGACACGATGGGGTTTTCACAGTCTAAAAGCTTAGGATCTGACATGGAATCTGCAATATAACTTACGATTCTGCGTGACCTGCCGCCATACGTAATATCATCTTTTGGCGTCATGTTTAAATTATTTCTGTTAGATCACAACGAGACGTCTTCAATGACATGGAAGAAGTGGATACCTCAGATTTCTCGTTCTAACGGCATGTTTCTCGATAGAATTTTCTCGAATCTAACCCTCACAATGATAACTACCTTCTTTGCCCCCTCCCTCAGCCTCCGAAGAGATGGGATGTCTGAACGAACATTATCAAAAATTTTGGTTAGTTTTCTGAAAAACAGGGGTAAATTTGATATACGTGTATCAAATTCTTCTTCTGGTTCCTATCCGTTCCAGATGTCGGCAACCATCTAGGCTGTCTTGTATATGCTGGTTGATGCTCGGATTAACTCTGTAGTTGTCTTGCAGGTCCATGTTCTCAGATTTTTTAACCAAGAAGTTCTTCTTCTAACAGCACTTCTCTTTCTTAGAATTTTCCCCTGGAGAACAGACTGCAGAAGTTCATAACGGCTATTGTTCCTCATAATGTGGCCAAGATACTGTACCTTCCGTGTTTTTACCATGGTCAATATTTCCATATCTTTTTTTCATTCTGCGGATTACTTCAGCATTTGTGGTGTGGTCTGTCCATGGTATTCTCAACATTCTTCGATACTGCCACATTCCAAAAGCTTCTAACCTTTTATTGATAGTTTCTGTTAATATCCACGTTTCAACGCTATACAGGAGGACAGGGAACACATAGCAGTGTAGGAGTCTCATCTTCGTGTTAATCGATAAATTACGACTTTAATAAAGGTTACTCATTTTATTGAAAATAGCCTTGGCTTTACCAATACGTGACTTTATAATTAATTAAATAGTATTTTTCTGTATTAAATAATACCACTAAACTTACCGTAGGGATAAATCAATCATATCGGGCAACGGGGGGTGCTCCACTTGTTTACTTTAAATCGTGGTCATTAAAAACGGTAGTTTGGAGTTAATTAGAATCTTGCTAGCAAACATAAACTAAAAAAACAAGCAAAAACTATAATCTTACGCTTCGAAGCGGATAAAGCAGCTAAGAGGAAATAACACAACTGACAGAAGCAACTTAATCTATGAGTCATTAATAAAGGACTGAATGAAATAACACGAAACATTAAAGATGAGATATCCGGCCGCTTATCAGATTCTATCTCCTCTCTTTGTACCCTAGAATCTCCCTTGGAAAATTTATTTAACGGCAAAGCAGTTGCGCCACTCCAGGCTCAATTGGGAACCACAACTTCGTAAAGAAGGTATTTACATCTGAGAAAGTGGCAATTAATTCTGATTGAAAATCCAATCAGTCCGTTCGCGACAAATGGGAGGCCACGGCAATTAAAACTAAATGATGGGAACTGCTTCTAAATGCACCGTGTTGCAATTAAGACTCAATCTCCATTTGATAAGAGACTTAATTGAAGATGCCCTCAGCAATATATTGCCAACCATTCGTCAGCCCAGCCCCTAACCACTGCACATTGCCCGTGATTATACCACGCATTACCTCCCGTACTTCATGTTTTCGACATCAAGACTATGCTGGCTGACTAAATTCGAAATTACACAGCAAACACTCTTGGAAACACACTACGTTCTCCAAATGAACTAATTTATTTACACGATTTTAAAATGCTTGAATTGTTTAGCTAATCGGACTATTTCGTTTTGTTTATTTGATTTTTAGTCTCTGTACGAGCTCTACGACAGCTAACTCAGATAAGAACTGTTCACGAAATTGTTGTCGCTATGGCAAATACGTTAAAAGTTTCCAGGAACGGTACGAGGTTACAAACTCACAGGTTGCTAATACTTTCAACGGATTCCGATTGGCAGTAATTCACATTTCTCTACCTACCATTCTGCAATAGTATGGTATCCGTTTATTCCAACCATAATTATGTTTCTTTCATTGAGTATATAGGATTTTGTGAACAGTATTGTTTTGATACAGAATACGAAAAAAAAAAATTAAAATCAAACACTTAATTAAAACCAATTGTAAAATAATTAAATATTTCATGTTAAATTAAAAACAATAAACAGATTAATTATTTTAGTTGTTGCTATTTTTACGTATTTGTAATGATTTTTTTACAATCAGAGAAGGTCATGGTTTTATTTCTAGGTAATAAATCAAAATGTAATAGCAGAATAAATTAAAAAGTTTGGAACAATAATTACCCCTGATAAAACTACCACCTTTAATGGATAGTAGCAAACGTTTATTACCTCCTCAATGTGATTAATAACAAATTTTAAATGGATTAAAATAAATATCTTCTTCGAAACCCTACTAAAGAAGTATTTGTGAGTTGGATCAGAAGAATAGATTCCATTTCTAAAGGATGAAGAAAATAAAAAAAAACATCGCAACATAAAAGTTACATTTACAATCGACTAATCAAGCTAATTAACTTCATGAAATTAAAAAATTTCTAAAAGAAAATTATTTTTAAAAAAAGCCGTTTTTAACATAATGATCTTGGCATAACATTTTTCCGAAATACTAACTTTTTCTGCTGTTTAGGATTTGTTTCCTATAATGATTAATCCACAGTCATAATCAGTAGGACAGTAAGCAACACATCCTGACACATGCCAGTTTTTGTCATCAAAGTTCACTTCTGTCAAAAGTTTTTTTTCAGTCTTATAAATCAAGCGAAGCGAAATAAGCCACACAGTGTGGTATATTAGGACCATTGTTGTTCCTTAATAGCTTACAGTCAGAAGTTCGGTTGTCTGAATGTTTTCAGATGACATAACTTTACTTGATAGGATTTAAATGGACGGGACTGAGAACAAGGGAGTTCTGGATAGGATATCTACTTATAGTTTCGTAGGTCAGGATCAACAGAAGACAACAGCCTTAAAGAGACGGCTTGTCGGGATTACATAAAAATAAACGCTTTGTAAAATAAGTTTTTAACATGTAAGTTATACACACCTTGGTTTATCATTCGATAATAAGCTCAGTTGGAGAAGAAAAAATGCGCAGGTTATAGGGAGACGTTTATGGATACAGTATTTACTGGAGAATATGATGAAGGGATGTGCTGGGTTACAAAGGCGTTACCCTGGGTATGATGGTGTGGTAGTATACATCCAGATTAAGGGTATGAAATACAGAAATTGGAGGGTACATAATTGAGAAAAGGTTATCTTCGTTCTTTAAAATTACGGTACATGAGAAACAGTAACTGATATGATCATTGAAATTAGTTTGGAGTCGTTAGAAGTTAGGAGGCGGGCGCAGAAGTTTGCTGAGAGTGTATAAAGAGTTTATCTATATATATAAAGATGAATGTATGTATTTTTGTTTGTTCTTCATACAAATCCACAGTTTTCATCCGATCTCGATGAAACGTTCCACACTTATCCTTTGAAAGAAGGAGAAAAATACTGTCTACATTTGGTTGAAAAATTTTCTGTATAAATTATACATGTTGTCTTATAATTTTGAAAAATTACTGAACGGCAGTTGACATAATCGTAGGATGTGTAGTTGTCTGTACTACCTCTCCATATAGCCGTCTGATAGCTCAGTGGTTAAAGCGCTTGCTTACTGCTGTTTGGATCATAGGTTGCCTTGCAATGCTGTAGGTGTACACCTCTTTTAAGTTATATTGGTCGCTCAGCGGTTGTTCGCAGTCAGTGTGGGTGTGATCTGCAGTAATTAATACTATATATGCGGAAGTAAGTCTCTGTCCTTTTGTTACGTTTTGACTACTAAATGGAATTTGTCAAGGAAAGTATTTGTAGAAGGGCATAGGACATTTTTTTCTGTGTGATTAACAGTTGTAGTCACGAAACTTTGAGAACTTATCGAATGATGACAGAGATTGTAACCTCCCCTTCTCACGTAACAATAAAACTAATTACTGTGTGAGGCTAATGCATTTAAGAGGTTATATCCAGTTTTGTACGCTCAGAAGGGCGTACTGGGAGGATTAGCTCCAAAGTGTTAATTAATAAAAGAACAATTCGGCTCCAAGAATATCTTTTCTTGGAAACCCGGCACGTAATGTTAAGTGCAACGGTTTTAATAACTTTTATAAGTCTGGCAACGACTAAATGAAAAGCGATAGTACATAGGTATACTTCACTTTTAATATCACAACTTTAACACCGTATTACAAACATTACCAATTAATACATTTCTCTCCTAAAATTATACCACAGCGCAACTCACGCCAAGACTTTTTATGAGCTTGCTTCTGCACATCTCTCTTCCTCTCTGACTCTCCAAAGACAATACAAATCCTACCTACACCTAAGAGCTTACAACTACCCCAGTACAATATTAAAAGCGTCTGTGGAACTCGTTACATTTACAATTTCATAGTATTTACATTTTTAATTATTAATCATTATTTAATACCAAGATTTAATTAATAATATATATATATATAGATTGGAGACTAAAGGTTGCAAGATACTGATGTGTGTGTTAGTCTGTAACGTTACGTCGTTGCTCAAGCTGTGCTTCTCGCGCATTATTTTAGTGTATGATTTGTTAATAAATTTCGTTTAGAGAAAAAACGTATTATTTAGTATAGATGTCGATTTTCTCTGTACTATTACTTTGTGTCTGCTTAAATGTTTCTGGCACCAGTTTATTTTGCCTCCTTATTTGACATGCCTTGCGGGAGTAAACTGGCCTAAGCTGTAGCTCTAGCAAAGCACGAGCAGCTAAAGTTATTAAAACCCAAGAATCGGATGCTCATGCTGAAGAAAGAAGAAAAGACCAAGCTGAAATGATGCTGCCCTTGCTAACACCCCCTCCCCCTCCCCCTCACATCCCCGCACCTTCGTTTGTTTTTCTGTTTTTAAATATGTTGGAAATTGACAAGAGATTCAAGAGACAGGTTCGACGGTAGAATGATATAGTGATGGCTTTCCTGTCATATTATACCGACTCGGTGTTGTCCTTCGTTACCAACAACTTTCTATATTCAATTCTGACAAAGAAATTTTTAATCCAAGCGTATGAAGTCGCGGGTATCAGCTAGTTGGTAGATATTAGTAGAAGAATTTTAAGTAGTACGTGAAGGTAATAGAGGAGGGTTCCCCAAAGTGGTCGATACCGACCCCTTGGGGTCGATAAGAGATCTCCCGGGGTCGATTAATAGAGGGGGGGGTCAAAAGGGGGTCGATTAATACTAAAGAGGATCAATTAAATTGTACTGGGAAAATATAGGAATGCTCTACTAAAAATCAGGTCAATAAATTAAAGTAAAGCTCATCCTCTCAATTCTCTTCTGTTTGCGAAGTCATGTGAAGTAAATGATGAAACGTGTGACAAGTTAAAACATTACAACAACTATCTGCTCTTTTTGGCAGGCCTTTATTTGAAATTTATTCCATCTATCCATGGTTTTGTTCCTATTTTTTGAGATTATAATAATAGTGTAAAGTATCTCGATTTGCTGTTAATTTTATTTGATGGATTTTATAAATTATTTCGTTGAGTTGTTACGCAGGCCTCCTTATTGCTTGGCATCAGAAATGCCAAAAATGATTTAATGTTTTTATTAAATACTTGTGGGGGTCGGTAAGAAGTCAAATATCGTATCAAGGGGTCGACAGGGTAAAAAGTTTGGGGACCCCCGTAATAGAGGAACATTACTTTAAGACTAGCTCTTGATTGCAACAGTGAGGAAATGTGAAATTACTCTTTTTTATGGCTTTATGCCTCGTCGACGTCGAGGTTATTAGAGGAGCAAAGGTATTGGGAAAAGGAATTGGAAGGAACTCGGCCATAGTCTTTTAAAGGAATTATGCCGGCATTCCGCCGGAGTGATTTCGGGAAACCATGGAGAACCAAAATCTGGATGGTCAGACTGGGATTCAAACCCCCGTTTTCCCGAATGCAAGGCCACAAAATTAACGCTCGCCCACCACGCTCAGATAAATGACTAAGGGACATGCAGAACACACCTGGATCAGTAATAGATGTTAAAGAAATTCTTAAAATGAAAAAAGAAGAATAAGTCTGTTACCAAACAGGCATATGGTCAATCGTAATTAGAAACTGAAAAGTCTATTCTGTCCGCGGCAATTCCCTATTTAGTCCACTCTCAATACGTTTTAGTAGCGCGTATTTGTTGACTTAGTTTCTGCAGCTGAGTTAGTTTTTTTTTTTAGTTTATTTACATCGTTACTCTAATGTTTAAGGACATAGGAGCCCATTCAATTTACAAGGACTTTATTCACAGCTCATAAAATAATCAGGACTACCGGCCTGCTGCCGATAAAAAATACATTTAAGTGAAAACATGAAGTAGAATCCTTTTACCAGGTTAGTCTCCAAACTTAGGCATTATTCATCCTTTAGCTTAGGTGTAGATGTTTACTGGATTCAGCTCTGCATACTTGATTTTCTCGCTGATGCAATCCAGGTTGCCTCCACCGCTGATTCTAGGCTTCCAGTCTTCGGCGTTGGAGGTAAATCTTCTATAAGTTGAACGACTTTATGACAGCTGCATTCCAGTAGTCAATTCTAATCAATCTGCAACAAACCCTAAAGTTTAATTTGATTTATCTTACATTCATACCAATTAAAAATGTTAATTACACGAATATTGTTAAAAATATTTATATAATAAATAAATATATTAAATACATCGCTTATATAAAACTTATTATAAGGACATTGAGACTTTACTTTCAGTGCCCACACTAAGACTACATTCTATACGGTATTACTTTAGTAGCGGTATAATTTTTATTAAAGTTATAATTTCTATACTACTGATAAGAGCTGTAAACATTTCATAATTTATGTGCTGCTTTAAAATACTGATGTTCACAACATCATTGTGCACCGTGCTTCTGTTTTAATAATTTTCTGAGGCTGTTTTACTACAACTATTTCGTTTAGAAACTGCGCTACATTTTATTATCTGCATGAATTTATGTTCCCTATTAGATTTGTCATGTAAACGAGACTTATTTATTTATCTCTCTTCACATGTATCACAAGAATTGTAAAAAGGTAATTAGTTCCTTGTTAGAATGCTCAAGTCTATCTAAGTACGAGTACATGTTTAGCTTCAAACAAAAGTGGATTTATTAGTATTTATTCAATTGAAGCCACTAATCCGGCTTCTTAATTATTAATATGTATGTATTTGTAGCTTACGACATACTGGAAGGTTTATGGTATATGCAATATGTATGTGAATATATCATTCTCTGAGTGGCACAATATGAACGTAAAATTGTTTTTCAGATTACAAATCCTCGAGTCCGATCATGGACCAACGACAATGTTAATATGGCTGATGTGGCTACAATGTTATTGAGGTTACCTGTTAATGTGTACTTGAGTGGAAGGCAATAGTAACACTAGCCAAATTCTATATTTAACAAAGGAATGAACGGGTCTCATTTTCACGACTGACGAACTTGTAACACGCGCTGTTTCTTTCTTCTTCTTACAGCGAAATAAACAAAATGTTTATGCCCTATAATACTGATTTAAATCATCACACAGAATTAAGATTGTATCACAGAGAACGACTTCCTTCACATGTTTCTAACTTTGGACTGTCGCATCAGTTGTAGTTCTGTTCGAAGAGACTCATACGATTAAAAGATTTGTCTAGTGTCGGTGTGTTAATCCCTGCTACTAATGAACGATTCAACACATTTAACATCTGTCAGTATCAAACAATCTAAAATGTTCTCACAGTGTCAGACTGTGGTAGCGACATTGTGATTCCAGCCGGTGGGAGAAAAAGAAGGCGGTTTTGAAGATTTACTTACGGCGCTGTAAATTACTTGCGGTGACTGACTCCAGTATCACATTTCGTGTCAAGGAACAAGGGCCAGCGAGTCCAGATTAACGCGTGTAAAAACGAGAGTCTTGTTTCGTATCAGATTGCACGACAACACGAGGAGACTGTCCCGCAGTAACAACAAACAAGCCTCGCTTAAAGAATTACAGGATCCGAGATAGACTACATATTCGTCGTCGTGATACTAGATCATGAAACTGGTATTTTAGGTTAATAACCTCGGGACTAAAGGGGTTAAGAAAATCCAATTGAAGTCTTAATGTAGAACACTACTTTGTACAATCGTAGTATTTGAGGAGATGAGATAGAAAATATATTTTTATTCTTAACTTATTTGATTGATACTTGAGAATGGACTTCTTTTTTTGGAATACGAAATGCATCTAGCCAGAAGGTGGTATGTTCTATCTAGTATAATTCTGTTTTTAGATAATGGAATTTGAATTTACGAATGAAATTGTAACTATTTTTAATGTACAATGCGTCATTTTGGTTCATGTCTAGAGTACAGTGATCGTCAATATTATAAATCAGCAAAGTACCAAGAGAGTATTGGAGTGGGTTATACATCCAGCATCCGGAAATTGGTCCGGCCATTAGTGATCGTCAGTTATATGGAATAAACAGTTAAGTGGCGTAGTAGAAATTAGGTCGAATCGTCGGTATTGATGTATAGATTTATTTGGCTCAAAATACTTTCGGCAAGTCACTGTGAGGCGTTGGCACCAAAATGAAAGTACGTGATTCTTTATTCTTATTAACCGACTTGGAGAGGAGAATGAATCAAGCCTATCAGAGAATTTCGTAATAATATTGTTAAGTTTCGTGTAAAATTGTTTCTATGTGGATTCAATTGCGCTTGTTGTTGGCACTAAAAAACTTGTACGATTTCTATTGGCAGGCTTGCAGCGAGAGTCGATATACTCCTTCTGATACCGAGCTAGCCTATAATACGCTTGGACAAAATATATCAATGTATCGGAACATCGATATTTTTTATAAAATAATCAATACACCAAAAAACGACATTTCATTTGGAATATCAATTTTAAGCACCAATTCGATATATATATATCGTCGTAATTTAACAGGTTTCACCAACGGTTAACAGATTAAAAAAGATGTTACATTTTAATAGGTTTAAATTAACGTCATTTTTGCAACATATTTGAATGTGAACGGTTAGATTATGTTTAATCAAGTTGAAGAATACTGATTCAGCATCCGAGTTGCGAAGTTGAGGGTTGGCGTAAATTAACAGCCTCCGTTTTCAATTGATTTTTTTTCCATTGTGAGTAGTAGTTAATGCGTTGTCGGTGTACTTGAGATGCCAAGCTTCTTCTGGTAGTCGGAAACAGAGGCTTCAGCAATTAAATTGGCGGCGTCGAATAACAGGAGTAGATTGACGGGGTAACATATAAAACAGAGTGTTCTTTTGATGTCTACATCAGATGGATATTGGTTTGATTAATTGTAAAAATTGATCAAAGATTCTATAATTCCCACAAATGTCTTTAATTTTTCTAATTTTCTTAAATATTTTGATACATATTGGGAATAGTTTTAGAAAATTACTGACTTTAGGCAGAAATATCAATAGACTTTTTTCTCGATACTTATCGATACTGTTTGTAAATATCGATAAGATATTCATCGATATATTTTTTCATTTGCCCATCTTTAGTCTATAAGCTGTAAAATTCATGGTGGGCATTCGGCGATGATGACTCTTCATGTACACTTCAACTATGTATGATCAGTACCTATGATATGAGAACAGAGCGATAGACTGGGACTTCGCCAGCTAATCGGCAGATATTAGGGGAGGAGTTCCCTAACTGCCTACAATACTGAAATGAACCCTGCAGATCCAGACATTAGGTAGGGGTTGTGTGTTCTTGCCTGCACGCATAAAAATACTGCAGTAAACGCGATTTAGTAGTGAGAGACTTTTTCAAATAGTTCAGCCTTGAAGTGCATGCCTGGCATATATTTATTGCTCTGACAGAATTAAAATTTAAGTCATTACAGTAATTGTAAACATTAATATTTTCATCAGATGTTTTTCATGTTTTTAAATAAAAAATTCACGAGTCATATAAAAGTTAAATAATTTGTAAAACAATTTGTACCAATCCTAGCTACTCCCTAAATACAGGGTGTCCAGAAAAGGACTCCCTGATTTCAAAATTAAATATCTCGAAAACAAAGATCGATAGAGGAATGCAGTAAACGGTATGTTTATTGTGAAAGCTGTAAGAAGTGTATACAGCAGTGTGAAATAATAGTTACAAAAGCTGCTAACAGATGGCGCTGTACGCTCATATCAGCATACATAAGTGAAATAATCGTATGAAAACAATCTTTGCAAACAATCACATCACAATATTTTCAAAATGTTCACCATTGGCACGTTTCAATGGTGGAACTGATCGCCCTGAGCTTCGGATCACTATTTAGGCATTACGTATGGCGATTACAGCGCCATCTGTTAGCAGCTTTTGTAACTATTATTTCACACTGCTGTATACACTTCTTACAGCTGTCACAATAAACATACCGTTTACTGCATTCCTCTATCGATCTTTGTTTTCGAGATATTTAATTTTGAAATCAGGGAGTCCTTTTCTGGACACCCTGTTCTTATTCCAAATTAGGAATATGTTTATGATAAATTTTTATTGCACTTTACCCACTATTAACATATGGTCAGAAACTTATTCTATCCACAAGTAGAACATTACATAACGTTACATTAAATGCACTGAGAATAAGTGCCATGTTGTCACAGTAAGAAGTTCGTATTTAGATGCTGGGAAACAAATATTTAAATTCAACCATTTTTAAATTAATAATTAATTCAGAAGGATAGGTAGTATCGGAGATTTTCAATCGATAACTTCAATTGTTTCTACTTACATTGCTACGATATAAGAACAGATAACAATGCTTCACAACGAGCTGAAAACCTGAAATTCTTAAACAAACGATATGAATGCTTTCACTACTAAAAATGTAACATTTAAATTCAGTTACAAGGGAATAGAACGAGAAAAAAAAAACAGCAATGAAACATTTAGCACCATTATAAAAAAAACGCTTTCAATTATTTTACTTTGATATACAGGCAGTGGTCATATGATTTCCTGTAAAGGTCTTGATTTATAATAAATGCAGATCCTTTTCTTACGAATTTGCTTTATAATTCGGTGAAGCCACCTCACCATTTTTAAAATTAAAGGGGGAAACTCTTTTCATTCGGTTTCCGTGTATGCATTAAGTGATTTGCATTCAATTCTAAATTTTTAATTTTTTTTTCTTTTTCTTTTTTCTTTTTTTTTTTTTTTTTTTTTTTTTTGAAATTTTGCAAGATTATAAATAAGTAGTAGGCCTTACAAGGGAAATAATATTTACTCAATTCTTCAATGCTATTAAATAAGAAAGAGTATGATGGGTAAACATTTTTCGAATCAAAACTGTGAAGAATTCAGATTACTGTGATGTAAAACGTATTTGATTTCATATATCTTTTTCTAAAACGTTCAAGAATCGGAGAAAAAAATCCATTGACAGTTTTCTGTGATCACTTGTTCCTTCTAAAAGTGATTCTTACGTTTTATGAATCTCTGTTTTAATCAGGTTGGAAATATACATCGTAATAGGCGTATTTTTATTGTTTTCTTTTACTCTGAGACATTTAGTGATCTCATAGATATTGCATGAATCTTTTCGGGAAAGCAGTCTGGAGTAGTCTTACAGCTGTAAGTGTTTTTGAGAAAAAAATGTTACTTATATATGTAATTGCTTACCCTACTTAACTTCGTACAAATGCATCTTGTTCTATTTTTACATCTTTAGAAAGACTTAAGGGATTTTCAGTTCTTAGGAGATATCTTAGTTATTTAGAATAAACCCACTACTGACATTAAATACTCGTTTATCAGTTTTTCCTGGTTTGTCTTACATCTTTCAGTATCACCAGAATCTGTAATAAATCTAGTATTTCCCAGTTCTATGTTTGAGATTTTAGTAAGCACTTGAAAAGTCAGAAAAATGTCTTTAAACCAATTAAATTCTGAATTATCGCCCGCTCACTACTTTTAACTTTTTCAACAATTTAATTTTCATTAATGTTGTTTTCATTCACATTTCTAACGTAAGATAAACACAGTTTTCTCCGCTTGGGATCGTGTGCTTTTGGAGGTGGTAAATACAACCAGCCATCATGATTAGAGGCATTATTTACTGCTGGCTGTCGCTGTAATTACTATGCTAAGTGATACCCACAAAAAATTTATCTATTTGAGCACTGCAATTATTCTGGATTCTTATAAGGAAGTTTACAACTGTAGTTAAACTGAAGGACAATTTCAAGTTTATCGTATGCAGTATACCCCTGCATTGGCTGAGAAAGTGAACTCTGAAATGTTCTCATAACACAACCTATTTTTATTATTTGCAGAATGTAATATGATAACTCAGCACAAACAGATTGACACTTTTATTGGGGGCTGGCTACGTACAAATGATTTATTCTTCATCATACGCCAGTTTTAAAGTATTTACAGCTTCGCTAATGGATTGAATATTACCAACGGCAAAATCTTACTTCTTCAGTTTCATATCTACAATAATGAGAGAGCGGTTTATGATCTGTAACGAACAGTTGACTCATATTTGAAAAATATAAAACACCTACTCTCAATCTAAATTTTTCTAGAGATAAAATAATTCCTTACATTTTGAAAAAAGATTAGAAAATTTCTCTTTGATGTGAAAAATGCAAATAAATTATTCAGATTGTATCATCATTTGTCTTGGCAAATATTTGTTGGATCCTTCCGATGGATATGTACGCGGTTGGTTCCAAACTTCGATCAGTGAATAATGGTGACACTACTGTTTTAACCCATGACAGAAACACGGACAACTTATAAATTCTAGCGAAGTCCTAACATGGTTCCAATATTAAAAATAAAATCTGACTAAATCGTTTTTATCTCGTCAAAATAGTTATTAGCGCATTTACTCTGAAGGTTAGTAACGTAGAATACCTGTAGCGCGCCGACTACATCATTAAGGGCCTGATTTAGTAGTGAGTTCAGTGTGAGATCAGTAATTCGGCATCCGCGTGTAACAGTCAAATGTCCCGTTAAGTCATAAAATGTTAAGAAATAAGATTGAATAATATTTATTTTGTGTGATGTTTTCTAAATAATTAATGAGAAGCTTTTGTTAAGAATCTTTAACAGCAAAGGAAAAATTTGTTGGCTTGTGTTAGGTTCTTCCTGGTTGATTAATACGGTAATTAAGTAGTCCACAAGGTATTTCAGCTTAAACTTCTGTTTATTTTCACCAAACACGATGTCAACGACACTGCTTACAAGCATAGATACAATCCAGAGATACTACTAACGCAGTCCTTGGCAGTTTCAAAGTGAATCTGTATAAACTAACTAACTGTCCTTCTGCTGATTTCTTTATATAGGCTCTATCGAAATTTCCCGAACACTTCAAAAGCTTCCGCTAGATATTTCTCGAACATTAACAATTACTCAAACAATTAAACATATTAAAAACAATCAGAAATAGTACTTAATCATTTAACACCATTACAAAACGGTCGGAAATGGAAATTAAAGATACTTAAACACAAAATTATTTACAGAAATCATTTTAAACTGTAGAAAATTGTCCTGTAGACATCGTAAATTGCATTAATATTTGTAATTACCATCATTTAAGCAATTCTCTTGCACAATTAGGTTCTTAAACATATTAAATAGCCTTTAAATAATTTCTTTTCATAAAATAGTCTATATAAACTGATTTACACAAACATACCAGATCATATTCAAGCAAACTTTAGCTCACTATAAATACTTTATAAAATACAATTATATTTGAAGTTCAGGTATGAGGGCTGTTACACTGGTCATGGAAATGATAGATTAGAAGAAGGAAAATGGATGGATGGAATGGAAATGATTGAGCAGATGTGGCGGAAGAGAAATTAGAAATGATAACGATAGGGAGTTGCGGACTATAAAAGATAATGTATTATGAATAATTTGTACGGCAAGCGTCCAAAGATAATATTTATGCTATTGAAGTTGTGAAATGTTAATTAATTGTTCATACTGTGTAATGTTATGTATAGTGTGGAACAATAGAAGAAGAATTCAAGAAAGATACTATAGTATTATTGATTTTATTTAAAAGAAGAAATCGTGAAATAATTCCAGTTATAGTATAAAAGTTAATTTCAGATTAAAAGATAGAAAGGAATTAAAACCGGTATGACGAATGTGGAAATGCGTATTAATATAAAAAGATGTTGAAACACGCATTTCCTCCCTGGCGGAAGATGTTAAAGATCACTATAAGATAAAAAGAGTGTGCTGTAGAATTGTTTGTAATTATTGTCAAATGACCAGAGAGAGAATCTGAGTATTGTTTAGTTGTGATAGAAATGACAAAAAGCAAAAGTTTATGTAAAAGAATTCAGAAGTCAGGGATACGCCAAAAGGTGTAAGTAAGGGGTGGCCAACCCAAATGATCTTGCGGGCCACTTTGGAAATGCATCATAACTCAGCGGGCCGCATATAAAATTGTTTATCTCCATATCAGAAGAGAAATTCAAGAAAGATATCAGTTGAGCCTATTACGAGAAATTGATAAAATGCATATTGTCGGTTAGTACTGACGGAAGAACAATCTCGCTTACAAATCAGTTTTTTTATTTTTAATCTAATTACATAAATTCAAACTTCTACTGTCTGGAAGAAACAATCATTTCCTTAGGAAATACCGCATATTTAAAGTTAAAATTTCACGGAGTTCCTATCGGTACGAATCACAGCCTTCCTATTACAACATACGGCACGAGAAGACCGGGCCAGCGCCACGCTCAGACCATTATATACCTTTCCGAGGAAGAAACTTCTGCGAATTCATTTGACAGCAGGGTGTGGGGGCCGGGAAGCCTTTTTGGAAGAACGTACAACTTCAAAGAAAATGTCTTAGCCTCCGGTCGTCAACCTCTTTACTGCCTGAACTACGCGGCTGTCCAAAGGCCAGAATTTTTTTGGTGCGTTCACAAAAACGCCAATTAATTCTTTCACCTTTTATCACATTAAAAGGAGGTGTAACCGGGACATCGTCAATAACGGAATCAGAGGCTTCCAAATGTCTCACCTAGTGTTTTGACAGACCGGTAACACTCTTCCCTTGCATTCGGGAGGACGCGGGTTCGAATCCAAGTTTCGGTTTTCCATAGTTTTCCGAAATCACTCCAGGCGAATCCCGATATGGTATCTTCAGAAGTCCATCGCCGACTTCTTTCTTATTCCTTTGCCAATCTCAACACTTCTCAATGGCTAGGCGTAAAGCCATAGGAAAAAAAAAAATTATAACCAGTCTGCAGGATATTATTGCTCTTTTATGAATAAACTAGCAGCAGTTGCGGCATCAAAAAATGCATGGTGTCGTAATTTAATACATTTTTAAAATAATTATTAATATTCATACAATACTCCCAAGAAGCCTCATCTTACATTTTGAAATAACAAGTTATTTATCGATATTTAACGCTTATTTTAATCCTATATGGCTCTAGCATTATAATTTAATTTGGCAAGGTTTATAAAATAATGTCAGATACGGTGCTAATAATGATGTTTTAACATTAAGGAATTATGTTTCAACAAAAAATTGATTATTAAAAAAACGGGGAAGAAATAAACGAGAAGTTTAATAAAAAGAAGAGCAAATTACCTCTTCATTCTGCCGTTGTTGCTCGGGTTTTGTGTTTCAATGACACCTTAAAAATACCTTTGTCTTTAAAAACAACTACTGTTGTTCCGTTACTATGTAGTTCGAAATTAATTTAGGTTTCAGATCACTCAAAATATCATGTTAAAGAAGAACAGAAAAATGAAGATGTGATAACAATTTAGGAAATTATTGGTTACTAACAAGCTAAATAGCAAGAAAATAGTATTTTCTTTGATTACGCAGGTTTCCGCGGTCGCCGTAGGTATTATCTTGGTTCTCTGGGTGGAGCCGCGTCGATTTGTTGAAACCTAAAGTTTCAGCCATCGTGTTGTAGCCTTCATCAGAGGACTGCTGCCTTTGTTGGACAAGTAGTCTTCTGATGAAGGCCACAGCACGATGGCCGAAACGTTAGGTTCCAACAAATCGACGCGGCTCCTCCCGGAGAACCAAGGTAATAGCAATGAAACAATGTAGGCATTCTCGGTGAGTCAGTTGCGTAAAATCTTCTAGGGCTTTCCACCGCTATGTATTTTTACTGACGCGCTATTCCGATGGAAAGCCCGAGAAGATTTTATGCAAGATAAAAGTATTTTATTTCCTTACTTACTTTATATTTTTCTTTTTAGTGGTCACTGAAAACTAAATATATTGTTTATGATTGAGAGGAATTTAAGTCACGCGGAATATAATGAGCGTTGCTTCTGCATTAATGGAGTCAAGGAAAGTACTTCCGCTTTATTATATTTGGTGGTAGTCAAAAGCAGGTCTTCTGATGAATTAATCAAGTTTCTTTGACGTGATTTCAGTAAATAATTTGTCGTCTTCCCAAAACGGGGGACACATGCGACACTAATGGATGTTAACCGTGTAATTTGGGTTTGGTGAAAAGCAACATAAAAGCTTCTTCGGCTGTAGGGAAAGACTGGAAGAAACTACCTGTGTGCCTCGTTCACAGCCGTAAATTCTCCAGAAAAGGCCACCTAACAGAAATAAATCATTAATCTTATGCTATCACGTTGGGAAGGAATCTTAAGCTACCGCAGTCTTCGTCAAATGATAAATATTACACCTCGTGCTGAATTAATGATTGTAATGAAACGCCAGTACAGTCTAAATTGCCGCGAGATATCTCAACTACATCTGAAGTTGTGCCGTATTCTGTTATCTCTGTTAGTATAACAAGGTCCCTCATTAAAATTTTCTTCATAACCACAGCCACCGGAAATAATTTGAAATAATGGAGGCTTTGTACTAAAGATGATCAACAAACTTTTGTGGGTTTTAATATTTTGTGATAGCATTGCAATCTGTCATACAGAACATTTCGGCCTTTCTGTAAATTCATGTCAGCACATCAAATTTAAATTGTAAGCAGTCTTCAGATCTATAAAACAACCTGTTCACTCAAAACCAAATTTCGGCATTATCTATTACCGAGTTAACTACAAGTTTTAATATTACGAAATTCTTAGCGTTTTAACACGGATGAGTTTTCTACAATAACTTCATATTCAAATCAATTTCATGATAGATAAGATATGAATAGAATCCGCTTAACTTTGTCAGATGTTTATCGAATTAGATGCTTCGATTGGAATTAGAAAATTGAAGTTTACATATTAGGTGCTTGCCAAAGGATTTAGGCTTTCACTAAAGAGTTCTCCAAATAACTCAAATTTCTTGATGATATCACATGTAAGAAGATGAACTTTCTTTTTTGTTACCTACGCGTGATCTGCGTGTACATTGAATCCCTTTATCTTTTTTTAAAAAAATTTTTTTTTATTTTTTACTTATTGCTTTACGCCTCGTCGGCGGCTAAAGTCATTAGAGGCGGGATGGGACTGGGGACAAGGAATGGGAAGGAATTTGGCCATGGCCTTTTTGAAGGAAGCATCCCGGCATTCGCATGGAGTGATTTGGGGAAACCATGGAAAACCCAAATCTGGATGCCCGGACGGGTATTCGAACCGGCGTCCTCCCGAATGCGAGGCCAGAACGTTAACCGTTCACGAATCCTTTTATCGAAAGATACAACGATGGCAGGAAAAAATCTATTAATCGAATGTTGTAGATAACTTGAAAAATCTTTCTTGACTATTGCGTGATAGTTAATTTTCAAACAGGAAATGCAGACATAGGGTATACTAAATGAGACCAGCAGCTAGCTATTATTTTATAAAGAAGCCGTACAGACTGACTTTGCAGAGCACAGCATGAAGCTAGATGTTTCTAATCGAATTTTCGAGAACAAATTCATGAGCTTCACTCTTACAGCACAGCTTTGCATCAAACTTCGGTAGCCTCGATTTGCTATAGTTGAAACCAATTATTTCAATATTTTTAATTTCTTGTTAATAATATAATAACTGTTAAACTTAATTAAAAGAGCATAAAAATCATAAAAAGTTATTTAATTATATTTTTTCCATGATGGATTGGTGGAAATCGGCGACTATGATATCAAATTTTAGTTAATATTGAAACTAGCAACCAGTCACAATTTGATATTATTATGTTTATTTAACCATTACCGGTTTGAGCAAATTGCTCATTGTCAGATGGTTTGCATTTTTAATGTATTTACGAATTAATGAATTTAAATATACAGATGCAAAATGCGAGTGTGTGTCATTAGATATCCGAAGATTTTTGAAAACGAACTCTTGTTAGTGGCGAAAGGATATGATGCATTTCTGTGGAGGCTCATTATTAAACAAACACACGGCACTAACACTGATGATAACAGTTACTATTATGAGAATAGAACTTATGAGCACGTTGCTTCTCCTTTTACAGAGATCACTCTAGGCGAACGCCGGGATGCTTCCAAAAAAATGCCATAACCGAATTCCTTCCCCGTCCTTGCTCCCAGTCTCATCCCGCCTTTTATGACCTTAACGTCGACGAGGCGTAAAGCCATAAGTAAAAAAGAAAAGAAAAAGAAATAGTTTCTCGTGCGATTCTGATCTGGCTTCACAGGCTGCTAGAGCGGGAGTTCGTTAGAAAATTACATTTTATCAGTTGAACCGTGCGAAACTTGAGGCAGAGAGGTCACTGCCAGAGAGCTTCGGCCTTGGCATCAGAAGATCGGACCAACTTTAGATTCTACAGTACGTGAGTCGGAAATTACACTTAACATTATTAGGATAAATTTGTAGTGAAATTTCCACCAGAACATGCGCTCTATCACATTAAAATTGAATTAGAAGCACTACAATGTGTAACCCCGGCACATAAAAAATTCATACTGTTGTAATCTGCTGTATTTCTATCCTCTAACTTTGTGGTCATTCACAAATTACGTTACACGAATTTCATGATTTTTGGACCCCTCCCTCACCCCTTGTCACATTTGTGGGATCCCCTCCCCCCCTGGTGTGACTTCACATATATTTCAATCTTAAATTTATAAATTAAAACAGCACTTCCAAAATGATTTATGTATTTCTAGTTAAAAAACCATATCAACAATAAATCAAACATTTAAGAAAATATATAAAAAAACATAAAAAATTGAGTCATCATGTGTCCATGGATTTTGAACCAATTCCTTCATACTGTTTATTATTGGCATAATAGTCACTTCATTCTTGATTTCGATAGCGTTGGGAACATTCGATGTGTCAACATCATCTTCCGCCACGAGCCAAAAAGTGATACAAATTATGTATGTGATGTCACAAATTTTATGACACACATCCCCTCCCCCCCTTGTCACACGATGTCACACTTTGTTGACCCCCCCCCTTTTTTCAAGGTGTGACGTAATTTATGGATGGCCCCTTTCTGCTAAGACCCCTACTTACGTGCCAAGAACCACGACTTGTGGTTGACCGGTAACGTTTGTGTCTGGCATCTGGGAGAACGCGGTTTCGATACCAGGTCCGGCCATACTGATTTCAGTACTACGTTGCCCCAGAAATCACTCCAAGCTAAAACCGGGATGGTTCTTTCAAAAGATCATAGTCGTCTGGGCTCCCATTCCTTGATCGCAGTTCTCTTCTGTATATTACATTGACCAATAACGCAAAAGCTAAGAAAAATTCCAAGAAGTCTATAAACAATTGCTTTGTAAATCAGTAATGCATACCACATGAACGAAATGTGACTCAATAAAGTGTACTTCACAGAATTTTTCTTCAGTCCCGCTAGTTCACTCACTCTGGGTTTGCAACAGTTCTGTAACTGGTTTTTTGAGATTATACTGTCGAAACTGTTGCACAAATTCATCTCTAGTCTACCGCTAACCGCGGGTCGTAAAGCTTATACCGTAAATCGAATCATATGCCGCTAATTTTCAGGACTCCTCTAGGTACACAATTGGAAATAAGAACTTTATTTGTGGATGAATACGAATTTAGCAAAATATCCTTTTAACCGGATCACGACACCATTGCGAACGAAAAACCGAATCTGAATTGTTAAAAAAAGTAAGAAGGTCATAACCGTCTTTCATTTGAGAGGATCACAAATGGGGCATATTAAACATGCCATTACGTACACTGGCAGAAAATGAAGGAAAAAGAAACTTCGCCATTTTAGAGGGTACGTGATGTTATTTCAGTGATTAAAAACCGAATCAAATTTACTAAGAACTTGGCAGTATGAGCCCACTTATCAGTGTGACGCTGCACCAACTCTGGCCTAAATGCCTGCACTGATTAGGCTCGGTAAGGCTATCATAGAGCCGTTGAATTCTTTCCTGAGACAAGGTGGCCCACAACTGTTCAGCTGTTGTAACTGGTCTTTGATATCGTGGATACTGGCACTGGGACAGAGATGAAACCAGAGCTGATCCCACGCATGTGCTATCGGGGACTGATCTGGGCATCTTACTGCCCACAGAAGTACCTCAAAATAAAGCAGACAGCTCATAAAGACAAGTGTCGTGTGTGGACGAGCATTGTCCGGTTGAAAAAATGGCACCACGATAACGTCTCATGAGAGGTAACACTTGATGACGAAGAATTTCTGTGGAGTACTGTTGTACCTTCAGAGTTCTCTCAATCATAACCAGCCATGACCTGGGGACATACTCGCTGTCACCCGACGTCATGACGTCAGGAGGAACATCGCTGTGCCTCTCCAAAACATTGGAAGAATGAGATCTCTCCCCAGATTGTCGCCACACTCGCCTACGATGGTCATACGAGGTAGTGCAAAACCGCGATTAATCGCTGAACACAATGCAACGCCATTCATCAGCAGTCCATGCAGCCGTTTGTGTTGTGGTACTAACGGTAACCTACGCACGGAATGGTAATTTCCTAGTCCGGATGATGATAGTCTCCGACCAATGATATGGGGTAACACAGAATGTTGCTGGGAATCTATTTCTTGTTCTCGGATGGCAGGCGCAGATGTGAAGGGGTTATGATGTTCTTGGCGCACAAAGTGGCGAACCTGTAATTGATGTTCAGACGTGGTCGACCGGAACCTTGACGACGAGTATGCTAGTTCTCATGTGCCCATGTAGTCCAACATTCGTCTACTCATTTCCGAATGCACCAAAAATCTAGATATTGCAGGATTCGACCAGTCGACTAAATGGACACGCACAATGAGGTATGTTTCAAACTCACTCAGATTCTGAGAATGCGGCATCTGCGTGTCCTTCACTGCGCTCACTCAGCATCCGACGCTGTTCACACCTCTTATACACACTACCAGGCTAGACAACGACACTAAACAAAATCAACCTAATGCATTCTACCAGTCAAAGAGTTTTTTTTTAACTTATGGCTTTACGTTTCGTCGACGTCGAGGTCATTATAGGAGGGATGGGACTGGGGACAAGGAACGGGAAAGAATTCGCCCAAGGCCTATGAGGAAGCATCCCGGCAATCGCGTGGAGTGTTTTGGTGAAACCAAGGAAAACCAAAATCTGAATACTTGGCGCCCTCCAGAATGCGAGGTCAGAGCGTTAACCGCTCACCCACCACACTCGGTGTGTCACAGAGAATTGTAATTACTTACGTATCCGCGGATGGTGTGAATGTTTACGAAGTTACGTGTTCTGCGTGATTACATTTTTTGCCGGCAAGTGTATTTCTAGTCGGTTGATACAAGCTCAGATACTGAAAATGATCGCCAAGGAAAGAAACAGTAGTACAGTAGGCATGTCGTTCTGACAAACTTAAATATATTCGAACGATTGTGTTGATTCCCCAATTTTCTGCTAACCAGAAAAGCGACATGCAGAAAACGCGAAATGACACATGAGTCCTATAGATGGAAGAAATATACCAACGTTGCTACCGTCAAACGATAGACTTCTCGCAGATTTCTGGTAATATTATTTAGTATTGTCGTAAAGAAGCATTTCGTGGTGGGTGAAATCTGGTCCCTACAGCAGCATCTTCATCGTCGGTTCCGTGGTGGTTACGACAGAGCCAGGTTTTGCGGTAGCACATTGAAAGTAATCAGGAATGACGTTTCAAGGAACCAACGCCATATTATCCTGCAGTGATTTCCAAAACCATAGAAAACCGAAATCTGGATGGCTGGAATTAAGTCCGCATTTTCCAGAACGTCAATCCCGAGGGATACACTCTCTTCCAACAGGCTCTGTACCTGTTTGCTGACTTCTGTCTTGTAAAATGACAGTGATAATAGAGTGAATATCTCTCGGCTTATAGTCTCTCCCATGATTATTGTAATCAGACGACTGCTTACAATTGGTTTTAGGATTAAACATGTAGTGTGCTGTTTCGTTGGTTAGTAGGGTCTAAGTTAAATCAAACGATTTTATTAGAAATACATATCATCAGGTTAAACGTAGACAGGACTGCGATATTGTCGCATTTTCCTTCTCTAGAAGATTCATCAATAAAGTTAATAGCAGTAACCTTAGCTTAAAGGTTTTCACATATTTATTTGAAAATTTCTGGTCCTAGATCATGTTAATGCTTTCAAATAATTGGAATCTTCTCAGTCCTTACCAACTGTCCAGCATATATTGGTTAAAAACAATCAATCAGTATTGGTGATTAAGGGAAAACGGTCATCCGAAATATAACGCGTGTTATGGATGAAACTTTAAATTTGCCATTTTACTCTGAAGAAGCTGCAGCATTATATATTGCAAGCCAATGTTATGAATTTAAGCAAACTTGTATCCCTTGTGTCGTCTATGTAATATAAAATCGAAGGATGAGTGAACAACAATATACGGAAAGAAACTTGATGATTGAATATTGAATACATGGTGTTAGAGTCGTCTTTTTTAAGTTGTTTTATGTTTGTGTAATAACTTGTTTCAGGATTTTCATGTCGACCTCCACTCGTAACTGGATCTTATTTTGATATATCGTAATTAAGAAGAGCACCATTTGCAGATACACCTTAACAGACAGATATTTTATTTGGTTACATTTCTGTAGATTACTTTTTTGTTGTAATTTCAGTTAGTTCAAACAGATTACAAAACACGAATGTGTCAAAAATCAGAAAAAATAATGTTTGAGTGTATGGGAATTGTTGTTTAATTACGGCGATAGAGGTGTGATGCATACAAACCGGAATTTACCATATCAGTAGAGTGATTTCTAGGCACCGAGCGTGGTGGGTGAATGGTTAATGCTCTGGCCTCGCATTCGGGAGGACGCCGGTTAGAATCCCCTTCCGGGCATCCAGATTTAGGTTTCCTCAAATCACTCCAGGCGAATGCCGGGATGCTTCCTTCGAAAGGGCATGGTCGAATTCCTTCCCGTTCCTTGGCTCCAGTCTCATCCTACCTCTAATGACGTCAACGAGGCGTAAATATCTTTATATATATAAAAATCTCGAGTCACGATGTTCGTCCGGGATGAACTCCGAAACTACATAACCGATTTAGATGAAATTTGGCTTACTGTGTGTAATTTAGTCCAACTTAAAAGATAGGATAGTTTTTATCTGGATTATAGACCTCAATATTTATTATTTGTGAAATAAATGTTCATTAAATGTTTGTCATAGTACAATGGTTTGTAATTATTTGTAAGCCACTGCAGATAAGCAGTCTGCTGGCTTAGTGGTTAGGGCGTCTGACTTGAGATGGAAAGGTCCCCGGTTCGAGTCCCTGTCTCGGCGGGGATTTTTATAGACACTTAACCCGGCATTAATCTCCGGTGCAGCATGCTGTGTAAGGTGAAATATGCCAGGACGGTACTGTGGTTCGGATTAGACGTTAAAATGTAGGTCCCCTGTACCAGACAGGATGGGCGGGCTAGGTAAAGGCGCCTACGACAGTGGCAGAATGCCCAGCCAGTAGAAACCAGGTCATTACGACCACACGAAATTATTATTATAATTCCATAAGTTTCTAACAGATGGCGATGTTTTAACTTATCGATACAACACTTGGGTAGCTAGGTTGGGTAATCATCCAGTAGATCAAGTTCTGTTTAAATTTATTTATGCTACAGTTCATTCCTAACAGATGGCGGTGTGTTAATTTATCGAACCATCCGGTAGGTGGGGTTGTATTTCGATTTATTTATGCTACAGTCTATTCCACGCCATATGAGCGAGTTTCTTCAATTTTAATTGTGCTGTGTATTGTGTTATAATTATACCGTTTTGTTGTTCATCGTTTGTGTGTCATTATACCTAACGACAAAGTAATTACACACATGAATATAACATTGAAGAAAACGTTACGATAAATTCGAATCGTGTAAGTATTTCTCACTAGCTTATCAGTTTTCTTCTTCTTTTTGTTCAGCTAGAGACCACGTGTCAATTTCAATTCCTCTCCTGTTGTTTTTTCTTTCTTCCTCCCCAATACTCCTTCATTATTGCACTCCTCTCTACCTTTGAATCCTGCCATATTCAAAGTCTGCTATGGAAAAAATTTTCTTTCCATACAGTTCACTGGTATTATTTCGTTTCAAATCTTTCTAAACCTCTTCAAAGCCTGGTGTCATCCATGCTATAAATGTATCGAAAAAAATATAATTCTTCTTTTTCTGTTATTTTTCAATGTTATTATATTTCCTCATTAGTTCTTAACTTCCATTTTATTGTATTTTTCAATGAACCAAAAAATTCCGGTTTCACCACTGTATTATAGTGTCTTATTTTAAGGCTTTCAGAAAGGCACTTTTTGTTGTAATTAAAATATTTTTCAGTGAAATGTCGCCAAAGAATCTAACCTCGACAATGCGTGTAGCAGAGAGACAAGACGCACGATGAGAGAGCTCATCAATCAGCAACACAAATCGCGGCAAGTAAGGAAGTTCAAAGAATCAGGACAGCTGAGCGTCGTATGCAAGAATCTGGTGGCTTCCGACAGACATTACCAGTGATTCCTCGCTCTACTTTTGCCGATGAGATTAACGTATGTTTAAAACAATCGTTTTTATGGCGGAATGTCGAAACACTTTGATTGACCATGAACATGCGAGTACAGTTACAAAATGATCCATCGGCACAAGTATTTTGTAAGCAATTGCTGGATATTGGTAAAGGTGAAATAGAACTGCATCGAAATACACAATACATCAAATTGCCAGACAAATTCTGCACTGTTGTTCACTCAAAAATGAACTAACTCAGCGTGTGTTCCTGGATATATCAAATAATTACTTAGATCATAATTGGATCAGTAATCGTGCTATTTTGGCATCAAAAAATGTTGATGTCAACGAAATTAACTTCCAGATACGACAGTTGTTGCCAGGTGATCTGATGTCTTTTAAATCAATAAATACTAACTATTGTAGATGAAAATGAAGCCGTAAATTTTCCAAAACTCTTTGGATATAACAGGAATGCTGCCACATAATCTCCGGTTAATGATTGGTTCACCGATTCTTCTTCTTCGTAATTTGAATCCACCTAGATTATGCAACGGTACACGTTTGGTGATCAAAAGGATCACCGGAAATGTTCTTGAAGCAACTATTTTGACTGGAATATTTAAAGGAGAAATCGTCCTGTTGCCACGTATTCCAATGATACAGTCAGAATATCCAATACCATTTAAAAGGCTTCAATTTCCGATTCGTTTGGCTTTCGCTATGACAATAAATAAGTCCGTTTGCGGCTTGGATTTGGAAAATACGTGTTTCTCCCATGGGCAACTATATATCGCCTGCTCACGTATAGGGAAACCATTAAATCTATTTGTATTAGCAAAAGACAGGCTAACTAAAAATATTGTGCACCAATTAGCTCTTAGATAAATTAAAATTATAAATTGTAATAATTTAAAATAATGAAAATAATTGTTAAAAATGTTTAAAAATAAATTTCATAGGCCTCATTTATAAAACTGAAATTTCAGTTTATATAAATAAATAATATAAATAAATTATATAAATAAATAAAAAATAATTTATTTATTTATTTTTATAAATATCAATTTTTATATAATTTCAATTAAGTAATTTGTAATAAAATGTAAATTAATTTTTTTTTATGATCGTTTGTCCTTAATTTTAACTCTCCGTAACTGTTTACCAATTACATTTGAATTTCCAAATCGACTACAATGTTTTGTTTTTATTAGTGAATATTAATTTGACTACTTTACTAAGTTTAGAATAACATTAATCCAACGTACTATAATTAAAAAGTCACAGCAACGCGTGACCGGGTCAGCTAGTATATATATAATAATATCTATAGGCAGGGTGACGGCCGGAAGGTGATCGTTTTACGTCAGCTCTGTTTTTATGGCGCTGGCGTTTACTACTTCCAATTAGCATAACCACAAACAGGAATTGAACAATGCGGATAGGCGTGCCTCTATAACGGTATTTCTTAGCTCGTGGAAATAGCGAATACAGGCGATTCAGAACAGTATGTTGTAAAATAAGCATACAAGTAAGTTAACGTTTATTTCAGTGTAAATGTGAATAATGAATTATCAGTTATTAATTGTCAACACAATTTTCAGAAGAACGACCTAAAGAAATGAGATCTGTTGACAGAAATTTCTAAAAAAAATTCATTTGTATCTGGTTTCTCAGAACTTAAAAAAAAAAAAGAATTGTCTGTTGTTCTTGTGGTTATGATAAGCGTGTTGAACGCATTATGGATGGGAAAATCCAATGACTTCGTATCTCCAACATGCTAATTGTTTATATGTATATATATATTATGTATATATATATATATATATATTCTTCATATAAACGCATGTTTACGTTTGATTTTGTAAACCCTCTCCTCTTTTCTCTCCTCACTTAATTATTTCTGTCAACTATGTTCATACAAACCCACAGTTACTATCCTATTTTAATAGTAGGCTACTTAGCACAGGTATTATTCAAAATAAGGTGATATGGTAGCTCAGCGGTTAAGGTGCTTACTTCCGAGTTTCTCTCTCCAGTCGCGGGTACAATTCCAGTGGTGAGCAGGAATTTTTAGGAGTTGCATTTGATTATATGAGCTCCGCTGGGACGTTCCGTGGTTCTGATTCCACGTTAAGCTGTAGGCACCAGAGGAAAGGAAGTGGCGTTCCTACCTCTGACACAATAGCTTGGTACATCTTCTTCGGGAAGATTTGACCAACCTTCGGGTTGTGGACTAAGTTAGATTTTTAGTTTTTGAAGTGTAAACTTCTGAATTTTCGTTGGGCGCTTCTTGGATGGGTAAAAGCTTATGAGTTCGCGTCACGGACAAGCTAACGTTAACAGTTATCTCTTGTGGTCTGGTGGCTCAGTGGTTAAGGTATCTGACTAGGGAACAGAAGGTAGCAGGTTCGAATGTATGTCTTAGCGGAGACTTTCATAGACTCATAACCCGACTTTCATCTTGGGCACAACTTGCTGTGTAATCTCAAGGACGCCAGAATGCTTTCTTGATCGGCTTCGACGTTAAACTGTTAACCCCTGTAACCGGTAGCACTACCTGGTTAGGTTAAGGCCACTAAGACACAGGCGGAAATCGCAGTCAACAGAAACCCTGCCACCAGGTCATTACGTCCACGCGGAATTATTATTATTATTTAGTATATCTGTAGCTATAAATATGACGTGTTACGCGTATGATATTCATAGTTTTAAGTTTTCACTTCTGTCGGCAGTCCACAAGTACTGCCAATTGTTTTTTTTTTTCTCTGTATGAATGATCTTTCGAAAACTACTACTACTGCTAGGATATTAAGTGGAGATAATAATGCAAACATCTTTAATGTAAATGTGAATATTAATTATTTCAACGAATTCCAAATTTGACAGAAAATATGTAAATGGTAATGTAAATTTCAGTTTCAATGCTGTTGCGTTTTCCTCATTGCGCCGGCAATGACAATTCAGTTCCTTATTTTTTCCATCCTTCTAAAATTACGTTTTCTAACCAGAAACAAAAAAAAAGAAAAACATAAACCTGATGTTAGAAATTTGTTCCTTCGCTTTGATTTTAATGATAGCGTTTGATAACACCTTTTTCTTCATTTGAAGAATATAAATTTTCTATGATTTATCAGAATCTTATTGTTTCTTTTTTGTACGTTAAATGCAAGGATTATTCCTCTTAATGAACTATAAATGTGTTGATAACAAGAAATATTAACCAGCATATTTCACATACACTAAGAAAGATTTAAAAATTTAACTATAGATGCTGACACAGTAGCGTAAAATAGCTCCACTGAGAAAACCAAACCAACCTTTGGATTGTGGACTAGGTTAACTCATGATCATTATACTTTTATCGTTTATCCATTCTCTAATAATTTCGTCTTTTAACCTAATTTTATATTTAATTTCATAAATGGTCACTAACAGGATTTTATTAATCCAGATTTTTTCTTTCTATTAGAAGTCTATTTATTTTCTAGTTTCTTGTGGACTGAGGATTTCGAGAAATTACTGAAAGCCATCAACGAAATTCTGAAACATGATTTTAGACTAAAATAAACAAAAGCAAGAAAAAAATGATGAAATGTAGCAGAAATGATAACAGTAATAGAAGATTTAATTTTAAAAAATGGGAAGTAAGTAAATTCTGATACTTAGGAAGTAAAACTACAACTGATGGCTGAAGCGGAATGATGTTAAAAGCAGAATAGCACGGGCAAATAGAGCTTTCATGAAAAAGAGAAATCTTTTAGCTTAAAACATAGCTTTATGACTCAGAAATACTTTTTAAAACTCTGTGTGTTGACCACAGTACTTTATCGTAGTGAACCATCGAAAATTGAAGCATTTGTGGTGCTATACAAGGATACTGAAAATTAGGTGGATAAATAAAGTACGAAATGAAGAGTTGTGGAAATGATGGACGAGAAAATGAAGTTTATGGAAGCGTCTATCAGAAAGAAGAGACAGGATAGTAGGTCACGGTTTGTTTTTATCAATGCGGGATTGGTTAATTTGTTAGGGGAGGGAACAGTTGAAGGGAAGAACTGTAGAAGAAGACATGTATTAGAATACATATATATACTTCGCCGTTCTTTTCTAACGATTCCTGAAAAATGTCTGGGTTATTTTTTTCAACGGCAGAGATGGTTGAAGCTCCCGGAATAGTTTATTTTATAGCTTAATCTACGGTGAAATAGCAGAAAAATTTACACAATATCTTTGTTGGAGTGGATGCTGTCAAATTTTCTTGATATTTAGTGGTACTGTATTATGATAATCTCGATACGTAATGTCCATTGAAATGATATTTCAGCCCCGCCTCTAATGACCTTAGCCGTCGACGAGGCGTAAAGCAATAAGTAAAAAATGAAAAAGAATAAAAGGTATTTCAGACCGAGCGAAATGGTTGAGTGGTTAACGCTCTGGCCTCGCATTCGAGAGGATGTGGGTTTGAATCCACGTCTGGGCATCCAAATTTCAGTTTTCCATGGTTTACCCAAATCACTCCAGACGAATGCTTCCTCCATAAGGCCATGGTCGAATTCCTTTCCGTTCCTTGTCCTCCATCCTTTAGCACCTCTAATGAGCTCGACGTCGACGAGGCGTAAAACCATAATAAAAAAAAATATTTCAGACCACTCTGACATTCCCGTGTAAGATGGATCGTTTTTCATGTCTTTAGGGCTCATGCATCATTTTCGTTCCTTTCTTCCAGCGCATTCAAGCTATCTGTATATCTCGAAACAGGATCTACTGTACGATATTCCTTAGCAGTACAGTCGATACAGCTGGCTATCAGATCTGATCACCGTATTGCCCGCGGCTCAAAGATCGCCTCCGATGCAGCGTGGGAGGGAGCGGGCGGGATGGCTCAAGGTCTTCTTCTTGTTGCAGTCCTCCACTCTGCCGGCGCTCTTCAGTTGCCGCTGGATGGCCGTCCAGCGCGATCCTCTTCTGTCGGCTCGTCCCGGAGGACGTCTTCATCTGAACCTGCGGAGTTCTCTCTCCAACACTCGGTTGAGCCAGTGAGGAAGTGTGGCAATGCTGCGACCTCAAATGGTGCAAATAAGTATACGGAATATTGTCGACAGATGTTTAAGTGATCAGTGTATGAAAACAAATATTTCCTCCGGTGTGACCAATTCCAGACATCTACCTGCAGCGGGACACATACAGCAGTAGCGGCCCCACCTCCCGGCTAGCTGATTGTATAATGGTGAAAGTTGTCAGTGTCGCCAACTGAACCGACCTAGAGAAGGAACGATTTGCTCTGTTTCCGGGAACATTGATTAAATAAACACTAGAAAATTTTGGAAACAGTAACATTTTTTCTGTAATTTTCATAACTTCTACAAAATTACAATCGCTTAACTTTAATAGCAGTGTTTCTCACGATGAATTTCTTAAAACTCAAAATGAAATAACATGAGGCAATCTTCAGATATTACAAAGTTGTAGTTAATATGCGAGTGAAAATAAGGAAAAGGAGATTAATGTCTTTGTCACTATTCCTACTGCCAGAATTCAAGAGCTATATTTGTTCATAGGAACTGAAAATCTGACATCCTTACCTCTGCCGGCAATAAGTCGGATATCGTAACTGCTAAGAGAGGGAGCCCCAACTACTATTAATAGCAAGATATTTGGGGAAAAAATCATTAATATGCACGGTAAGTAGCTGCTACTTTTTAAAAATTTTATTCAAAATCCATTTCGTTTTTCAATGTTATATTGTATAGACGTTCGCAATACAAGATGGTTTAAACAAACCGTTTAAAACCATCATTGCTGTCATTTCCAACTGTTACAATGATTTGCGTTTAGTTGCCTTTAGTTGCAAGCAAGTGAACAAAATGTAAACAAAAATTGCTGTGATATGTTAATGAAAGATACGCAATGGCACCAACATACTGCATACGGTGACATTCTTCCTTCACTAATTGAAAAATAGATGAAATATTCCGGCATTTATAAGGTTGAATATTAAAGAATGGGACAGAAACATTTTTTGCAGAATCTATGGAGATTCCGGAATGATGCTTCCATTGTTTAGACACTGTTCCAGTTTAGGAACAGCCAGCGTTTACAAACGTTGACCTCGGGGTCTAATATACGCGCTCCATTGAATTCCTACCAAGATAAATGGTTGTCACGGACAGGGAACCAATTCCGCAAGCTAGTAGCATATATTACAATTCATAGGTTATTTGTTATCGTTTGACAGATATTATATTCAGAAAGTGTACGTCGTACCAAGAAAATGACTGAAAACTAAAATTAGGTTAGGCATATTACTGCAATGACATTGGGACATAACTACTTTTGGGATTGCTGTAGTACTTCGTTTGTATAGTGTTTTAGAGCAGCGGCTCCCAATTTTTTTGCCACGAGACCCTAATTGATCATACATTTTTTGGCGGATCACCCTTTTTATAAGCGTAAGCTGAAAAACCAGTCTCGCATCAGTAAGTCGTCACAAACGGAAGCAGAACCATGACACCCTATTCAGGGCGCCGTTATGACTCTTTTCAACCAACATTTCATTTAATTCTCAGACGGAACACGGAACTCTTGTGACCCTTCCACAGAACCCCAAGGTTCCGCGGACCACCAATTGGGAATCACTGTTTTAGAGTATTATAAGTCGCGTGACTTGGTTTTAAGAAATGAAAATAACGGTCTCAGAAAATATCTTGATTACAAGAACGGAATTATAATGTAATTACCTGTGCAGAATCATCAAATAAACTAACTACTTCAGGAACTGGCTTTTTTATGGTAAAAAATAAACTACGACTTCAGTTTATAATAAAATAGTATCTGAGTTTTAAATCTGTGATCATCTCTTACGAAGGTTTTGAAAGTGCAGTCGTGAAAAAAAAAAAATATATATATATATATAATCAATCAACCAATAACTAACGTTTCTATGATTCACCTTATTGCTACTTCGATTCAAATTTTATTTCTAAAATTTCTTAATTCATTTTTCAAAAGAATCGAGAGCAGCAAGTAAGAAGTGATTAAGGATAGGACAAACTGAAACATAAAGACTACTCTCTAGGTGGAATTGTTATAATCAATTTGTTAGATGGGTACTACACTGATTTTGTGTCTAGTAAAGACTGCCGATGACACAACTGCTTGAAACAGATGATTAACAGTTAATTGTAAAATGTAAGTTGACTTTAGAAATGAGTTTACGTACCGAAAAGTTACAGAATATGTGCACCGTAACACTCATGGTTTCTCATCGCTGATATCTCAATGCTGTCGCTGGCCTGTTGAAGTTGGATGTTTCCGACTGAATGCAAAAGGAAGACTGGAACATCCGGCGTGACCTTTATAAATGACGTTGTTGATAATCTGACAGGCAGATACAGATGGCTTGTGAAAGACGGAGATTGCGATAAATCTGTTGAGACGACTGAGAGCTGTCAAGTAGTCAAACGTAACATAAGTTCTGTTTACTTTTTTAGGCCTTTGAACGAAGATGTTTAATATTAGTGTAAAGAAGACAGTAAAAGAGTTTAAAATACTCATATATAATTACTCGTTTCGAATCTGTGTAGGAAATATCAAATCGATACGTACTGGAACGGTGAAACTAAAAAAGTTTATGATTTATTTAAGATAAAATAGAGATCACACTAAGAAACTATGTTTTGTAATATGTGTTTGTTGATAAGATGCGATACTTTGCTGGCATAGGATTCCAATTAAATGTAGGACAGGTATTTTCATAACACAATCGGGAAGAATACTCGTGTTCATCGGAGTGTATTCGTGCTTCAAAACTCAAATTTTAAAACAGTATAAAGCCATTAGAATGAAATATCAAATGATTTAAATGTTTTCATTAGAACGCTGTGTTTTTACTTGTACATTTATACGGTGTTAGTTGAGTATCAAGGTATTAGTTATTATATCTTAATACTTTTACCAGGTGACAAATTAGCGTTGAATCTGTGGTGAACGATTCAGCTGATTAAATTCGTAGAAATTGCTTAAGGTTGTTCACAGTACTACGCAAATTCTATAAATAAAAAAAGTACAATATTTTAATTATTATAATCAGGTTTTCCACCAGTGAGTGAGATTACTGAAAATCAGTGGAAATAAAGGGATAATAATAATAAATAAGGTTGGATAAGTGTAAATGATTTAATTAGTTGAATACTTGTTAAATGAGGCTGTTGACTGAAGTCTGCTGAGTTTTACCACTTAACAATCCTGCTTGTGAAGACGACAGAATTAAGAACTGAGCCAGGTATTTCCATTACTTCATTAAATGAGCATCTCTGCATATTCTTAGGTGAAATCTGGCAATAAAGATCATCAGAGAATTAAGTCAGTAAACATGAGATATTTCACTCATACGTTGACATTTGATGTATTATTAACTTCGCTCCTCACGAGAAATTTTAACAGACATCATAAAAATAACTGAAATACCTTGCTTAGTGGAGTAGATTGTTTTCGATCTTACACATTTTTACATGTATTTAAAATACTAACATTGAGATTTGATGCAAATGATTAATAATGAATGCTGGCTTCATGTTTAATCCAATTATGGATTGCATAAACGTCGTTAAAATTACTCTAATTCATTGAAGTAAAATCATTTAACATTAAACGCCATAATCACGATAGTAAGTGTTGGCTACATGTAAGATATTATTTGCGCGGCTTATAAGAAGTATATTTGTTAGTATCATCTATCCTAATACAGTGGTAGTGTGGTCATTTCAAACATATAAAATCTCTATGCTACGAAAAACATTACAGCGTCTACATACTCTTAAACAGTTCTGATGGCTTGAGACGTTCTAGTCCATACGAAACACCAAACAGAATTTCAGGATCAATCCATAGAGGCTGCAACCTCTGTCATTCTTTAAAAAAATTTAAATCGATTAAATCTACCTTAGTGGTAAATATTTCTTGTCTTTTTGTAAGCAGTAATCCATATCAATTTTTTCACATTTGAAAGTATAACAGATCTCGGAATTTCTACAAACAAACTTTTATAGTACATAAACTTATATAAGAAGGATTTGTCGGTACCATAATAACTAAAGATCAATGTTAATTCTCTTATGCGACGGAAACGAGGACTGTGACAAAATTTGTATGTATAATTTGCTATTGATCCAGTCTTTATATTTATCAAGTATAGGCGTACTTTTGCAAAATTCTAGACTCTCATGGAGTGAATGATAAATGGAACCATTTGTTAGGATACTGTTTTTGAAATTTGCGATCATGCAGTACCTGATCATATTTAATTAAAAAATCCATCAGACTGCCTAGCTGAGTGTCAGAGAACACATTAAAATGACTAATGTTGTGTTAATTTTCATAATATTGGTAATTATTATCATTTAAAAAACAGGAAGACGTATGATTTCAGAATCTTTTATGAAAGTTGTGAGCAGCCTTCAGTTTCCTGTTATTAACTGAAAGTATTTACGTAACCTATCTCGCATTGAACACGTGTGCCATTCCCTTTAGCTTTACGAAACAGTTTCTGTAGCGATTTGTATAACTGCGGTCCTGGAATGTACTCCTCTGTGTCGTAATGAGCTGGGTAGAACCATCACGTAGCCAGTTTCGTTCCATCAGGCGAACTGCTCATTGGATTGTAGTTGCAACGTCATTGCTTTTAACAGCGGACACCACTCTTACTTGCAGTCCTTTCAACATCACTTGACTAGAACATAGCTGCATGTTTTTTGTAGACGGGTATAAATACCAGCTTATAACTAATACGATAATAAGTATAGGAAACTTTTTTTAAAATGCTTTTGATTATTTTCTATGATGAAATAGAACATGATTGCTTCCTTTCTGCTTCTTTACGAAAACAGTTGAAGACTGGGTCCAAACATAAAGATTCTAAGCTGTAGTAAGAAAATAGCCGGTAAAAATTTTATGGACTTGAAGAAGTATCAGATGTTTAGAAATTCATAGTTATTTCCCTGCAGGTTTGGAAGAAAATATGTCCAGAATTTTCTTAAACAAAGGGAATCATTTAAGATCCAAACGTATTGCCCTTGTTCTTATTTTGCTTTCAATACAAGTATTAAAACTTATGAAATAATGAGTTCCTACTTTCTACTGTTGTAGCACAAAGTGGTAGTGAGGTGAAATAATTAAAGGAACTAGACTTAAGGCTTAGATTAACGTATCAGATAGATACTTGCAAACTGTTTGAATATTTCTGAAAGCGTAATCATCTTAACCTATCCTGAACAAAAGCAGATAAATTGAACTGTTGGCTAAGAGACCTGTATAGCTTCCGCTTGCAATAACGTCTTCGCAAAAGCTATGCACAAAATAAATAAGACACAGGATCGCATTAAGTGTCTGTGGGCTTCTAGGCTCTACCTGTGGTGCAGGACCTTTAGGATATGTACCCCTACGATATAAGTTATTATTTCCTTTTAATTCCAAATATTGAATAATGTAATGATAGTAAAAATTTGCGAAGGTAACTTACTGAAGAATCGAAAGTTCGTAACGTGCTTTCTTTATCATTTCCAAGACTGAAGTGAACGATGTTATCTAGTGATGCTCGCGCGTTCAATTTTTCGACTTATGGTCGATAGATAAGCTTCTGCCTATTTTAGTGGCGTTGTTGCAACCAAACACCCTCAGCAAAAGCCCGCGGAATAACAAACTCAAAAGTTTATGAAAAAGTAGGCCTACTAATTAAGATAAAGCAAACGATAATAGAAGAGTGACATCATCAAAGCCAGCAATAGAGAAAGATTAAAAAGAAAATATTGACAAACGTATGTCAACAAGGTGACAGCGACTAATGTACTGTTATTTTTTTACTTTTACAAGAGATTCGGGCCCCTTGATGCTTAAATGCGGCCCTGATTAGACACACAAGCACATTTTAACGAATTACTCGTTGCAAAAACAGAATTTATTTTAAGAAATGACGTCTCAGTATGCTCCATCACTTTTGTTTTTTCTGATGGCATCTTGGAAGAAGTAAATAACGAGGCAAATTTCATATTAATCATCTGTAAAGTGGCTAAGACTGTTCTCAGTCTTTATTAAAATATACGACTAGGTGTGTTTAAAAACTTCGGCTAGACGGTGAGGCACGACTTTAATTTCAAGCATACCGGCACTATATCTCTTAAGGATGAAGAAAGACTGGGAACAGTCAAATACAGTGTCCCTCAAGTATCAACACTCGGTCTCCTGCTATTTTTATTATACAAAATTTATATTCCATTCATTTTTGAGAGAAAATATGGTGCAGTTTGTTGATGACCCAAACATGTAATTAAAAGATCACAAATAAAATACAGTAAAGAAATTAGATCACTAGAGAAAGAGATTGGAGTATTGCACAGTACCAATTAGGAGACTCATAGTAACATGGGAGACGGAAACAAAACGAAGAAACGAGCTATGTATACTTATGAGGTCCACAGTTGAAATATAGTCTATCACCATTCATTTCGCATCAACTACTGCTTTCTAACTAAATTATTTTAATAGTGACTTGTCGGAGACACAGCATGTCATGCGCTTATTTTCTTGTTTTACTACCGCCTTTTCAATTATAATAGGGCTTCCCGGCTGTTTTCTTGGTTAAAAAAAAATATCCTTTTCCTTGATGGGAACGTTTTTCGGTACCCCATGCAATTATGCAATCTCTCACCCCTTGGCATCTCCTTTGATGATTGTTATTAATCATGGTATAAATTATTTTTAATATACAAAATTGACATTCCACACACATTTGAGAGAAAAGATGGTGCTTTTTGTTGATACTCAAACATATAACTAAAATACCACAGTCTAAAACATAGCAAACCAATTAGATCACGATAGACAAATATTAGAGGATTGCATTATATCACTTAAGACATTCATAGTAGCATGAAGAACGGGGATATAACATAGGGAAAAAGTATGTTTTACGTTTCCCACACTATAAATATATCACCACAGCTTTTTTTAATCAAATAGTGCTCTTCGTCTTAATATACTTTAACGTATAAATACTTGTATCAGTTATTTGAAGATTACATACTAATTAACTTCAGTTATAACGTGTTGTTGAGTGAATTGCTGAATTAGATAGTTACAGACTGTTGGTCCTGAAACCAGTAATTAGGATGGTCTGAACCAGACTAGGTCCATGTCTACCATCCACAAGATTTTTGAGGTGGTTCATTTAACAACTCGACAAAGCGTGTGCAGTAAAAAGATCCGGAAATCGAACTTTTAGGTGTCAGAATGACGAGATAATGAAGGGTATTAGTAAAATAAGCATTTTCGATGTTGGTTGTGATGCTTTATATATATGATTCATTTAAGAGAGTTCTATGGATCGATGCATCTTCACTACATAATAAGCGTGCGTTATAAGTAAGTTTGGATTTCTGAATGTGACTACATTCCTATTATCCGATTAGTGGTCTTACTATCCTAATAGTTGCATCATTGAAACATGTGATTCAATCACTTCATTTTGAATAACGTTCTTATGTGTTTTTGTGCTCTAACTTTAATTACTCTCCGTTCTATAAGAGAACATTAAACAGGCACTGGTAAAACGAAGTGTTCAGTTTCGACTCTTCAGCAAATCAGTCATATTTCACTGTTGTCCTTGCGACTTGCGATTTTCTGTGTACTTTTGAGATTACATTTTTTTAATGGTAAATTCACTATCATTTTCAATGTGATATGAAATGTTCTCATCATAAAAAATTACATAGCTTGCTCTACATGTCAAAGTAGATAATCCATTCAATAATAACTTAGAAGCAAGTATACCAATATCTTCTCGTGCATCAAAATCTTCTGTGTCGCAGCAACTGCACAATTTACACTTAGTATTTCATTATAATGCCATCTGTTGTTTGAAACCCCACTAAAAACGAGAGAACCTTCACCCCCGCTCACCCCTTTTTTCTACGAACTGGAATGGTTTGTTATAGTACCCGTCTGTGTTGATACATTCAAACAAGACAAACGCTGTATTAGAATGTTACACCAATATAAACATTTAAGTTCCCATATTCCAACAATCGAAGTTTCGATTATATGCTAGTCCTCTAAATTTCATGAATTCGCGCCAACAATTATCTAAATGGACATAGCTACCTGATTTATAGGTGACAAAGTTACACGTACAGCGAGCACCGACAGCATTAATAGCTACCGCACTGTGAAAAGTATTATTGGTTCCAAACCGACCGACGTCATGAATAATTTTAATTAAACATTAGGTCTGTGTAGTGTTTGCTTCAATATAGTAGTATATTATTTATGGTGTATAATCCTTAATACAGTTCTGATACGCATAAAATGTCTTGTGATTAAGATAAAACATAATGCCCTTTTTTTAATCGGATCTGCACTGTAAGTTAGTTCTTTTCCTTTTGAAAATTGTTAGGCCTGTTTGTTTAAATAGTTTATGCGATTAATAAACTAAAATCTTTGCTTCCATTCTACTCGGATTTTTTCTTTATGGCTTTCCGCCTCGTCGACGTCATTGGAGGCAGGATGGGACTGGGGACAAGGAATGGCAAGGAATTTGGCCATGACATTTTGTAGGAAGCATCCCGGCATTCGCCTGGAGAGATTTAGGGAAAACATGGAAAACCCAAATCTGGATGCCCGGACGGGGATTCAAACCTCCCGCATGCGAGGCCAGAGATTCTACTCGTCATCTTGATGTTACTAACTTACTTGTTCACTTCTATTTCGACATATCCTAACAATTCAGTCAAGAATCATGTGGAATGAATCACTTCTTTAGATATCTTAATGAGAAACACGACATAGGATGTTTACACATTACATTGTGTAGGTAACCATTTTAATTTTTTCCAGATTTTTTTGAGGGAACCCAGCGCTTGAAGCAGCGTTGTTTGAAGCACGAAATTTTATTTTATCCATTGAAGAATTAATTAGTTCGAGGAAGAGCTTTAATAGTGGATCTGCGCATTTACCTTTTGTCTGGCCGGCTCCTGACAAGCTCTTAAGGGCCGTGCCTAGCCGAGATCATATCTGTTCCAGCGCACTTCAAATGTCAGAGCAGATACGCTATAATTCGTCGCTCCTGTGTTGCCTGTCTAAAGCTCCTAGAACCAGCATACCTGCGCGGAACGGCTCAATCTCGGTTCACAGTTGTAACAGTTCGAGGTTTATTCCTTCTTGGAGGCGACAGCTTGAAATTACTCTTACGACAATCAAGTTAATTACTTGTGCAATGGCAAATTCATTTTCGTGGTGTATATATCGCCTCCTACTTGCTGAGCTATGTCTAAATTCAGTTCAGCTTCGAAGTAAGGTGTTAGCAGCCGTAACTGATTACATAAACCCTGTAGTCTTACAACTTGCGCATGAATTCGTTTGACCGATATCTTTCATTTGTCAACTACATACTCACACAGTGGACGTAACAGGTGTACGGGTGGTAATTATGTAGTTGAGGGAGGGCGCAAGAACAATTATTCTGTGTCTAAACATATAGGTTCAAATCTTTTATTAGGAGTTTGAAAGATTAATAATCCCAGAGCAATGAATAACAAACACAATTAGTTAATAAATAGAACAAAGAACACAACAGTATATTGTCAGTAATATTTTCCTCCATACGCCGAGATCATTTGGGCTGGTAAAAGTCTTACTAAATCTTGCGCCAGTTTAATTTTCAGTAAGAATTATTTCCGTGAGAAGTAACTTCTCCAGAATTTTTCTCATTGCAGAATGGCAAAGTCCCGCTGATCCACAAGAGGATATCAATTCTGTCTGTTTGGGTACACTAAAATAAATGAGAATTAAATAAGACTAGTTACTAAATATCTCTTCTGTTTCATATTTACAGGAACGAAGCAAAGACGAATTTACTGGTTTGGTTAACTGTGAGAAAGAACCTCAAACGAGATTTGGTCTTGTTAGGTTAAAAGTTTAAAGATAAAGAATAACCTTACACGAAATTCCAGGATGAATGATGTATAGAGGGAAATACAAAGGTTATTATAGTTTAATTTTAAATATATTCTAAGCAATCAACAGAGCAACTGCGAGAAGTAACATGGGTTTGTTGACCGTGACCTCTCTGGATGAATGGGATTCCATACAAACAGCCATCCGGAATTGTATTGGGCCTTGCATATCGTACAAATGCGGTATGTTCCATCTTCATGCGGGATGGGGAAGCTGAGAAATTTGAGATAAAAATGTCCACATATTAGTATCAATTTTTCATTGAACAAGATTTACGCGAAGACTACTGGTTGGGTTTTGACGGGCTTTCGAATAATGTACAGCCCATAGTCCAGGGTGTCGGATAGGACATATTTCGTTTTGATGTGATATCGTAAAGCTGAGAAATTTAAGGTAAATTTAGTATCCCTTTTTAGGTTGAAAGTGATTTACGCGGAAACTAATGATAGTATTCAGGTAGTTCTGGCAGTCGAAATGTCTGTCTTGATTTCAGCGTACAGGTGGCGTCTTATTAGTTCTTTCGTCGCTAACGATTTGTCAACTGTGAAATAATTTAAGAGAGAGGTTCCAACTTAAATAAGTGAACGATGTTAATTTAATTTAATTGCATGGGAGTGGACGCTCTGGCGGCAAATTACCTTGCACCCACCCTTTCCCTTTCTTCTATACGCCTACATTTGCCCTCTACAAATTTCAACTTATCTTCCCACACCCTTGTGCCTGAAATCGAGTGCCAGTTTGTGGTCATGGTCATCTTTTCCCTTCCAAACAATACTCCTAATTATTACACCGATATCTTTCCACCAATATGTACGCCTCTAACACTCTCATGTCTAGAGTTCGGATCTTTAGAACAAAAAAAAACAAAAAAACAAAAAAAACAAAAAAAAATTGCAGGCAAATATGACCTTAGAAATTGGGTAAATATGACCTAAAAATAACAAAATATGACCAAACATATAAAACTTACTATACATCAAAACATGCTCAATTATATATCATTTATTTTATCTAGTAGTGTCGCTTTCATGAAGACAGCATAATTTGCTTGCTTCCGTGCACTCCCTGCACCATTGAGAAATTAAATTTTAAATCGTTTTGTTGAAGTCACTTTAATTTCAGATAATTTAAACAATAGGACTCTTCCCTCTGTACCAAAATTCTCCTCTCTAAATTTCCTTACGTAACTTCGCACTTTCAGAAAATTTTATTTTCGGCATGGCGGTAGGTCTGTTCACTGATCCATTGCAGATTTAACGATTATTATTTCATATTTTACAGTTCCAATGAACTATTGTTCCCAATTGATCACACGTTGTTTGACGAATTCAAAGTTATTTTATAACTTTTAGCAACTAAAAGACACATATATCTACATCTACATATAAACTCTGCAATTCACAAAACTGTAGGTGGTAGAGGATGCTCAGCACCAAATCTCTTTGTTGTGTATTCCAATCCTTAATGGTATGAGGGAAAAAAGAATTCATATAAGAATCAGTGCGGCACCTTATTTCTCTGATCTTGTCTTTCCTGTCATTCCGGCTCAAATAGGTTGGTGGACGAAGTTTTTCACTACACTCGTAAGTGAAAGTGGGAGTACACGTGTTTACCAATAGGTTTATACGAAACGTGCGTCGTCTATCTACCAGAGACTCCCAGCCTAGTCTACTAATCAGTTCTGTAACGCTTTCATAAGGACTGTAGCAAGCGGTCACGAATCAAGCGGCTCTTCTCTGTACTTTCTCTATAGTCTCAATCAACCCCTTACGAAACGGATCCCAGATGGCACAACAGTAGTCCAAATTTGGACGCACAAGATATTTGTACGCTATCTCCTTTGTTTGTTCATTACAATTTTTCAAGATTCGACCTAGGAACCGCTGCCTAGAATCAGCTCTACCTAAAGTATTAATATGTAAGTCCCATTTCATGTTCCTTTGTACTGTTACAACCAAATATTTCATAGAATCGACCATTTCAATAACTGAACTGTTTACCTCATATTTCTGAACAATCGGATTCTTTTTGTTAGTTATGCTCACTGTCTTACACTTTTTACAAAAGTGTGAGTTGCCACTCAGGGCAACATGCCAAAATAACATCCAGATCACGCTGAGTTTCTAAGCAATCGGCCAAATTCCTTACATCTTCATAATATACTTTTTTTCTATTGATTAAATTCATTGAAATTAAAAGTTTACTGTTAGATGTTTCATCCAGTCCTTTTATACTAGTAGTTAGCACATTCATACATTTTTAAATACCTAATCAGTCTATTCTGCACCCTACTTCGCTCTTCCACTGAATGTTTATTATCGATCGCTACCGAGTGCCGTTTTTCCAGCTAAACGGTAAAATCCCCGCCCCCCGGGCTCACTCGCCGTTTTTAATATAGGGACACTACACAACATAACATTAGACTAGTGTTTATATTGCAGGCAGCAATCTATGACAGCCAAAAAGTAAATTTAAACGGGATGAAATTAAAATCATGCTAATTATATAATAGGGAGCGCGGAGTGGGATGATAGTATGTGACAGCCAACCAGTCAGTGCCGGATTTATGGCGAGGGGAGCAAACCTGAGTGCTTTCCCCGGGAGGCAACTTCAGAGGGGCGGCAAATATTTAAAAAAAAAAACTCTACTATTTCCCACTTGGGTTGGTGGCAATGGAGGCGGCAGTGAAGGTGGCAGTTGGGGCGGTAGCGAGGTCAGGCGATGGGAGCGGCAATGGGGGCGGTAATGGGGGCGGCAAAATAATGTTAGAAGGGGCATCAATCTCACAGTTTTTTCCCCGACTACGATAATCCTCAGAATCGCCACTTGTGACAGCATGTCACAAGTGGAAACCATTATAGTAGTCTTATAAAGTAGTAAATACCCAATGAAACCCGATATATACAACACTATTAAAACATGAAAGACATTTTCTTCAAATTAATTTTGCTCAGACGAGTTCGCTGCATACAAGATGTGACAAGCTACACCGAAACTGTAGACGTACGGATATTCCTGCCGCAGATTATGGACCGCAATGTGTTAATGGCTGCAGCCACAATCTCACTGCTGTTAATTCTGCGTCTGAAAACAGTTCTGTGACTACTTGCTCTTGTCATTCGAATTACCTACTCAGACGTCGATTTTTTTTGATTTTTTTTTTGTAACAGTTTAACGTCCCTTTTTAACAACGTGGTCTTTAGAGACGGGAAAGGATGGGGGCAAGGAATGGGAAGGAATTTGGCCATGGCCTTTTTGAAGGAAGCATCCCGGCATTCACCTGGAGTGATTTGGGGAAACCATGGAAAACCCAAATCTGGATGCCCGGACGGGGATTCGAACCGCCGTCCTCCCGAATGCGAGGCCAGAACGCTATCCGTTACACCACCACGCTCGGTCAGACGTCGAGTGCGAATAAAAAAAAAAAAAAAAAAAAAATACATTAAGTCTCCTGCTGTGATATCTTGTTCGTTAGGTCCGAATAACAAGACGGCTTTGGCTAAGTGGCTTTTGATGTGTTTTACTACAGCAGCGCAGCGAATGCTTCGGCAATGGTGGCTGTGCGGACAAAGCCGTGTACAACTGGTACTCAGAAATACTCAGCCATAATGAGATTTTGATCACCTGGACGGCAAACTGCGAAGGAGACTGCATATTAAACTTTCTGGTTCGCATTTTAGAATCTACCTCGATGAATTTAAATATTTCTTCGCCACTTATTTTGTTTAATCTTTAGCAATGTAATGTAGTAATGAACGAAATACACTGTGCCTGATTATTTATAGTAAAAATAAATTGGTGAGAGTATTTAAAAAAAAAAAAAAAAAAAAAAAAAAAAAAAAAAAAAAAAAAAAAAAAAAAAAATTCAATGAAAATTTGACGATTTCAGCACATTTCTGTTTTTAATCGACTTCTGTACAACATATCGAGTTATATGCCTACTGTATGTCTTAATTTTGTTTGTTTAAATACTACGTTGATAAATTTCACAGGTCATTGTTGAATACAAACAAATATTCAAATTTCAAACAAATGTGTAAATGTTTAATACATCTATTGCGACCTCCACAATTATGTCCATAAAATCTGAGTATGAATTCCTTTACATAACGTCTTCTGAATACAATGAAATTCTGTATTTGCAGTCTATATACAGAGTTAGTAGTAAATTAGATTTAGTTTCACGTGTCACTTTATGAATGCCTATATATCTAGTTATTTTTGGTAGATATGACATGCAGATTGTTACAGTAAGCATTCAACGTAAATTTAAATGTTTCGTTATAAATTTAGCGTGATGGGTAAACGAGAAAATTAATTCTAATTTACTATACATAGTGTAGTGTTATCACAAGTAAATGTTTCGTTTAAGTAGCTTGGTTATACCGTGTAGTGATTAATCTAAAAGCAATTTCAATAATGTACTCCTAATTTTGATTACCAAAGTTATTATTCCCCAGTTTTTTTTAGCCCAATTTTATACATTTTTTAATCAAACGGACTGATTTACTGAAAGCGAATACGGTTTTGAGCTTGTATATTCTTCTGCAGTTAAAAATACGTATCTTCGTGGTGAAACAATATACTAGCCTTGAACAAATATCAGAGCGAATTATAACCATGTTAAGAGTGTTTGCATACGTACAACTGACTGCTTTCTGTGAAATTCACACAATTTTGAATAATATTTCCATATACCAGTAGGCCGCGAAACTCAGTCTAACTTCTTTGTTCAAATCAAGATCAATCTCAGGATTTTACCAGAACGTCTGAAGACGTCTGCCGGACTCTCACAGTTGCTGCCAGGAGGAAAGTTAATCCCGACTTAGTGACGAAGACGTATAGAGGAATGTTGGGTTCTACTTCCTTAAAAATCCGTCTTGGTATTTTAAACAGAGCATTACAATTTTATCTCGGCATAAATTTGGCCCTGTTTCCCGCTGCTTGTATCGAATAATGGAAGAGCGTGTAATAATTCTTTTCTTGTTTCATGGCTCAAGAAGGAGTATCTCGCGGCTGTATAATATCACAAACCAAGGTATCAACTTGAATCAAGCACCACGCTATTCAATTATTTGTGTTTTCTTCTTCACAACAAGCGAGGATAAAATGTCTATAACGCAATATCTCTGCAGAAAATTCTTGGTACATCGCATAATTAGAAATGAAGCCACGAAGTTTCTAACATGTGTAGCACAAATAAAAATAATTGCAAAACATATATGTATGGTGCAGAGAAAAGTAAAGATACTTTGAACACAAAGACATAAAGTTAGTTGAATTCCAGTATGGAAATATTTTCTGCGGTAACATTTTCTGTGTAATTCGATACAGTTGTGCTGTGAAGAAGAGCGCTATGGCACACGACTGGTTGAAAGGTGCCTCAGCTTGTCTCATTTGGGTAAATAAACACCCGGCAAACTAGTAGTATTTTAACGTTCCACAAATAGTCAAGATTCTTTAGAGGCAGTTTACTTCTTGATGCAAAGAACAATTCATAACTCCGTTCTGTACGGAGAAAAGAACTTCCAAGAATTACTTCTGTTTATCCTTTCAATTACTTCCGCTCAATCTCACAGGGTAATTTTTTTCATAGTATTCCTGGTTTGTGCTAAACTTTCTAGTTTTTGCGGATTCCTATCCAACGCCACCTTTTTCAATGCTCTATTTGGCTTTCGCAACGTGTCTTGATTCCAATAAGTGGATTTCTCTGTTTTATCTGCATTGGTTTTTGCCGGTGATTTTGTGCTCTGCAGCAATTCTTCATATGCTATAATTTCACTTTATTCCATGATATATTTTTAATTCCGTTAATTTCACATCTTATAACTGGTAAACGTAGGCTTTAAATATGATCTTCGTGTCAACAGATTCACGCTTTTGTACTGTAATATTGTGGTAGGCCATTTTTCCGCAGTTGCTCAATAAATTAAATGTTGCTATGGCATTATTTTTAACATTTAAATAAGCTTTTATTGTTTTATGCTCAAGTGAAAACTTACAAAGACATATTTGACAAGTAATAACGTAAGCGTGAGTGATGAAACAACGGGGAGTGGAATAAGAAACCTGTAACGAGAAGTGAAAAGCTCCATTAACTAAGTTCACAGTACGCCCTATCTTTTGGCAAATAGCCGTTCCGCCTCGCCCCACCGGCCCATAAATCTGCGAACAGTTAATAGAATTCCCGACTTGTCCAATTACAAGTGCGTGGGTATATTTTTCGAATGTGGGTCGTCGGGCTGTGTTACCTAACGACGCGGGGTGAGTTTTCGGCTGTGGAGAAAGCGTCTCTTGGAGAAAGCCTGCCACGCCCCGCTAGAAGCGGCGTGTGGGGAGACGTACTACACCAGCCAGACCCACGCTGACTTAACCTCGCACGAGGCACGGGGTTTCAAAACTGAGATAGGCAGTACGATTACTTTCATACATTAGACCAGCGGTTCCCAACCTACAGGTCGCGACCCACTGGTGGGTCGCGGCGTGTGTTTTGGTGGGTCGCGGAAAAAATCGAGGTTTTTGCCACCAAAATATATCTTAATGTTTTTGAAAAACAAAATACGGAAATAAACTATGTGTAGAAACTGACTTAAGGTTAAAATTAACCAGTGTTAGCACAGATATCGACGCCCTCATCAGTAAACACCAGTGCCAGAAATCTCACTTATTGTAAAGTTGTGTTTCTATAATAATTAAACGTAATTTTCATTATCTTTGTAAAAAAAAAAAAAAAACCAGGAGGCGTCTGTACAAAGCATCGCCTCGTCGAGATGACGGCTGAAATTCCAGGATTAGTTAAAACTAGATTTGCAAATTAAAATGGCTCTGATGTGCCAAGTCATACATTGGTGGGAAACACTTATAAAACCCATTTTATTGGTTGACTGGTAAGTTTACTATTGTGTTTTCCTGCTCCCAATCTTCTATATTTTCATACATTTGGTTGCAGTAAAACACAATTATTAAGTTCCCAATCAACCACGAAAATCAGATCAGCAAGTGGTTTCCACCAAAAAGCGACTTGGCAGACCAGTTGCATTTCAATATGCTGCTCGAGTTACTTCTAATAATGGAATTTCAGCAGTCAACTTGATGAGGTGATGGTCTGTGCAGCCGCCTCCCGTTCTATAGTATGTTTGTTGTTTTATGTATTATCAATCCTTGTTTTTGTTGATATTATATCCTTTGTACTAAAATTTGCCTTTTCGTAGGATAGGTTTGTCGATAGCGTATCGAGGTCATGCAACATTTCCCATTCTGATATTAGATAGACTCTCATATTAGGTGGGCCGCGAAATTTTTTTTTAACTTAAAAGTGGGTCATGTACCAATAAAGGTTGGGAACCGCTGCATTAGAGAAACGTTTAGAAGTTTATTTCCTGATATTAGCATTTTTAATAATGGTTTTAGAAGCGATTCTTCGGAGATAGCGTAGTTCTGCTCAGAGCCGAATATAAGTAGGTTTACATTCTTTTTTTTGTTTTTAACTGCTCAACGTCTCTTAACAGCGAGGTCTTTAGAGACGGGAAAGGATGGGGGGTAAGGAATTCGGCCATGGCCTTTTGAAGGAAGCATCCCGGCATTTGCTTGGAGTGATTTGGGAAACCATGGTAAACCCAAATCTGGATGCCCGGACGGGGATTCGAACCGCCGGTCTCCCGAATGCGAGGCGAGAACGCTAACCGTTACACCACCACGCTCGGTGTTTACATTTCAATTATTTTGTTAAGATGACTATTTCTTTAATGATAGTTACTTCTTACAAATTAAAATATTTATTTTTTACCAGTATAAATATTTATGAGTATACTACACATCACCGTATATTCAAGAGCTGGGGGATTGTAAAGTTCTAGGTTTGCGTATTTAATTTTGATAGTATAATCATGTATCTGTCTTACTATAAAGAAGCTACATATGTAGTTCACAAAATTTCAACCATAGGTGATTTCGGAATGAAGAAACTTGTTTATTTTGTTTCTTCTCACTGTTTAATACAGTGCTGCCAATTCTACCGATTTATCAGTAGATCTACGGATTTTTATAAAAATTTAGGATTTTCGGATTTTGTTAAAATATCTACGGAATTTTGCTACTGTTTACTATTTCTTGATTTTTCCTTATATTGGTGTTTTGTTAAACTTAGAGTGTTCAGTGTTAATGCATTACAGAATTGTCAATAACTGTGAACCGTTTCCTTGCAACCGCTGGTGTGAACCAACGATTGAAATAAAGCTCGTGTTTTGTTAGATTATAAATCTTAAAAGACCGTAATACAGAACTATCGGTGCACTCTTTATACACGGTGACACGTTCGTTGGCCCGGCTTACAAAGTAGTGCCTTCCGAGAAGGCTTAACCAATATACTACAATCAAAGGGGTCGCAGTTTTTAACATTTCCTGCTACAGAAGATATGCTAAATTTAATCTCAACAAGGAAAATGTATGGTCCCCCCCCCCCCCAAAAAAAGGGGGTTACGCACAGCAGCAGCAGTGATGAAAGTGACGATGTATAAAACATGTTCAGAGATATTTCAATGTAGAATATTATTTTGTATTTCGAATTTTATAGACCTTGAAATAAAAAGCATTCTTAATTTTGACTCACTCTTCAATAATTATTGTTTCAGTCTTTTATTTAGCGAGCCTCCGTATTTTTGTACCCACTCTACGGAAATTTTAGCGGCCATCTACGGATATTCAAAGCCTAGTGGCTGGCAGCACTGTAATGTCTTATGTAACCATTTTCTGGGTGAATTCAACTCACAAGGACCTTAGAAGTGAGTAGAAAATATTATGTGTGAAGTTGGCAATAGAACTTCCTGCAGAGAACTGTTCAAAAGGTTACGAACTTATATAAATTTCCATTTTATTCACCATTTGTATTGCATTTTAAACAAATAGTTAACTACACAATTATTGCACTAGAAGTAAAAATAAGTTGTAAAAAATACAGCAACCAGTCACAATATGATTTTGTTTATTAAACCATTACCGGTTTCGAGCTATACCTGCTCATCTTCAGATGGTTTGTAAATTTACATCAATAAATGTAATATATATTTACAAACCATATTGATGTAAATTTACAAACCATCTGAAGATGAGCAGGTATAGCTCGAAACCGGTAATGGTTTAATAAACAAAATCATATTGTGACTGGTTGCTGTATTTTTTACAACCCATATTTGACATCACAGTCGCGGAAGTTCCACCAATCCATCATGGATAAAATATAAGTAAAAATAATATTAAAAAATTGCGAGTCGTTATCATTTGTTAAGAAAGGACTACCGAGCGTGGTACTGGAACTGGCTTCCCATAGAATTTTAAATCATTGAATCACCATTTTACGCCGCTGATACGCATGCCTTTCAACATCAATTTATTTACTTTTATTTGTTAACATGTGTATATGTTCGTTTGGGCCAACTATGACCACTTTAAGCCTTCAATTTGGCTTAAATTTTGGTTTGGACGTGTACACATCAGTGCTACAATTAGGGTTGGTAGCCCTGGACTGAGCCTATAGTTAAACGTTGAAATCTGAACTACGGAAGCTGTGCCACAGGTAAAGGGTGGATTGAGGACTTTCCGAAAATTCCAGCTGGTACCGGGATTCAAACAGGGGACCTTTCGATCTCCATTTAGAAGTCTTAATTACTGAACCACCACGTCGTTTTGTTTTGTAAAATACTTAAGCTGTTACTTTTATAGCAGTAGCAGCTCTGTTGGCTTTGTGATTAAAGCATTAACACTTGAATGGAAATATTAGTAATAACAACTAAGAATAATCAGAAGGATGGAAAAAATGTAAGGATATGTATCTGAAATACGGTGGCATGCAGTGAGCTGATAGTAAATGAGATGAAAAATGGTCAAATATTGTTACGGTCACTTTTTTCATGACAAAGTGAAATCGCTGCGGAGAAATACTGAAGAGTCTCTTTAACCTTTACATTATTTTCCAGTTCCTTTAATGAGCATCTCCTTTAATGCCACTAACGACACATAAATCACCAGTTTAGGCAGTGTTGGGTATTTACGCAGTTATTTTCGTAAAAAAACTCATTCGTGTATAGTAAATTGAAATTAAACTTGGGTCCAATGAGTCTACCTCCATCTCATCAGCAACGAAGACCATAGTCATACATAATCGAGGCTCCCAAATGCCGCTTAAATTGTCTGAGCGCATTAATGTTGCAAATATTCGCGACAGTTCTTGCCCGGCGTTTTAGATTGTCTTTTTTTTTTGGTGCCGTTATTCCTCGATGACGTCGAAGTTATTAGAGGTGTAAAGGATTCGGAGCAAGGAACGGGAAGGGATTCCGAAATGGCCTTTTTAATTAACCAAACCGGATTCGTCTGAAGTAATTTCGCGAGAGTATGAAAAATCCGAATGTGTATGGCTGGATGGAGATTCGAACCTCCGTTCTCCCGAATAGAAGGTCCGAGTATTACCGCTCACCATCCACGCTCGGTGGTGTCATCCTCTTTTTTTTTATTTTTGCCACACGCTTCCGTTCCATTTTTTTTTTTTTTAATTTGGTTGTATCGCAACATTTTTTAAAGTAAAAATAATAGTCTAATAATTGGAAAATCAACAGTATCGTACCATTTTTTTAGCTTTTGACATACAGTCTTTAAACACCCTTCATTGAACTAATATTCTGTTCACCAGGATCGGATAATTGGTCTCTATGATGCTGTTTATGTGCACGTGTTAAATTCGGAAAATCGAAAATTGTATGTTTTCTAAGCATGAATTTCATGACGTCTTGCTGCCACAAATATAAAAGCAATAGTAACACAAACGTTTATCCATCATCCTTAAAATGAAACCAAGATGGTGGCATTACGTTTGTTTTCAACCGAGTTATTGAACTTTGAAATTACTTCGACACAAATTGTTTCGAATTTGGGTGCGGTTGGGCATCGTTTTCACATCAAAAAGGTGAGAATACGGGAGAAGAAACTGGCGTAGTTTAAATTCTCATACGGATCGTCTATTTAATTACTGTTTTTCCTCTGCACCGCAATGACATTAGACTGAGTTTACACAGAAGCTGATTAAGAATTGTCATATGACTAATTTAATGGCTTTACCTTGGCATAAATCAGTGCCCCCAATCTCAGTGCCAATCGGAGGAAAGAAAAATTAATTTATTTTAATTAATGACGGAATTTAATTGAGTTATTAAGCAACAGTTCTCGTGCATTTGTAACGCTAGAATCGATCCACAAAATCGACCAAAAAAACTGCAGTTCCTGCAATAGAGGAGGTGGACGGAACCGGTCTTCAGCATCGCAGGACTCTGGTATCGCGTGTCACACGTAGGTGATTCATCATGGGGATGCTAGCAGTCGCACGTGTGCCTCCACGTGTCCTCTTTCTGTTTTATTGTTTTTGCCTTCTGTTAGTTCGCAGTATTTCATTTCGGCTTGGTAGAGTAATTGGAGAACACGCCTCTCTGTCTCTAAAGAAACAGAATATGCAGCGTGTGTTGCGCAGGAAATCTTAAATAAAATGACCTTTTTCTTTAAGAATTCCGAGTCAAATAAAGTTAATGCTTCTAATTCTGTGCCAAACTCTACTAGACTGAACTGTTTCATTTAGTCTAGGATACAGTGTAAAAGCTTCAAGTTTATGAGACGGAACTAAACTGCACAAAAGATGACTTCATAGATCGGCAATATATTCCTGAAAAATTACACAAACAGTTTGTAACAGCCCTCAAACCTAAAATTAAATCTTATTGTGTTTTGTGAATCACTTATAGAAAACCCATCGAGCGTGGTGGTGTATCGGTTAGCGTTTTGGCCTCCATTTGGGAGGACGGCGGTTCGAATCCCCGTCCGGGCATCCACATTTGGGTTTTCCATGGATTCCCAAATCACTCCAGGCAAATGCCTGGATGCTTCCTTCAAAAGGCCATTGCCGAATTCCTTCCCATTCCTTGCCCCCCATCCTTTCCCGTCTCTAAAGTCCTCGCTGTTAAGAGACGATAAGCAGTTAAAAAAAATAGCAAGCTAGAGTTTGTTTGAATATGGTCCTGTATGTTTGTTTCACAATTTCCTGTAAATCAGTATATATAGACTTTGATTTATGAAAAGAAATTATTTAATATGTTTAATAACCGAATTGTGCAAGAGAATTGATTAAATGTTTGTAATTCCAAGTATTAATGCAAGTTATGATGTCTAAGGACTATTTTCTACAGTTTAAAATGATTTCTGTAAATAATTTTGTGTTTAAGTATCTTTAATTCTCATTTCTGACCATTTTCTAATAATTTTAAGTGATTTTGTATTAATTCTGATTGTTTTTAATATGTTTCAATCGTTTAAGTATTGTCAGTGTTCCAGAAATATCTGGCGGAAGCTTTTAAAGTATTCTAGAAATTTCGATAGAGCCTATATAAAGAAATCAGTAGAAGGACGGTAGTAGTTTATATAGATTCACTTTACAACTCCCAAGGACTGCGATAGTAGTATTGTATGCAATCTCTGGATTGTATGACTGCATGTAATCTGTATCGTTGGCATCGTGTTTGAGAATAAAACACGCCTAAACTGAAATACATTGTGAACTACTTAATTACTGTATTAATTAAACCGCGAGGAATCTTATAAGTTGTGATGAACAGGTGTTACGAAAGGTACTGATCAGCCAAGGCGATGGAAAGGAAGTCAAGTAAGTGTTTCACACCAACCTAGTCGTAAACCCACTTCGGTGTTGTTCTCAAACCGTATCTTATCTACACGACTAATAACAACCGGAGATATAGACAGAAATGCAGATTAGAGAAACTAGATTTTCTTGGTGGTAATAGTAGAGTATTTGTTAAGTGATACGAAAAAGAATGGTTAGGAAGCGGGACCGAACGTGGTGGGTGAACGGTTAACGCTCTGGCCTCGCATTCGGGAGGACGCCGGTTCGAAACCCCGTCCGGGCATCCATATTTGGGTTTTCCATGGTTTCCCCAAATCACTCCAGGCGAATGCCAGGATGCTTCCTTCAAAAGGCCATGGCCAAATTCTTTCCCCTTCCTTGTTCCCAGCCCCATCCTGCCTCTAACGACCTCGACTTCGACGAGGCGTAAAGCCATAAGTAAAAAAAAATAGAAAAGGAAGAGGGCAAATGTAATGGTTAAAACATGCCATCTATAATTAAGGGATGGAGTACATTTAATCAAAAATTCAGAGTAGGATTGAAAAGAAAAACGACCCCGTAACTAGGAAACACACTTTGATGTTAAACACTGCAGAAATCTTGTACCTAATCGCTTCTTTTGTAGGTTGATGTTTCACTTCGTCGTATCTTACCCTTTTCTCTGTTAGAAGAATTATGTTTATTTGTAGTGCGATGCTAGTATCCTTGTAATTATTTACTTACTGTATAACCGATATATGTGTAATACGGAATTTCACATTCGGCCTAGTCATTTCGACACAGGTGCGGTGGCTTTTCGTCAAAATCATCAGTCTAATTTAAGTACACTGTTATTGTTTATATTTTTCATTCGGCATCGCGCCACTTTAGGGCCGTGGTTAAAGAAGCAATCCCCTCTTTTCCTCGTATTATTATAAGGAACTGAGTGTTATGCATAATTAATATTAAAGTAAATATTGTTGGTACTCTCTTTACATGTAATTGTTTTTGCTGAATAGTTCGAGAACTTCATACCGAAGGAAAAATGGATTATTTGGAGCAGCTGGTTTACAGATTCAAGGAAATGGAAATAAGAAACAAAAGAATGAAAATGCTTCGTAGAAGTTTAACGTTTTCTGTGCCATAAGTGGGTGATGGAGAACTAAGCGTGCAAATTACTTTTTAAAATAAATAAAAGTACCTAAAATCGGCACTGTAGTATAAATAAGATAATACTTGCTAAGAAGAAGATACAAACTTAACTCAATAGAAATTTATCAATTAACAATATACCGTAATATATTATGTAATAAGAGAAAAGAATTCACTGTATAACAGATTTTTTATTTTACATGAGTCTCGTATGACTATGTTAGAATGCCAAAGAATTTACAGGAATTGACATCACAGCACTGAAAAATATGTTTTCTGTCGTCAGCTATGACATTTACGCTTAATGTCAAAAAAATTCCATAAATGGAAACAAAGACTATAATTTAACATGTGGTGGGAATCTTCGTCACATTCAGTTATTATTGATGTTAACTCTTAATTGAGTTAAGGTCATCCCAGATAACAGTTTTCATTCATACCCTACAGATATCTTTTGATGTCTCTGCTATCCTTAATTGTTACTTAATCATTTTATTTACCGTCTATTTCATATTTTAATGTATGCGGACAACTGTTTTGATAGTTTGTTATTAAAGTAGAAAGAAAATTGACCCGTTAGGGAACAAGAGCCGGAAAGCGAGAAGAAATATTGCGATCACGAGATACTTTTCGCCGTGACCTCGAGGAAGAAATAAAAAGCCTTTGACAACCATGGATTACAGCAGACGAAATATTACAGGGCGGGCGGTGGACTGAGGCGTGCAATTTGTCTGTGAATCCGGTGGGTGTGGGATTGGCTACCTCACCCAGGACATCTCTAAGCCGACCACCTGCAATGATCAGACGGACGATCACTGTAATTGACATTACGCAATTGTAAAAAATGCTGAGACACTGTGACAGTGTTTTCATCATTTCAAGGGTCCACTTAAATTATAGGTTTACTTCAGTACTCTGCAGCTCACATAAATAAACCAGGAAAAGGATTTTTTTTGATCAATATTATATGTTTTCATTCATCATTTTAGTCCATAATGAGAGGAGAGAATTAATTTCTGTAGCTATCGTCATGCATCTTACTTCTTGGATCTTATCTGTTTTTATCGTTGCGACCCAAATGTGGAGAATGTTTTCAGTGCTGTCAAACGACAACATGTCATGCAACAAATTAGGGTTGAAACTACGTCACACGTGATCCGTCGATCAGATTATTCTGTCGCTTTTTTCAGTCACTGACAGTATCGCCATCTGTAGTAATAGGTCAAAGACGTTTGGCCTTTCTTTGAAACTGAATTGTGATATTAATACAGTGCTTTGCAAATGCCAAAACAAACTACAATTATGATGAGGTGGCAGTGATTTATGAGATACGTGCTGCATTGCGGTTCTTCAATATTTTACTCATAAATGACAGTCAGGTATCAAAATCCTATCTGACAGAATTTACACTGCCTCGTTATTAAGGCACAATAATTGTCTGTGGCTCTCTAAACAGCGTAGAAGTAGTTTGAGTCCTAGTTAAAATTTGATCATCTGGCACTGGTTTAATTGGATAAGAGACATTGTAATCACCGAAGCGTGGTGGTGTAACGGCTAGCGTTCTGGCCTCGCATTCGGGAGGACGGCGGTTCGAATCCCCGTCCGGGCATCCAAATTTGGGTTTTCCATGGATTTCCCAAATCACTCCAGCCAAATGCCGGTATGCTTCCTTCAAAAGGCCATGGCCGAATTTCTTCCCATTCCTTGCCTCCCATCCTTTCCCGTCTCTAAAGACCTCGCTGTTAGAGAGACGTTAAGCAGATAAATAAAAAATAATTGACATTGTAATGCACAGTTTATAACCAACAGATTACGTACCACATGGCTGGATCAAATATAAACCACCTCTTCAGTCAGTTTACAGAGTTTTACGTTTTTTAAAACTTAATTGAAATTGCCATTTTTGCGCCAGTTTCGATTAACGACAAGGTTCGGTTACATTTCTAAATTCCCGTCCATTTTATTCTTTGCTTATAAATAACAACAGCACCAAGGAATAAGAATTATCTACATACACTCGCAAGAGACTTTCTCCTGTGGAAGGACATATTGCAACCATCCACGTAGTAAATTGCGTACACATTCACGGTTGTGTGCTTGGCTCCTTACTGAGTTGCGATTTTACAGTGTAACTTTTTCTGCAAAATGAATTAACTTTCCAAACTGATAATGCTGTTGATATAACATTCAAAAAATCTATCTGGCACTATTAATTACCTTTTGAATAAAAAAATGGCGGAGTATGTTATATGTCCTAGTGTCCAAATGGAAAAGTATAAAAATATACTCCATGGTTGAATGGATTTCTACATATTCATTTTTTGACAGTTTAACCTACATTACTGGCAGAATTTTTATTTCTTTTATGACCACAGTACGTCCCACCCACAAACCACTGCTAAATAATTATAGTAAACTCCTTCTACGAATGCGGCACTGTTATGACACTAGTCGCGTAACATCCATATTAAAACCATCATTTAAAATAGAAGTACTTAATCATTTAGTATGGCGTTATGCTTAGAAATTTTATCCTAATTTACGAAGAATGATTTATCTCACAAAATAATGGCATTGTCACATAACAACAAGTTAATTTCAACAACTTTGTTTCAGTCACTAACGATTATAGCGTTTAGATTTTCCATATCATCATCGATCATTAAATATAATAATTTTATAAACTAATGAATTTCTAAACAATTTATCTCTCAAAACGTCATGTTATTTTGAATGGATTCCAGACATCATTATGGTTTGCTTCGAACATTAGCTGCTCCAGCTCTTCGTATTTACCATACAATCTCTCTTCTGCCGTTGAATAATTACCTGCTTTATCATCGACGTTGATCTTAATTTCTTTCATCATCTGTCTAATCCGTCACCCTACACCTATCTACCTTTTTAAGTCAATGTCTGACGTGCTGCGTCTCCCATTCTTTTCATATCCCAAACCATGAGATCCTCGATTTTTTTAAAAAAATATTAAGCTGCAGCTATTCCTCATTTACCATTTTCTTGATTCTCGACTCATTTTGCAAGTTTTCGTTAGTTCTGAACTAATTCTCAACACTTAATTTCCACTTTCTTTACATTTTTTTTTCCTTATGGCTTTACGCTTCGTTGATGTTGGGGTCATTAGAGGCGGGAAAAGATTAGTAGAAAGGAATTCGGCCATATCCTTATGAAAGAACCATTCTGACATTCACCTGGTGTGATGGGAGAAACCATGCAAAACCGAAGGCAAAACCGATAGGGATTCGAACCGGCGTCCTCTCGCATTTGAAACTAGAGCGTTATAGATCACTCACCACGCTCGATTTTGCTATACAATTGTTCCTTTGAAACGCTGAATTCACCATTCTATTAGGAATCAGTGAGTGCAGTTTTCAGTTGCTTATCAGCCTATTTATTTTAACAATGTAACCGCTGTCTCATATCTATTGTAACGAGACTGCTTTGTCAATCTTGTACAATGTTTTAAATAGTAACAATAATTCATATTGAAAGGAAGGCTTGAATATTTTGTTAGAGAGTATATTTGCTTTAAGTCTGGAGGTAGCCACCTGTAACGGTGAATCACTACTCTTTCCATACCTGTGCTGAGTGGCAACATATTTCACAATATCAAGGGAAGGCCCCGCTTATCTGCAGCAGGTGCGGACCTAACTGACCCTTCTCCGGTCAAGTGAACAATTCGGCTGGACGATCTATTGTGCCGTGAAATGAGATTCCCGTACGCTAACAGAAAAATTTGGTGGCCGAAGCAAAACTTGGGGGAAGGTCGGACATTTGCGGAATGAGGCAGTTACGGTAGATCTAAGTGTGAATCATGTCGCTGTGAATTCCCAATGAACGTGGATGTTACAAAATAATAACGAGCTGTTTGGTGTGTTTTGGCTTCACATCACTTAAGAGCTCACTGATTGGATTTCGACGGAGTTGGAGGAGATTCCGATACGAGATCGGGATAGAGGGACGATTTTCGGGAGTCTTGCGGTGGTGTCTGGTGGACAGGGAAGTCATGCCATCGCCTAGTCTTTGATTACGACAAGATCGTGAACGGTTTGAGCGTCATCTGGTACCTTTTGATTTTGTCTGAACGAAGCGACGCTTCGCCACTGCTGTATAAACGGTAAAGAAATTCAGCCATTAAAAAGAACTCAGAGTTGCACGTTCCTCGACCCGTCAACGTCTCTGAACAGAGTATCACTCTCCTACAATCTTTCTGAGCGTGTAAAATAGCCGTGAACAATCTGATTTGATACGCGAAGACTGTCATAAATTCCTATGAATCAGAAAATATCATTTATGTCCAAGACTTAATCGCGCCCTGTTTGAATTGAGATACAGAAATTAATTTCTATTAGCTTGTATTTGTGAACAGCATTATAAATTGGTAGAGGAATTTTCGTGTTAGCAAAATTCAATTTTGACATATTGAATAAATTTCATATAAAATATGTCACTGTTGTTTGTATAAAATTAACGTCTTATGTCTAATATCGTTAATTTTGTTTGAACCCTTGATTTTTATGTATTAAATTAACTGTAAAGTGCACCGACGTCTGTAGGCATTCAGTGTTGAATTTGAATAAATCTGTCAGGTTATGACTTTATATTAGTGATGCAAGGTAGCATACCACTCTGCACCCTCTTCCTATTTGATAAAATCAAATGATTAAAATTATTAAATTGATAAGATCAACAAAATCATTAATATTAAAAACTAATAAAATGATAAATGGACTGCAATATAAATATAATTCTCTGAAAACCCCCAGTAATACCAAAATATTGAGAAAGCTGCGTATATTAAAAGTGCGTATATCTGCCAAGTAATGAGTCGTACCTTTTAATATGACTGAAGGAATTTTGATTCATCCAGCTTGTGCAGCAAAATTTTTCGAATCACAGAAATACCTACCGTGGTTATAAGCGCAGTGAGTGGTTCTGCTGTGTGCGGACGAGATGTGGCCGTGAGTTAGTAGGCGGCTAGGTGCCGCCTCGTGCCAGCGCGGTGGCAATTAAAGTTAATCGCGAGTGCCGTGCCGTGATTACGCCACGAGCCGTGCTGATGGCCCGTCTGGTCACTGGCCGACCCACCAGGCACTGCTCCTAATGGACCACCAGGTTCCTTATTACCCTCCTACATCGCTAAGCAACATACGCGTTATTTACGCCAACATAGAATCGATTTCAGTCCTACGATGTTGAAACGAGCTCACATGTTTTCGATGAGAGGAGGAATCAGAACGCATTAACCACTGAGTGCTAAAAACAAGGCAATAAATCGAATCTGAAAACATTGCATGACCTTGAAGGTGCCAACAATCTTTTCACGTAACAGGCCAATGAAAAAGCGGGACATCAGCAGAGTACAAGCAAGCGAAATGAAGTTTCTAAGAGGTAGAATGGGAGTTACTAAATTTGACAGAATAAGAAATGAAGTGATTAGATGCACCATAAAAGTTGAACCCCTACAGGAAAGGGTAGAGAGGATCAGACTGAGATGGTATGGACATGTAAAGAGAATGGAGGTTCAGAGAATCCCAAGAAAAATCCACGAAATTAAGATGCATGGTAAATGACCCTAGAGGAAGACCAAGAGATGGATGGCTGAAAGGAGTAGAGGAGGGTGTACGGAAGAGAGGAGAGGACTGTTGTTGTTGTTTTTGTGGCTTTAGGGCGCGTCGACAACGAGGTCATTAGCGCCCTAACAATTACCAGCAAAGGCTGTGATTAAAATTCATAATAAAAGTACTGTCTGCATGGTCGACTGTAAAGGGGTCGACCATACAGACAGCACATAAAACATATCACAAAAATAAGATGTAGCCCTAAAGGGGCCGCCTGGAACTAAGACCGTTGTACACCTGGATGGCTTTAGAGGAGCCAAACAGGTTCACAGAATACTTAAAAAAACACTGAGCTACCTCTGTGGATTAAAAAAGTACTAAAATACTGTCTGCATGGTCGAATGTAAAGGGCTCGGCCATACAGACAGCAAATAAAATAAGTCATAAAATCAGACGTGGGTTTTAAAGCGACCACAACGACTTAAAACCGTACAACACCTGTAAGGCTGTAAAGGGGCCAAACAGGTTCAAAAGAGGATAAAAAAACACTGCATATCTTGCTGGCTGTATACTGGCCAGACAGACATGAATAATAACAATACAAAAAACAAAAACAATGCATATGGATTGGGTGACTGTAAAGAGGTCACCCATCAGTCTTAAAACTGGACCGATCGGCCTAAAATTGGTTTCACCCGCCTCGGTTCGGGTGGGTCTTCGATCATTGCCTGCTGAGGAACGGGATCAGGCTCGTCCACCAGCATTTCTATTTCTTCTGGCACCGAAGAGTCAGACGACTCCGACTCAGTTGACTCCTGGCTGTTCTTCTTCTTCTTCTGCTTCTTCTTCGCCCCTTTTCCCTTCTTCTCCCTACTACTTGGTAGTCTGGGAGGGGACGAAGAGGGGGATTTCACAAAGTGAGTCGGGTCCGTCATTCTAAACTTTGGGCCACGGATCTTCTGATTGCCTCCATTCTCACTTGTAGCAGTTGGCAATGCTACCACCGTGATAGCACGTGGTGGTATTGGAGGTGGCGTTGTTTTCGGTATCAGTGCTGGTGGATCCTTCTTCGCTTGCTGCTGGTGTGGTCGAGGACGCAGACGTGTTGCTACCAACGTCCGCGGTCGTAGATGTTGTGATCTTAGCGGATTTTGGCACCGCATTTGCACTCACATGAGCACGCTGTGCTAGTGCTCATGTCTGCAACTGACGTCTGGGTAGCAACACTCTGCTTCCTGACGGGAGCTGAAGCCATCTTAGCAAAAGTAGTTCCGAAAATTGGGGCGGCGAGCGACTTGGCCCTCTTCTTAACTTCCCCATAGGGAATCCGCTCTTTAGTCTTCAGCTCCTGTATCTTGCGCTCTTCAAGATACACTTGACACTCCCTACTCCAGGCAGGGTGCGACCGGAGCAGTTGACGCACACCTGTGGGAGCGTGCAACCAACACCCGGCTCATGTGCGCCCTTCCCGCAATTACCACAGGTTGGTTTTCCTTTACATGACGCCGTCGTATGTCCGAACCGCTGACACTGGAAACAGCGCATCGGGTCCGGAACATACGGACGGACGTTCAAATTAATGTACCCTGCTTTGATGTTCTTTGGCAGTACTGGAGTGTCAAACGTCAGGACGAAGGTGGCAGTCTTTTCAATACTGCCATTTACCCTTCGAGTGATCTGACGTACCTCGACCACTTTCTGTTCCTTCCACTCCTCAACAAGTTCCTCGGTCCCTATGTCAACTAAGTCACGGCAGGTGACAACGCCTTTGCTGCTGTTAAGGGATTTGTGGAGTTCGCAGGTAACGGCGAACTCCCCGAGCTTCTCACAGTTCAGGAGTTGGGTAGCTTGCCTACTGGAAGTTGTTTCCAGCAGCAGCGTCCCGTTCCTCAGCTTTTTTATGGTATTTAGGGTCCCTACCAGACCCTCTAAACCCTTAGAAATATAAAAAGGTGAAACTTTTTCTAAAGATCCTTCCACTCGTTGCATAACTATAAAAGCATTCGCAAGCGAACAAACTTTTCTGTTACTATTACTATCTGAAGAGGGGGGGCTATCAACCCTCACCCTCTTCTTAGAATTGGGTGTATTTTGATTATTCTGCGGCACACCCGTACTGCAGGGTTTTTTGTTTTTATTGTGAGTCTTAATTTTGGTCCCACGAGTAAAAACAATATAGAAGGAAATGCTAATACAACAGGGGTGCGCAGGTGCCCCTGAGGTTGCACGTTAGCGGGTGATTTTCCTCATCACTCATTCGCCTCCTCGGCACGTGTCTGACCTTGAGGTTGAGGGTTTTTTTATAGAGGTTTGTTCCGTCCTCGCAATCCGGGCGATGAAGCCAAGATTCCCGTTCTCCTAGGCACACAACGTTCCACCGCCACGCCTTACGGTGGTCGTTGAAGCATGGTAGGAGCTTACGGTGTGGGAAACTTGCGGCGCTCACAAGTTTCCAGCTCGGGCACCGCGGGTTCGCCAAACCCGTACCTGGCACTGCGTACCAGGCCCCTGCGGGGGAGAGGACTGGAACAAAGTGGTGACAGAGAGGTGGTGGGATGAAAGAAGGAAATGGAGAGGCTTGTGCATGAAGCAGACCCGGCCAGAGGCTGGAAACTGTTTGAGGATGATGATGATGAGCAAGATGAGTTTAGGGGAGGGTTTAGACTGTAGGTTGTGGGTGAGCGGTAACGCTCTGGTCTCTCATTCGGGACGAGGCGGATTCGAATCCCCATCCTGCCATCCCATATTCGGATTTTTCATGTTTTCACCAAATCATTCCAGGATAAAACCGGGATGGTTCCCTCAAAAGGACATTGCCAAATTCCTTCCAGTTCCTTGTCCCCAGTCCATTCCCACCTCTAATGACCTCAAAGTCGTAAAACCATTATCAATAAAAGTAGAGTGTAGGTGCTCCTTTGCTTTTGTCATGACTCATGACAGTTACGGCTCATCGAAGATTTGGTCATTTAAGCAAAGACAGGATTACGTTCGAAGAACGCGAGTTTGAATCCCCGTCTGGGCATCCAGATTTGGGTTTTTCATGGTTTCCCCAAATCACTCCAGGCGAATGCCGGGATGCTTATTTTAAAAGGCCATGGCCGAATTCCTTCCCTCCCTTGTCCCCAGTCCCATCCCGCCTCTAATGATCTCGACGTCGACGAAGGCGTAAAGCCAAAATTAAAGAAAAGTCAATGTCTTAATTAAGAAACCACCCTCCCATTTCTCTTGCCGTGAAATCTAGAAAATCATGGTAAAATGAAATCTGGATTCACAAATCCACTTTCCCCCGACTACCAAGGTCTAACGTTCTCTTTATGCCCCCGGCTTATCGGATTTCCTGGAAGTACTTATTGGATCAATATAATATTTCTGCATGTTGAGATTGTCGTATAAAAAAGAATTACTGAAGCGGATCTGAACCACTCCTACTATCATTTTGTCTTCGAAGAATTCTTGCCACTCTATTCGGGTTTTCATAAAAAGTTGATCCCCTAATAAACTTATTCAAACGATTACAATACAACCGAATTCTTCTAGGGCGCTAAGGTACCAAATGTTGAACGCGCCATAAATCCCGAAGATTTTTTTAATAAAATGCAGCTTTTGTGCTGTGTTTAGAGGATAAACATACTTAATTATATTTTCAGCGCTCCGCATCACTACAAATATTCGTTAAATATATTATCATATATATTATCTATAAGGTATTTTTTGTCACAAGCCTATATCTTCCTTCATACTTAACCGAAATCAATGAATGAGGTGTCATTTTAAAGCTTATGGTCTCCACTTTGGTTAAATCGTATTTTAAGCAAGAAAGTTTTCGGAATTCGACCCTTAAAGGGCAAAAATGTAAATTTTTCTAAAATGCTGTTTTCTGTGTTACGAGTCAGTTATCTCCCTGGATACCTATCTGAAACCGTTTTATGAAGTATCGTTTTAAAGATTAAGATCTCCGCTTTAGTGACGTCATATATTAAGCCAGAAAGTTTTCGGAATTCGACCCTTAAAGGGCAAAAGTATCAATATTTTTGCAATGCGTTTTTGTGTCACGAGCGATTTATCTCCCTTAATATCTAACCGATATAGATAAATGAGGTATCATATTAAAGAATAAGGTCTCCGCCATGGTAACATTATATTTTAAGAAAGGAATTTTTCGTAATTCGACCCTTATAGGGCAAAAATGTCACTTTTTCTAAAATGCGTTTTTTGTATCTCGAGCCATTTATCTCCCTGGATATCTAACCAAAATCGATAAATGAGGTAGGATTATGAGGAGTAATGTCTCAGCTTTGTGACATCATATTTTAAGAAAGAATGTTTTGGAATTCAACCCTTAAAGGAAAAAGTATAAATTTTTCTATAACGATTTTTGTGTCACGAGCGATTTATCTCCCTTAATATCTAACCGATATAGATAAATGAGGTATCATATTAAAGAATAAGGTCTCCGCCATGGTAACATTATATTTTAAGAAAGGAATTTTTCGTAATTCGACCCTTATAGGGCAAAAATGTCACTTTTTCTAAAATGCGTTTTTTGTATCTCGAGCCATTTATCTCCCTGGATATCTAACCAAAATCGATAAATGAGGTAGGATTATGAGGAGTAATGTCTCAGCTTTGTGACATCATATTTTAAGAAAGAATGTTTTTGGAATTCAACCCTTAAAGGAAAAAAGTATAAATTTTTCTAACCGATTTTTGTGTCACGAGCGATTTATCTCCCTTGATATCTAACCGATATAGATAAATGAGGTATCATATTAAAGAATAAGGTCTCCGCCATGGTAACATTATATTTTAAGAAAGGAATTTTTCGTAATTCGACCCTTATAGGCAAAAATGTCATTTTTCTAAAATGCGTTTTTTGTATCTCGAGCCATTTATCTCCCTGGATATCTAACCAAAATCGATAAATGAAGTAGGAATATAAGGAGTAATGTATCAGCTTTGTGAAATCATATTTTAAGAAAGAATGTTTTTGGAATTCAACCGTTAAAGGAAAAAAGTATAAATTTTTCTATAACCGATTTTTGTGTCACGAGCGATTTATCTCCCTTGATATCTAACCGATATAGATAAATGAGGTATCATATTAAAGAATAAGGTCTCCGCCGTGGTAACATTATATTTTAAGAAAGGAATTTTTCGTAATTCGACCCATAAAAGGCAAAAAGTCAATTTTTCTAAAATGCGTTTTTTGTGTCTCGAGCCACTTATCTCCCTTGATATCTATCCAAAATCGATAAATCAAGTACGATGAGGTAATGTCTCAGCTTTGCTGACATCATATTTTAAGAAAGAAGTTTTGGAATTCAACTATTAAAGGGAAAAAGTATAAATTGTTCTACAACGTATTTTTGTGTCACGAGCCTTATATTTCCCTTGATATCTAATCGATATAGATAAATGACATATCGTATTAAAGACTAAGGTTTCCGCCGTGGTAACATTATATTCTAAGAAAGGAATTTTTCGTAATTCGACCCATAAAGCGCAAAAATGTCAATATTTCTAAAATACGTTTTTTGTGTTTCGAGCCATTTATCTCCCTGGATTTCTAACCAAAATCGATAAATGAAGTAGGAGTATGAAGAGTAATGACTGAACTTGGTGACATTATATTCAACCTCACTATTCATCGCATTTTATTCGCGAAATTTTCGCACGGGTCGTCTAGTTTGTTTAAAAATTATTTATTAAATAAATAACTTTAAAATATTTTTTATGTATTTCGTAATACATGTAAATATTGTACTCACCATCAAGATCTCTGTCCATTTTGAATGATGAAAATTGCTCAAAACTGAAAACTTTTCCTCCAGTTCAAAGTAACCGTTGATTTACTTCCTCTGTATCTCGCAATAGTTGCTCGCTCAACGGTCACCTTTCAAATGATGTACAGCATCTGCGTCAAGCCTCGGACCTATTCTAACCATGAAGTTAGACACTTTGGGAGTCAGCCTCCCAGGTGTATACTTAAAATTCCCTAAATAAAAACTTTATTTTTCGACTTTGGGCCAGCTTTTTGAGATTTCGCCCGGCACGCTATCTTAACATGCTGGAAGTGGTACCGTCTTCTTCTAAGACGCCTCACGCGTTCCTCGCTGCATACGGCTGACATGTGGAAATGCTTGCAGGATGAACGTTCATCACTTACCGAAGTAAGGTCCGGGGTTCCCAGGGAAGCGTGATAGGGGCTCCGTTGTTTCTCATATACATTAATGATTTGTGCGACATAATAAGGGGGAAGAAAAGACTATTTCCCGATGATGCTATTATTTATCGTGAAATCAAAATCCAGGGTGACTGCGCTTTGTTACAGCACGATATTATGAAAATAATTGCATGGTGAAAAGACTGGCAGTTGGAGTTAAACTCTAAAAAGCGCCAAGTCATGCGTATAAGTAAAACGGAGACACCATTTAGCTATGAATATACAATTAATGGTACTGTCCTTAGAACGGTATATTCCGCTAAATTCCTAGGTGTAACAATTCGTAACAATTTGTCGTGGAATAAGCATATCGAGAACGTAATTGGGAAAGCAAATGATAATTTTAAAAAACGCACTCCGGAAGTTAAATCGATTGCATACAAGTCACTAGTGCGTCCTCACTTAGAATATTGTTGTTCTGTATGGGGTCCACATCAAAAGGGGTTAATGGAGGCTTTAGAGAAGGTCCAGAGAAGAGCCGCCCGATTCGTGACAGGTATATATAGTTGGAGGGAAAGCGTAAGTGCGATGTTGAAGGAGTTAGGTTGGGAAGACCTGGAACACCGAAGGCGTTGCTCTCGACAGAAGCTAATTGAAAAATTCACGACTGATTTATTTCGGAATGACAGTAAACAAATATTACTACCAGCAACATTCATATCTACATCTACATATATACTCTGCAATTCACAAAATTGTGGGTGGCAGAGGGTGCTCAGCACCAAAGCTAATCTCTTTGCTGTGCATTCCAATCCCTAATGGTACGAGGGAAAAAAGAATTCATATAAGAATCAGTCCGGCACCTTATTTCTCTAATTTTATCTTTCCTGTCCTTCCGACTCAAATAGGTTGGTGGAAGAAGTATTTCACTACACTCATAAGTGAAAGTGGGAGTACGCATGTTTTCCAATAAGTTTAAACGAAACGTGTGTCGTCTATCTACCAGAGACTCCCAACCTAGTCTACTAATCAGTTCTGTGACGCTTTCATAAGGACTGTAGCAAGCGGTCACGAATCGAGCGGCTCTTCTCTGTACTTTCTCTATACTTTCGATCAATCCCTTACGAAACGGGTCCCAAATGGCACAACAATAATCCAAATGTGGACGCACAAGAGATTTGTACGCTATCTCCTTTGTTTGTTCATTACAATTTTTCAAGATTCTACCTATGAATCGCAGCCTAGAATTTGCTCTACCTACTAACGAATTAATGTGCAAGTCCCATTCATGTTCCTTTGTACTGTTACTCCCAAATATTTCACAGTATCGACCATATCAATAAGTGAACTGTTTACCTCGTGTTTGTGAACAATTGGATTCTTTGTGTTAGTTAAGCACATTGTATTGCACCTTTTACAATTTTGTGTTAGTTGCCATTCATCGCACCATTCCGAAATAACGTCCAGATCGCGCTGAATTTCTAAGCAATCGGCCGAATTCCTTACTTCCCTATAAATAACCGCATCATCAACAAATCTTTTACAAAAATTAAGAAAAGAAGTGGTCCTATTACACTTCCGTAAGGTACACCCGATGTAACATCTAGATTAGAAGAACTTTCTCCTTCAACGACGACATACTGCGACTAGGGATTGCAATCCAGCAAAGCGGGATCCCGCAATCCCGCGGGATCCCGCATCATTAGACAGTCTGGCGGATCCCGCACAAAATTAAGCGGATCCGCAATCCGCGAAATCCGGCGGAAACGCGTGTCAGTCTGCGTGACTCGCTGCCCCACTCGGTCTCTGTCGGATGTATTGCACTGTTCGCCTGAAGCCGTTGTTTTTGTCAATCTTCGTCATTCGTATGTAAATAGATACACTTTTACGTATTCATTTTCGAGTACACATTTCTGTAATTTGAGTTATGTTGCGTATTTAGTACGATTTTCTAACTATGTAATTATTTTTTATGTGTCGCAAACGTTTTCTGAACTACACAGTTACAGCTTTTTATTCACGGTTTCATTATTCCAATTTTCTGTATTTGCAGATAAACTTATTGTGACAATTTCCTTTCTTGCGGCTGAAAATTCGATTATTCGTTGATAGGAAACTAATGTTATCATAATTTTAATCGCATACCTATTTATTTAGCAGCTATCAAAAGGCAATTGTATATCGTTTGACTTATTGTTGTTTTGGCCGCTGCCTCAATGCGTTTCTTTCAAGAAAGCCACCTGCTTACATGTGCCGCTCAGGCTATCGATTAATCCTCTTCTCCTTGTTATTATTTCGACTAAAGGCAAAAAAAGTTATAATGAAGTTTTCACGGGTGTATCGACGAATTGTTGTAGGAACACCAGACTTCGACGGCTGCCTCCGCCGTCTTTCTCACGTGTGTAATTTCGTGTTTTTACAATGAAATCCGGATATACAACGTATGAAAACTTCACTGCAATCATTCGCCGAGAAAGTCTCCTTTCTTACTAAAAAGTAATAATTTCCACTCTAAAAACGTTACGCCACAAAGTAAATCTGAAATATTTTTTTTCAGTCATAAGAAGTCGCCAAAATATTTTGCTTCTAAAGGTGCCGCGAAAAATGTGTAAAATGTTCAATAGATATTTTCAGCAAACATAAGGGTTTAATTTAATTTGATACATGATCATTTGAAGGGGTAGCAACCTGTAATTTGATCGAGAAATTCAAAAACTGATTAATTGTGAAGCAATGCGATCTTTCGCAGTCGATGGTAAATATCGACTGTGAAGGGTTGCTTGAGAGAACATCAGCAAGACCAATGGACATCGACAGAGATTTCTGTCGTCGTTGACTGGAAGCCGGACAAGCTGTAATCCGCTAGCTTAAGCGGTGGACCTTGTTCCGATAAGTTCAGCTCTCGGAATTTCCAGACACTTTCCTCCTTACCGGCAATCTTTGCGCCGGGAAATTGACATGGCACAGAATTCCAACTCAACCGCTTTCCATCAACCCATCACAGTCCACAGCTAGAAACATGAACGATTCTTCAAACCCAGGTAGCGATTTTTTTATACTTTAGCAGACCACTTACGAGGGAGTACCCATAAGTAACCGGAATAGCATTGCGGTGGACGCAGCTTGTGCAGTACGCATTTCTGCCGCTAGGCGTCGATAGCGAAACTCATTGTCAGTTCAGTGCCGCCTGTATTGTCGACCTGGCTCGATATGTTACTCAGTGCATTGTGTTTTTGTTTTGTTGTTGTTTCGTTTCTGATGTCGGCAAGTTTAAGTGAACAACGTGCAGCTGTGAAATATTGTTTCTACTCACTAATAATGCTGCCGAAACTGTTTTAATGTTGGAAACAGCTTACGAAGATGCCGCTATGGGAAAAGCTACAAGTGTACGAGTGGTTCGCTCGGTTTAAAAATGGCGACATGACGATTGATGACAGACCTCGTTCTGCACGTCCATCAACTGCCCGAATCGAAAAAAAATGTTGAAATAATTCGAGAGCTTGTGCTGTCAGACCGTCGACAGACAATTGATCAACTGTCAGAGATTAGTGGGTTATCTTGGAGCTCGGTTCAGCGAATTTTAACCGAAGATTTGGGAATGAATATAAGTTGCTGCCAAATTTGTTCCTCGGACTCTGACTGACAATCAAAAAGAACGTGGAGTTGAAACATGTCGTGCTTTGAATCAACAGCTTGAAATTGATCCAGATTTTCTGTCATAGGTCTTTACTGGTGATGAGTCATGGTGCTATATTTACGACCCAGAAACAAAGCAACAGTCAAGCCAATGGAAGACGCCATTGTCACCCCGTCCAAAAAAATGTCGTCAAGTGAAATCAAACGTCAAAACAATTCTCATTTGCTTTTTTGATGCCAAGGGCGTAGTTCATTCAGAGTTTGTTTCCCCACATCAGACCATCAATCAAACCTTTTATTTGGAAGTTTAAGAAGATTACGCAACAGTGTTCGTCATAAAAGACCTGATTTGTGTGAGACAGGAGACTGGTTCTTGCACCACGACAATGCACCTGCACACACAGCTGTCTCTGTTAGGCAGTTTAAATGGCATGGTTCCACTGCCCCACGCACCTTACTCGCCTGACCTGGCTCCGTGCGACTTTTTATTATTTCCACACTCGAAAAGGGACATGAAAGGACAACGATTTGACAATACTGAAGAAGTCAAAAAACGAGGGAGGAGCTGTCAGCAATTTCTGAAGTTGACTACAGAAAATGTTTCGCACAATGGAAGCACCGGTGGGACAAATGTTTTAGTTTTAATGGAGAGTATTTTGAAGTGGATAATGTTGTTTCGTAAAAAATTTGAAAATATATAGCTTTTAAAAAATAATTCCTAAACGTATTATGGTATATAGACACATTTCATTGATATGTCTATGTGTGTGGTACAACTATCTAGCGATAAAGCTATCACACGTCATGAGAGAATTTCGCGGGTAATATGTTTCCATAGGAATTAAATAGCAAAACACGAATGTTTCCTTAAGACACAAAGCTCATTGTGGTATAGAACACACGCATTTCATCGATATGTCCGTGTATGTGGCGCCAATATTGAGAGGTAACGCGATCAATCCTTATTCACTTCAGTGAAGCCTAGTGGCTTGATTCTGAACTGTACCATACGCGTGACCTTGATAGTTAATGCCTTTAAGATCAGAATACAGAAAAATCCCTTTCTGATTTAGATCCTGTAGCTTAAATTTTAACAGGTAAAAGGAATGTGAAAAATTGCCTAGTGGGTGCAGTAGCCTGACCTTCATTTTGGCGATGAGGTCCTCCAACTCCTTCCTCAAGGCCATGGTCTCAGGATCTGCCTTGGGCCCCATCTCCTGAACAACACAACAACATCGTAAGCGGTTTCTGCTCTCTATTAGCACACCATTCATAAGCCAAGCTAGCTGACCCGGTAATGCTTTAATATTGTTGGACTTGAGCACGAAATAGACTAAATAAACACAACTCAAAGTTTGTTTTCAGTTAAAATTAGATATTTACTTATACAATACTAGCTTCAAGCCCGTCGGTTTGAATGCAATATCTTGGCAGTTCATTTTTTTTAATTGGTTAATTATATGGAATTGTTATTACATAATGCTAATGGCCTGGATTTTGTAATGTTCTATATATTTCATTTTCAGTTCACATAGCGATACAGTAGTAACTTCTACTGAATTATTGACGATGGAAGTATAGAACCAATAAAATTAAAAACAAATTAGGAATCCCACAAAAACTTTTGCTGTCAATGTATATAGTTTTATTCCTGGTCCAGCACAATCAGCACGATAAATATGAAACTTCTTTCCCCCGTAATAAATAATACTTCCAGTAACATGGCGCTTATGAAAACAGTTTAAATGGTTTGTAAAACTCATTTCAGAGGAATTATGCTGTAACAAAATGTGTCAGTTGCGAGTCTGGTCAACTTAGCCCCAACCTCCATTAACATTGCATTCGAAAATCATAGTATTTTATTAGCCTCATATGAATAACGACAGGCAGCACCTATGATGGTAGTCTGAATTTATTCTGGAAAAGATTGCATGAAAAAGCGAATATCGACAATTTTTAATGAAATCATCGTGATATACTGTGGTAGATTATCGGAGTATTTGACTATGATTTA
>JARYHS010008074.1:99449025-99478261 GCA_031002005.1 Vandiemenella viatica | reverse complement strand
ACAGTACAAATATTAACCTTTTTTGTAATGTGGTTGTGAAATACATTTTTACGGGAACAATAGAAATAATCTTCTTCACTTTTAGATTGAAAAAAAAAACCTATTTCATTTATGAAAGGTGCATATTTCTTTATATCTGTTCGTATATTAGTCCTATTGCATACAGATTTACGTGAATGAAAACAGACTGAATTACTGCAAGAAATCAACACTAACATTGATAATTTCACTTTTGAACCAAAGGATCTTTACTGTTCTAAAGCATGAGTAGAAACCATTAAAATATATCAATCATGGAATTAGAATTATTTTCAACCAAATAATCATATTTAATCCACTAGTCTACAAAACTGATGGCATCAAACCACATTTTCGTTCGCCGTTCTTTAGTTAAATTTCGTTCAAAATAAGGATTACTGATTGCATTAGTCGTATTTCAGCCTAGGTATGTAGCGCATGTTACTGAACAAAGAAGAGTATTGGCGTACATTAATAATTGATTAATTTAATCAGCTACTAAATATATATTGACAACATGGAGTCTTAAATTTCAAACCAAATAGATGCAACATTACTTGAGTTATTCAGTTACAGAAAATCTGAAAAAAAAGAATTTATGGAAATCCAGTATTAAAAATTTTGGACCACAGTAACGAATACAGAGAATGTAATAAAAACGGATAGCACAGGAGAAGACAAAGTCATTGAGGTAAAGAAAATTATTTACACAGCGATTCTTGCAGAAGAATATTAAAAGAACAAGAAGATTTATCTTCTTAGATTAAGTGTGTACACATAAATCAGAACTTAGTGTGAGCAACTCTTCTCCCAAGCAATCCCCTTATGAAGAGCGTACGGAATAAAATATTTTTTGCCATGAAAGAATTTTTGTTTTAATTTTTTCCTTTTTGAGTTTACTCCTCTTCGATGTCGAGGTTTAGAGGCGGAAAGGGACTGGGTCAAGGAATGAGAAGGAGCTCAGCCATTACCTTTTAAAGGAACCACCTCAGCATTCGTCTGGAATGATTTGGGAAAACCATGGAAAACCCAAATCTCGATGACCCGAATGTAAGGACAGACTCTCTCCCCACGCTCTGCTGTCGATTAGGAACTCTGTCATTGTGCAATGTCGTAGGTTCTTAACCATTTTACCTACCGTCCCTTTTAGGTAAAAAAAATTATCACCGCCCCTTTTTTTAAACAAAAAATACTCACCTGTCTTTTTTTCAGAAAAAATACCCTTTCTTGTAATAAATAGGGCTGCAAACTTTCTGATTCGTAACCCTCTTTTTGAAATTGTTATTCGATGGCGTCCTTCTCAGGGAATGTATACAATTTCATATATAGTAAAACTAAAAATATTTTATAAAGAGATCTTATCAATATTGGTGTATTGCTCACAGTTTTGTTAACACATATATATTATGAAAAATAAATATTTCTTAGAGAGTTGCAACCATTTTAATGAGACTAAAGTTTGGATACTTGGTGCCTTATTTATCATCAGAAATCTTAAGTTGTTGTGTTCCACTATTGATAATATGTTTCTTTTTTTAACTAATAAATTGCTGACTATGCTAAATCCCCTTTTGGCTACACATGATTATTGTAATTATATTAAAAGCTTCTTTGATGCAGCCTTTAAAGCCAGGTATAATACTGGAAAGCAGAGCGCGGTGGCGATTCGTCAACGCCCTCTAAATTTGCCTAGGCCCTAGACCAAGAAACGCTCCCTATAGCTATGTCCACAGACGTTCAACATATGGTCGTCGCCAAAGGCATGCGTCCTCATGTTGCACAGGGGAGAGGCTCGGATTAGGTAGGAAGTCGGTTCGAATCCCCGTCCGGGCATCCAGATTTGAGATTCGCATGGTTTCTCCAAATCACTCCAGACGAATGACGGCGGGATGCGGGTATGCTCGAGACAATCAGTTCGGTTCAACACACCAGCAGGCAGGGCGTATTGCAGGCGCTTCCTGTTGAAGTGGATTCTCGTGTGTATCCTCGTGAAATATTTCACTCTGCAACAAGGAAACACTCTCCTTTATCGAAGATTACCGTTCATATCGTTTATTATGGTACCAAAAAATAGGGATTATCTCAACAAAATTAAAATGGCCTACAGGTCCCTGGTAAAAAAATATTCGATTTATGTGATTGCACTGGAGAAGAGAATAAAGAACCTAAGAATACAACATTCCTTTAGGTTTATGCATTGACGAGGAGGTTATATGATGTTATTTCGATCATTCATTTAAACCACATTACTCATAATCAGTATTTAGTAATTTTCCGCGTCATTTAAAATAAATTCAAGCTTATTTTAATTAAAATTTAGCATTTATAGATTGTTGTGAAGGATTTAGAGAATGTGGGATAGTTTGTTTTGCGGAGATTCTTGTACTTGTATAAATCTAGGACGTGAGGTGCGTAATATTCAGTGTGCAGTGTACAGTACATTCATGCAGGCATTATTTAATCTCTTTTAACATATAGAGGGAACTTCAAGCTTCCTAATTTACTTAGTATATCAATAGACCGTTTTAAAGAGCACTAAGTATCATATTATTCAGTAACAATATAGATTTGTTGCATAATGTCAGTTGTCAGTATAATAAGCAGTGAAATTCAACTCGCGAAGTTATTTACATCATTATGATCACCGCGAAAACTGCAAAATATTTTATGATGCAAATATAGATCTATGTTTGTTAATGTGCTGTAAAAACAAGACGCTTTTAAAATTAACAACTAATTAACATAATTAACACCTCCTTGACACATCACAATAATAACCTACTTAATATTATGCCGGAATTTCTTGTATCAAGAGCAATTCATTCTGAAGTAATAGATACATATGGGTATTCATTCTGCAAGTTTCTTTCTTACAGAATGTATGCTATACCCATCCTCATTTTCCAGATATGTCTGGAAATTCAGGAAACAGTTTCTGGACACTACTGCGGGACGGAGACAAGCTGGCGGTGGCTCTATTGTGTTCTTGGAAACATTCACGTGGGCATCCATGCGTCCAGTGGAGCTTGTGCAAGGCACCATGACGGCTAATACACTCCTGGAAATTGAAATAAGAACACCGTGAATTCATTGTCCCAGGAATGGGAAACTTTATATACACATTCCTGGGGTCAGATACAACACATGAACACAGACAGAACCATAGGCACATAGACACAGGCAACAGAGCATGCACAATGTCGGCACTAGTACCGTGTATATCCTCCTTTCGCAGCAATGCAGGCTGCAATTCTCCCATGGAGACGATCGTAGAGGTGCTGGATGTAGTCCTGTGGAACGGCATGCCAAGCCATTTCCACCTGGCGCCTCAGCTGGACCAGCGTTCGTGCTGGATGTGCAGACCGCGTGAGACGACGTTTCATCCAGTCACAAACATGGTCAATGGGGGACAGATCCGGAGATCTCGCTGGCCAGGGTGGTTGACTTACACCTTCTATAGCACGTTGGGTGGCACGGGATACATGTGGACGTGCATTGTCCTGTTGGAACAGCATGTTCCCTTGCCGGTCTAGGAATGGTAGAACGATGAGTTCGATGACGGTTTGAATGTACCGTGCACTGTTCAGTGTCCCCTCGACGATCACCAGAGATGTACGGCCAGTGTAGGAGATCGCTCCCCACACCATGATGCCGGGTGTTGGCCCTGTGTGCCTCGGTCGTATACAGTCCTGATTGTGGCGCTCACCTGCACGGCGCCAAACACGCATACGACCATCATTGGCACCAAGGCAGAAGCGACTCTCATCACTGAAGACTACACGTCTCCATTCGTCCCTCCATACACGCCTGTCGCGACACCACTGGAGGCGGGCTTCACGATGTTGGGGCGTGAGCGGAAGACGACCTAACGGTGCGCGGGACCGTAGCCCAGCTTCATGGAGACGGTTGCGAATGGTCCTCTCTGATATCCCAGGAGCAACAGTGTCCCTAATTTGCCGGGAAGTGGCGGTGCGGTCCCCTACGGCACTGCGTAGGATGCGACGGTCTTGGCGTGCGTCCGTGCGTCGCTTCTGTCCGGACCCAGGTCGACGGGCACGTGCACCTTCCGCCGACCACTGGCGACAACATCGATGTACTGTGGAGACCTCGCGCCCCACATGTTGAGCAATTCGGCGGTACGTCCACCCGGCCTCCCGCATGCCCACTATACGCTCTCGCTCAAAGTCCGTCAACTGCACATACGGTTCACGTACACGCTGTCGCGGCATGCTACCAGTGTTAAAGACTGAGATGGAGCTCCGTATGCCACGGCAAACTGGCTGACACTGACTGCGGCGGTGCCCAACCGCTGCGCAGCTAGCGCCCTTCTACGGCCAACACTGCTGTTCCTGGTGTGTCCGCTGTGCCGTGCGTTTGATCATTGCTTGTACAGCCCTCTCGTAGTGTCCGGAGCAAGTATGGTGGGTCTTACACACCAGCGTCAATGTGTTCTTATTTCAATTTCCAGGAGTGTAAGTATTGTAGTGTATCGCCACACTACATGGAAATATTGCCGAGCTCCTAGATTGCACAGGTGGACAGTAGAAACAAGAGGGCTACGGCGCTGTTGTGGTATGTGATCTTGAGGCAGGTAGCCAGGTTTAGTTAGGGTGAGGAGAGAGAGTACGGCAGATTATCAGCCTGTGAGGAGTGCCTCGCCAGCCGACCGGACAGAACATGATGTGCGGCGACTAGCGTTAGTACGGTCTGTGTGGTGCTCTATGTTACATGTCGCCATCGGAGTGGATGACGCTGTCTGACGTCCAGCAGATGGATCATCGCCTGGGACTACTACGGGCAGCATACTTGGCGCCTTATGTGGTAACTCCACAGAGATGTTGATGATCACCACAAAGAGGTGTCGTATCGATAAACCCAGTGTCGTCCTGGAGACTCTCATCGCCCCGTTGAGCATAGTGAACGGACATTTAACAAAACCCCTGGCAACTGATAGATAATGAACATATTGTGTTACAAGTTGATTGTTTAATTGTAATTGAAAGTAAGTTTCTAATAAATGTTAGTATCAAACGCACATGAAACGTTGTTGCCAACATGTAAAGTGATATCCAAATTCCCCTTGTCAGACCTTTCATTCAATAATATTTTTGTTGATAAAACAATTCAATTAAAAGGTAACTCAATTCTTAAAAGAGGAAGTAGAAGCTGTACACTTCAGTATCAAACACTGGTTGCAGACCACGTACACCTCTTCATGACGATCATGTTTCCCAACGGCAGTGGCAATTTTTCAACACGATAATGCGCCATGTTACAAGACCAGGAGTGTGATGGAGTGGTTCGAGGAACACAGTGGCTAGTTGCAAATGATGTGCTGGCCCCCAATCTCACCAGATCTGAATCCGACTGAACACATCTGAAATGTGATTGAACGTGGCGTCAGTGCTCATCGCCCTCCTCCCCGGAATTTACGGGAATTAGGTGACTTGTGTGTGCAGATGTGGTGCCAACTCCCTCCAGCGACCTACCAAGGCCTTATTACTTCCATGCCAAGACGAGTCGCCTAAAGGTCTGACCACACTAGACCGAGCCGAGCCAGAGCCGTCACCTCACCGACACTCAGCCGAGTGCCTGCTCGCCCCCCTCGCGTCCACACTGGTCCGTAGCACGGCCCTGTAACGGACGGGTTCCTACTCAGTCTTCAGTCTCCTTTAACGTATACACTTGGCTGTTTCACGGAATTAATGTTAAAAGTGTTTTGGGGATCGTAGCTGCCGCTACCACCCGTACTTTATTAGGGAGTATTGTACTTTATAATCTACGAAATAATAAAGTACATTAAAATACTTTTTTTTGGTCTGTTATCTCACAATTGTTTGAACTTTTATGGACAAAATTATTATTCCAAAGCAGTTTTAACAAATGATCGTCACACTGTACTGGATTGAAAGATTATCATGTATCTCTACATACTCACAATGAAATGTCAAGCGTCTCTCACTTCACATTTAACGTGTTTATTTTGGCTGAGATTAATTTGGATTCACTCAATATGTTTTTTTAACAAAGAAGAATATGATTATTACACATTTTTATTTAAATGCAGACCGCAAAGATTCTGTAAAATAATAATAATTTCGTGTGCTCTATAAATTCCAATCACAGAGTTATCAGGGGCGCAGTATGCCTCTATCGTTGTCACCTAATTTGAAAAGGAAAACTACAGATTAACATGACATTCGAACCACAAAGCGTCCTAGCATCTTAGCATTAACAAATCAAAGCTTTGCCAATTTTAAGACCGGGAACAATTATAGCTGAGATAGGGATTTGAACCAGGGACTTTCAGTTCCCCGATTGAACGCCGTAACCATCTGAATCAATAGACAAATCTGGTTGTAATCAAAAATTAATATTCAAACATTATAAAATAAACTTACTTTTATCCTATATAATTTATTTTTGTTATTCCAAAAAACGAATGTACTTTTATAAGATTGAATACATATTTTTCAGTACTTCTAGATTCAGATGCTTGCGGCGTGTGATTCGGATATGGGAGGTCCCCGGATCTAGGATGCAATTTTTACCGTCCTTAAAATCGACTTTCACCTCTCGCAAAGGTTTGATTTGTTAATGCGAACATGCAAGGACTCTACCTACATTTTACAAACATCTGATGAACCTAAAGTGAAACTGAAAAAAGGGCACTTTTCTAAAGCAAACAGTAACGCTAAAACAACATTTAGTCGTAAAGGACCGGAAATTTCCGAAGTCTTTCTATACGCTTCCTCATATCGATCAGCCCGACAGCAGCCCGACACCGGGCCGCACCGTCAAAAAATAAACCAAACTAATCCCGGCCGACACACGGCTGAGTGTCGGCCGACACGCGGTGTCGTTTGAACTCACTTCATTCGAGTGAGCGACAACAATAAGAAAAGTGACGGTGCGGTGCGGTGCGGTGTCGGGCTCGGCTCGGTCTAGTGCGGCCCGGCCTTAAGGCGGACATATGGCTGCTATGTAGATTTTCGTAATGTTCTGGCTGATCCGTGTAACTTATGATCTCTTCAACGTCCACCTTTGGGTGGTACCGCCCCCTTTGGGAACCACTGCTATACGGTCGCTGAGTAGTACAGCATTTTGAAAGATTTCATGACACAACACGACACATTATGATACTTCAACCAGTATGAGACTACATCCAGCGTCTTGTAGACTCCCGCGGTGCACCTGACTGATACGTCCTCCTGCCCGTTACGCATCCTGACACGTGTACGGACAGCCGAAATTACAAACGACCTGCACGGAGTGCCTCGTGAGTTTGGTGGTCGCGTGCGAGCGGGGCATAATTCGGCTGTCGCTGCGCAGCGCCCACACTCATTACGTCTGCGAGGCGGGGTTGTAATTGTCGGCAGTGGCGCCGACACTTTATGGCGCGCCACCTGCACGGCTCCCTGCATTCCTCAGACGCTTTTTTGTGGCGTACATTCCACACACGGACACCGGCGTTTATTGTTTCCCAGCTAATTAACTAAGTCACTTACTCGGCTATAAATTCGAGTATACCGTGTTCAAACTTCTCCGTGGTGGGATATTATAAACAACGCGAGCAGTTCCACTGCAGCCTGCCTTCTGCTTGAAATTACTATAGCCAGATTCTGTTTATGGGAGCTCGGTACGAGTTCAGTCGCTCGATTCCAGTGGCCTAGCTTGGTTCGCGAGAGGTTAAATCTGGAGATTTGCGCTCGGGAGGATGCGGGATCGAGTTCCAGTCAAGTTTAGTATACCTTTCCCTTTTTTTTATCTGCTTTACGTCTCTCTAACAGCGAGGTCTTTAGAGACGGGAAAGGATGGGGGGCAAGGAATGGGAAGGAATTCGGCCATGGCCTTTTGAAGGAAGCATCCCGGCATTTGCCTGGAGTGATTTGGGAAACCATGGAAAACCCAAATCTGGATGCCCGGACGGTGATTCGAACCGCCGTCCTCCCGAATGCGACGCCAGAACGCTAGCCGTTACACCACCACCCTCGGTATATATATATATATATATATATACCTTTCCACCATTACTGGCACAAATCGAATATTAATGTGTGATCACTCTCTCTCTTCACCAAAAAATTTGCTACATTCAAAGTAATCAGCATAATTTTAAATCACTGAATAAATATCCGGTTCAGTTACATAAAATTATTTATTATTATTTTTTTCTAGCTAATTAATTGTTGGTTATGATGTATCCTCTTTTGGCTACATATGATCATAGGAAATTATTATTTACTTCATTGATGCGCACTTTGAAACCGGATATAATACTGCAAAGCAGGGGATCAAGGTTGTTCCTCAACACACACTAAAGTTTCCTTCACTAAGAAATGATTCTTGTGATCTCTTCAACGTGCACCAGTCGGTGGCACAGATCCCGATGTCATCACTGTACACTGTAAAGTGCGCTTACGATGAATCACTTTGGAACCAAACCAGGAGGTTCACCCGAAACAGGAAACGACTTACACCGCTCCACGGCGAGAGAGGACTTGTATATAGCTCTGAAGACAAGGCTAATGCTTTAGCAGACACCTTTGAAAAGAACTTCCGGCCAGCGCAAACCAACGTGAATCATCGCCATCTGAATACAGTGCGCCGTAGATTACAAGTCTTTCTCAATGCGGAGGATGAGTTTGAAATAGAGCCAATCACTGCTGAGGAAGTAGCTAACTGTGTTTCAAAACTTCCCCCTCGCAAGGCTCCGGGTCGGGACAAGGTTAACAACCTTCTCCTCCGCAAACTACCACCTGAGGCGATAACATTTCTGACAGCGATCTTCAATAAAATTCTAAGACAGCAACAATACCCACGAAACTGGAAGCACGCAGAAGTGGTCGGTATACACAAGAGCGGTAAGGACCCACTCTTTCCTCAACACTACCGGCCTATTAGCCTCCTCCCAGCTGTCAGTAAAGTGTTTGAGAGACTGCTACTCAAAAGACTGTACACCCACATAGAAGCAAACAGTATCATCCCAAACCACCAGCTAGGTTTCAGAAAAGGCCACTCCACCACTCAGCAGCTCATGAGAGTCGTCGAGAAAGCCACCAGAGCCTTTAACTTCAAGGAATACTGCGGGTTGGTTCTACTTGATATCTCCAGGGCATTCGACTCGGTATGGCACTCGGGACTCCTGCTCAAGCTCTATGAGCAGGGGTTTCCAGGACCATATGTGAAACTTATTAGAAGCTACCTCGCCGGCCGCACATTCAGTGTCCGCGTCAACAATGCTTTCTCCACCAGAAGACGGATCCGGGCCGGTGTCCCTCAGGGGTCGGTTCTCGGACCAGTACTCTATACATTGTTCACAGCCGACGTGCCTAATAACCCTGGTGTAGAGATTGCGACCTACGCAGATGACACCGCATATTTCTCTCCCAGCAGAAGCAGAGCTATTGTTACACGTCGTCTCCAGGAAGTCCTACAGAAAACTCTTGCTTGGGCTAGAGGTGGAGAATAGAAATAAATCCTGCTAAAACACAAGCCATAATGCTTACGCGTAGATGCGACCCAGCGCTACCGGTGATACCACATCCTCTACTACACCTCAATGGCAAGGACATCCCCTGGTCTACAACTGTTCACTATCTAGGGGTCACACTGGATAGGAGATTAATGTGGCACGCCCACATAGAGGAAGTCAGATGCCGAGCGAATGCGAGATTACAACAACTCTACCCACTCATCAACTTTAATAGCCGACTACCTCCAACTATTGGAATCAAAATCTACACAACCCTCATCCGTCCAATTATGGAATATGCATGCCCTGTATGGGCATACGCCGCAAATCACCACATACAAAAGCTACAAGTCATCCAAAATCGGGCATTGAAGAGAGCCCTACACTTGTCACGTCATTTTCCGACCGATGCCCTACACGAGGCTACTGCACTGCCTATGCTCTTGGATAGATTCAGGCTGCTGGCAAAATCCTTCTACAAAAGCTCCCAGAAGTCAAAGAATCTAATGGTCAAAAACATCGGCCAATACGACATTTCAGCTGACCGACACAAAAGACCATTGAGCTTAATAAATTAATACACTAAAAATAAAGACCCACCAACATAGAAGAACTAACCAACCTTATTAATTGGAGAAAATATCCTAGGATAATAACTCCCTAAAACACTGCCAATTGAAGAAATTGCAGAGATTGGTGGCTGTGTGCGCTTCGCTCAGTACTATAGCGTTTTGAAAGATTTCCTAACATAACACGACACATTATCATGTTTCCAATGTTTCCACTGGGTCGTTATAACCAGGGATTGTGCGTTCTTGGAGCAATGGGGGGAACTTAAGTATTGTGGTATGACAGAGTCACCCACAATGAATATAATTAAATTATTAATTAATATTCAGATTTTCTTTATAATATTCAATTATGTAAGTTGTAAATATCATAAATAATAGGGATATTGCATAGGTAAATAATTGTATATTAAACCCAGGCGGCCAGAGTTATCATTATTATAATTTTAATTTCTACAAGACTTGCTGCTCAGTAATATAGTGGATATGGGAAGCTGGAACTGCCATTTTCGAACGGTCGAGATCGAGACAATAGCTAGGTCTCCCGACTCGGTGGCGCCGACGCTCACAACAGCGAAGGACCGTTAGGCGTGGGTGCACTGAACTCACCCCTCCACGATGCTTGGTCGAGGTCAGGCAAAAGTGCGCGAACAGAGACAGCGAATGCTAGCCGCGATATAAGACACGTGATGATGGATATGTGTCAATGCTCCAATCGTGAACGTTACAGGGGTTCACAAATGTTATTTCAAGGGATTCTGTTGCATGTAGCGAGTTGGAGACGACTTTTCCGTGGAAGAAGAGAAGAGGCCATTTTGAGGACACTTGCTGTCGGGACGAGCCACTGTGCAGACGTGTCAGCTGACACGCTCTCGTCCAGTGATCAGTGACTGTGTCATGACGAAGCAATTATGGTAAAGTACCGACGCATACGGTCACAGGTCATTGGGTTTTGACGAGACTTGCGAGCCCTTAAGCGGCACTGAGATAAGACTCTGCTCCCGTCATAAAATCACTGAGCCAGCTAATTTTCACGTTTAACTTCAAATTCTAAGCATCTTGCTAATTTGTGTAAATTCAAGACGATGCTTTTTAACTTTATAATGCGCCCCTGGGATACTCTTTTTGTTGTAAATGTTAACTTCAATTTGATGGCCTGTGTCGCCACTTTGATAATATGTTGACTTTGCTAATTATTGAAATACTTAATTCAGTTTTCTGTTTGCTTTTCATCGGCGGATTGTAAACGTCGGGTATTGGTTGTTTTGTTGTCTTTGGAATATGTTTAACGTAAAGTTAACTATTACCTGGCCTTGTATAAGCCATAAGACTCAATAAATTGAAAAATATTTTGTGTAAAATATTCATGGTTCTAGTTCACCTTTTAGCAACTATTTAATTAAATTATATTCTTAATTAAAATATCGGGCATTGCTGGCACCCCCCCCCCCCCTCTCCAATACAGTATTGCCTTCTCTCTGCGATTTGTGTTAGTTGTAAATATCTTCTATGATGTGTGAGTTTTTGTTTGTGAAGTGTGTAGTTTATCAGATGGATTTTGAGGGTAGTCACAGTATTCGCCTAGCTGACTGTTGAAAGCTTCCTAATTACCGCAATCAGGACGGCTGGTACGAGGCATCCAGGACTCAAATCTGGTCCCGTTGTACCATATTCGATTCAGGGTGGTGGCGCCTTAAGGCGCGTGGCCACGGTGGTTGGTTAAAATTATTAATTATTATATTCAACTCAGCATTCAAATGCAATAACTATTATGTCAGTGTTAAAACAGCTTCAAGTACTGCTCGCTGTAGAATATTCATAAATAATTGGGCACACACCACAGATCTTCCTAATAGCTACGAACACCTATTGTACAAGAGGCCATACCATTGACTATTATACTCATAAATAAGAATAGTACTAGCCATACGGGATTCAATGTGGCATCATATTAGCAAACGGGAGTGACAGTGAAATTGACTTAGTTCGTCATTTCTAGGAGAGATGGTTTGCGATCACGCAATCCCGGCATCCCAGCTGCAAAACATTATTTCACAGCGTCACCCAGAAACATTACAGCAGGAGCGAATGACCAGAATCGAAATTCCTATCGTGTTTAGTGAGATTTGTATAAATTATAGAATAAAGGCACCGCAACTTGTGCCAGACAATAGTATTTACGACTCAAATCTCGCCAATGTTTGGGCTGTAGAACCATGTGATGTCTCACTTCTATGGAGGCGAGTGACACTTTCCCCATGTCTATTGTTCTGCCACTCCAACTTAAATTAAATTTAAAAAATTTTAGTTCTTAATTATTTCCTAATACATTGAACAGCCAAAGAAACTGGAATAGCCACGCGTATGCAAACACAGAGATATGCAAACACTCAGAGTACGGCGCTGCGGTCGGCAATTCCAGGTGTCTGGTGGAGACGTTAGATCGGTTACTGCTGCCACAATGGCAGGTTATCACGATTTAAGTTAGTTTGAACGAGAGATGGGACACAGCATCTCTGAGGTAGCGATCAGGTGGGGATTTTCCCGTACGAACATTTCACGAGTGCGCCGTGAATATCGGGAACCCGGTAAAAATCAAATCTCCGGCATCGCTGCGGTCGGAAAAAATATCCTGCAAGATCGGGACCAACGACGATTGAAGAGAATCTTTCAACGTGACAGAAGTGCAACAATTACACAAATTGCTGCAGATTTCAATGCTAGGCCATAAACAAGTGTCAGCGTGAGAACAATTCAACGAAACATCATCGATATGGGCTTTCGGAGACGAAGGCCCACTTGCGTATTCTTGCTGAGTGCACTACACAAAACTTTACGACTCGGCTGGACCCGTCAGCTCCGACATTGGACTGTTGATGATTGGAAACATGTTGCCTCGTCTGACGAGTCTCGTTTCGAATTTTATCTAGCGGATGAACGTGTAGGGGCACGGAGACAACCTCATGATTTAATGGACCCTGCGTTTCGGCAGGGGACTGTTCAAGCTGGTGGAGGCTCTTTAATGGTGTGGGGCGTGTGCAGTTGGAGTGACATGGGACCCCTGATACGTCTAGATACGACTCTGTCAGGTGACGCGTAGGTACGCATCCTGGTTGCTCACCTATATCCATTCATGTCCATTGTGCATTCCGATGGACTTGGGCAATTCCAGCAGGACAATGCGACACCTCACACGCTCAGAATTGCTACAGAATGGCTCCAGGAACACTCTTTTGAGTTTAAACACCTCCGCTGGCCACCAAACTCCCCAGACATGAACATTATTGAGCATATCTGGGATGCCTTGCAACGTGCCGTTCAGAAGAGATCTCCACCCCCTCGTACTTTTGCGGATTTATGGACAGCCCTGAAGGATGCATGGTGTCAATTACCTCCAGCACTACTTCAGACATTAGTTGGGTCCATGCAAATTCGTGTTGTGGCACTTCTGCGTGCTGTCGGGGGGCCCTACACGACATTAGGCAGGTGTACCAGTTTCTTTGGCACTTCAGTGTATGATCTCTTATTTCTCTCGCCAAATTTTTGACCCATTTTTTCAAGTACTTACTTAATTCTCTTCATAAATAGTTCCCACTTTTAGAGTGCTCTTGATATTAGTGAGCAAGATGTCATACTATACCGGACATCCAGATTAGGGGTATTTGTGTTTTTCAGTAACCACCTTAGGTGAATGACCAGATGGTGCCATAAAAACGTAATATACATTCCGTTCCTTGACAGCTACGTCAACGAGATTCAAATCACAAAGGAATACAAATTTATTTTGTTCCCAGAGATAGATTTTTTTATTCTAACATTGTCTAGAAAACGGAAGGATCGATAACGTAAAGTTCAAACGATTTCATTGTTTAGTGGTAGACTCCGTCGGTAGGACATTAATTACTCTAAATGCGTGAACAGGGCTGAAAACACATGGAAGCCGAAGGCCTATCCTAGAAGGTGTTCACCATATCTGCTGTACCACGATACCGAGCGTGGTAACGCTCTGGCCTCACATAAGAGAGGAAGCAGCTTCGAATCCTCGTCTGGCCTTCCCGATTTCGGTTTTCTATGGATGCCAAAATTCGCTCCTGGTGAATACCATCATGGTTCCACCAAACGACCATGGCTGAATTCCTATTCATTCCTTGCCACAGTCCTTTCTCGCCTCTAATGACTTCGACATCGACAAGGCGTAAAGCGGTAAGAAAAGTAAAATGTACGGCGATGCTGATTTTCTCTCTTCCGGCAAACCAGCCAGAGCTTGTCTTATTGCAGAGGAAACCATATGCTGACCACAAAATTTGGAAATTACATACCCTCTCCTCTAAACATTAACATGAGTTTTACATTTACCTTATCTATCACTATTTAACGTGAATATTCACAAACTCTTTACACAGTTCGCGTGGATGTACGGTACGTTCCGATGGTTATTACGTACAATAGTGTTAGAGTAAGAATAACTCTTTACATACAAAATCTTTGTTCAAATCTTTCAAGACATTAAAATTCACATTTTAATTCAGTCTATACTGAACCATGCATAAGGAACTTATAGAATTATACCAGCTTTACAGATATGTATCCACCACTGTAGTTGCTACGGAAACAAAATTAAGCAAAAAGAAGACTAACTATTACAGATTGTTCTACCTGATTTACTATAAGGTTTTAATGTTTTGTATCTCATTTTGAAGCATTAAATTCTTTTTTTTTTACTTTCTTCATATTAATTATGTCATTTAGGATTATCTTCGCTAATTACAGCACCACCAACAGTCTTCGAGGCGTGTAAGTTTAATCACAAATTTTGTTGTGTTTCGTCTTAGTCATTATGCAGTTTCCCGAATAGGGTGAAAGGTTCAAATTCCACTATGAAGGTGGGACTAGAAGCTTTCTTTTTTCTTTTAGCGTGCAATTTCATCGTGTTGCGAAACATACCTTCATCTACTATACGAATTCATGTCTCATCTGTTACGGCACATGTATTTTGCCAAGGTGATTTTCAATTTGCGTGTTAGCATATTTAAAAAATTAATGTCATTCTACTTGTAATAAATCAAAGTTCACGTTGTGAAATTACAATAACCTAGCGATCCATGATTAAATAGTATCTGTGCATGTATCGATAATCGACACAGAGCGAGAAGCGACACTCTGTGCTAGACTAGTCAGTCAAGTATTAACTCTCGTGGCAGCAGTCCGGGAAAAGTATAGTTGCTTGAAAGTGAAGTGGTGTGTTCTTGAAGACATATTCGGCCATGTGGATATGTAATACGCGCTTCCGCGATGGGAAACGAATATTGGCTTGACGTCGCTAACGTAAGTCGAGCCAGACTGAGTGAAAATATTCGGAGACGTTCCTGGAGAACTGATAATGTGCTATGGTGAACTGGTAATTGTTGTACAGGCATTTGATATATTGCTAGTTGAAGGAAAGTATTTTTTGATTAAACTTTCCATTCATAAAGGACTTGTAATCTTCGGATAAGTGATAACTAATTCTAGTTGGTGGTCGGCGTACTAATGTATGACACAAACTGTTGGAATAAAAAAGTTGTTCGACTTCGTACTTCCTATGTGTGAGCGTTTCTTGCTTACTGCTGATTCCTGTGAACTTGTGAGTACTTAGCATCACAGAGAACTGTAAGTATTATTAGTACGTTCGTCAAGCAGCTGGTGGCGACCAAGTCGTAATAAATTACGAAGTATCGACGCCTCCGTGAGGTAGGTCAAAGTGTAGTGTTGTAATAACCTCACTAACTGTTTACTAATTAACTATACCAGTAAAACAAATCATATAATAATATATACAAAATTGTTTTACAACGTTTATCACATAAATTAAACTATATAAGAATTAAGTGGCTATAATAAAAGTAGAGAATCACGAGAGACATGCATCAGTTAAAAAGGGTATGAGGCAAGGTTGTAGTCTATCCCCGTTAATATTCAACTTTTATGTAGAAGAAGCAATCAAGAAAGTAAAAAAAAAAAAATTCCATGTAGCATAAGTCTTCAGGGAGAAAAAATACCAGTATGCTACGATTTGCTGATGACATTGTCTTGTTAGCAGAGAGGGCTGAGGATATTAAGAAGTTACTGAATGGCATGAACAAAATACTGAAGGAAGATTTTGGACTGAATACAAATCAAAACAAGACAAAGTGATGAAATGTAGCAGAAATGATACCAATACTAGTAGATTAAATATAAAAATAGGATCGGATGCAATAGGACAAGTAAGTAAGTTCTGTTACTTGGGAAGAAAAACTACAACCGATGGTCGAAGCAGGAATGATGTTAAAAGCAGAATAGCACTAGCAAAAAGATCCTTCATGAAAAAAAGAAACCTTTTAGTTTCAAATACTGATGTAGGAATCAGAAAGAACTTTTTAAAAACTCTTTGTGTGGAGCACAGCACTTTATGGTAGCGAAACATGGACTTTAGGAATACCGGAGACAAAGAAAATTGATGAATTTCAAATGTGGTGCTACAGATGAATGCTGAAAATTAAGTGGACTGACAAAGTAAGAAATGAACGAGTTTTGGAAATGTTGGGTGAGAAAAGAAGTTTGTGGAAGAGTCTTACAGAAAGAAGAGACAGGCTGGTAGGTCATATTTTGAGACATGCTGGATTGGTTAATTTGTTAGTGGAGGGAAGAGTCGAAGGTAAGAACTGTAGAGGAAGACAGAGATTAGAATATATGAAGCAGATAATTGAGGACGTGGGTTGTAAGGGGTATGTAGAAATGAAGAGGCTAGCACAGGATATGAAGGAATGGAGGATCGCATCAAACCAGTCAAAAGACTGACGACAGCAAAAAACAAGAAATTTTCAACATTCAGTACGCCGTATTGTCTTTTAAATCATAAGTGAACAGAAGAAATCTGTATGACAGAGGACTTAGTCGAATAGACCATCATGTGGCTGTTTCAAATAACTGAGATATCTGTACCCTACTTCCGCTGTTCAGTCCGTTGCTTTTTAATAACTAAACCATAATTTAATATTTGTCGATGCTCGCTTAAATACTTAACGTGAAACCGAAGTTGTTATAAAAGTGTTTCGATTAAATCTTTTATTTATATTATAAGCACCACACTGCAGTCAGGAAAATATGGTAAAAGGTTGGCAAAGATAAAGCTTCATAGGAGTAAAATAATTTGTATGTTGTTTATTGCTTACAATAAGCTGCCTTAAGACGTGGTAGGAAAGCATATATTCTATACGTTCTAATGTTATGATATTCATTCATATATTCAGCACGCATTACTAGACACCTTTGCCACGAAGGTTCGTAGTTTCAATGACTTATCAGCAAAAACTTTCCATCTTCTAAATCAACTGAAAGATAATTAAGACAAATTAAACGTCCATCATGTGTTGAATTCTAAACTGTAAAAATTCTATACATACGTATCGGATGACTGTCATTCTAATAACTTCGTACATAAAAATTTGTCACGAATAAGCGTCATATGAAAAACGTTGAATGGCACACTGGAAGGCAAGTCTCCGCATAGTAATTTTCTTGGAATAACTATTTATTCCTGTCTTATAATCGTGTGCGTATAATCGTGTGCGTATAATCGTGTGCGTATAATCATGTGCGTATAGTATACTTGAAGCTCTCAACAAGAATCAACATGTTTAACACACTCATCATTTAGAAATATCAGGTTTATCTTAATGCCCTCTATGAGACCGCTATTACTTCTTAGGTAATCAAAGTGTACACCACAATGCGGCGTCGTTTCACAGAAACATTTAATGGTTATTAAGTGCCTGGAACAGCATGATGGAGGCAGGTAGTTAAGAGCGCAGACGTTGGTAAATGATTATCGTGAAGCTTTGGACCCTTGAACGCCAAGATAATTGGAACAATGAACGGCAGCAACTCTTCTAACTAACGCATTGCTCAGATTTCTTTACACTAATACGTTGCTATTTCTTCTATAAGAGAAGTTTTAATCTGTCTTGACCGTAGATGGTAATGTAATGAAAGGAATGTGTAACTGCATTCCAAGAATAGCTTCTATTTGTGGAAGTGATCAGTTTAAATATTTTTCCTGTCTTGTCTTTTGCCACTAGAAAATCGAATTTAAGGTTCATAATTTATGATACAGTTAAAAAAGATTTAAGTAAACTTCTGTATGTGACATAACAATAAATCACATAATTTCCTGAAAAATAATATGGATGTATATGACATGTCGATGTCAATTTTTTCTTCTACTCTTTATTTTCAGGAACATTAAGAATGGTCTTACTTAAGGGAGAGTAGTGTGTGCGTCTTCGTTTTATGAGCTGTATAGCTTTCGAGCTAATGTTTTCATGGTTATTCTGATGTTTTCGGGGAATATTCCCACCGGAGACTCATTTAGCCCTAAACAGACACCTTAAACACTGAAACAACATAAGAGGTACTCAGATCATACAGATATCTGATCTTCGATCTATCGACATTGACGAAACAGAGGTCTCAAGGACAAATAACGTAAGCATCTAAAACAGATTCTAATACTTAAATCGTTTCCAAGAGGAAACTTCTTGCATCAGAATCCACTGTGACGAGAGAGATAGTCGAAATACATGTGATTAAACTTCGATAGTTTCACTCAAAACATTTTTGTGCAAAAAGTGAGTGAAATAAATAGTTGGTTCAGTGCTTTACTTATTTCAGTATTATGTTTGTTGGTGAGATAACGTAATTTCTGAACAAATGTATCAGTATGTTTGTAGAAGCTGAAAACTGAAAAAGACATATAAATCCCCCCACTTTCATATTTGAATATCACTCAGTGAAATTCTTATAATGAAACAGTTTGCAGTACTAAAATATATTCCAGATATTTTTCAATGCCTAGAGTTGTAAAATTAAATACCAATAGCATGTGGGAAACATTTAAACTTTTACAGTGTTAACGTTCGTTGTAAACGCACTGTGCCCTTTTTTTAATAATAAAAAAGGGGGGCTGATTTTCTTGACCGAAGTTTAATGCAACAGGTTAAATTTAATAAGTTTACATGACAAATGTTGACCTGAATGTTTCAGGAACAGTGATGGTTTCTCACTCCACTAAAGACGCTACATTAATTTGAAACCCCGAGTTTACGGAATTATCACGGCATTAGCGGAGTTTCCGGTGTTGCGCAGTATAGTTGGCGTAGATTTACCCATACCCTATTTTCATTCCTGCAGTGAGAAACATTTGTACAAAGTTTCATAAAATTCGCGCCAACTTTTAAGGCAATTAAAGCAAACCTAGATTCGCACGCCCCCTACCAAGAAACGGATGGGTTGAAGTTTATTTGCTCGTACACTATTTTCATTCGTCCAAAAAGCTTCGTTAATTTGGTTAAGAAATTGCATTACTACATTACTGAACAACGCTAGATTATGTTTTAAACTCACATTTGATTCAATTGCGAAGTGAATGGGTATACTTTTCGCTCTACACGCCATATACTTTAACTCCGCAGATTCAGCCTTTTATACAAATATCAAAAGTGAATTCAGAATAATATTATTGTAAACAGAAGACTAATACTGATGGCCAGAGACATTATCCAGAGATCGTGCTTAAAGAAAATCTCTGTTGTTTTCACGGCTATCTATGGCGTTTAAAAATTGAATATCCCGAATTAAAGGAAAGAATACTTCAAGTTTTGTTTAGTGTGCAAAATAGATACTATTGTAAAGTTATCGTTTTGCTTTCATTAAAGGCTATGGCCAGAGACATTGTAGTTGTGTGTTTAGCGCGAATTATGCAACATCTAATCCTTCCATCTTTGGGATTTGTCATCATACGTTCAGAATTTCATTTAATGCTCCAGCGTTATTTAACGTTGAAACATAAGACATGCCAAACAACTGAAGTGAGCTTTAAGACGGTGAAAACCCCATCGAAATCTGTTTTGTAGTTTTCGAGTTTTTATAAGACCAATATATCCGGTTTCGTTTTATAGATATAGATAGAAAGCGTGCCGATGCTGAAGTTATAAGTGTCCTATAAATCATGATTGTATGCAATCGCAGTCACTATAAACAAGCAAAATTGTTTTGCTTACGAGCGCATTCCGAGGAATCAGTTCATGAGACTTAATTCCATGAGGCAAAAACTTGCTCCTCGTTACTAAACAATCGTTTTATTTGCAAGACTCACTGAAAGTAACTAGACAGGAAGATGAGGGGAATAAACTCTTCTCGTATTTTGCAATCACGTCACACATTTCAATCCACGGAGGTTCGTTTTTCTAGGGACATAAAGTCCTGAGGCGACTTCTCCTTACTACCGCGTAATTGCTTGCCTAATTGAGCCAGCTGGAATTTCAATTCCATTTCTTTCTCCAGCTGCCTTTCTCTTTGTTCCCTTTAAGATGTCGGTGTCTGGTATGACTACAGCAGCTGGCACTCGGCAGCCTAAACCGATCTGTCTGCCCTTCCAACACTTAATAAACTTTCTTTTTAGCCCCAGGGGTACTCGGTTCACCGTCTCTCCTATGTCATAACATATCAGTATTTTTGGCGCTATAAGATAATACATACACCAACTTTCAAAATGTACACAATTACACGAAAAAATAAGAAATGTAAGTAAGGGAACAAAAAAAAAATCATTTACTACAGTATATACCGCGTTTACGCCGTGTTCAAATCCATATCGTGCAATCAATATTTCAGTTTTTGTTGGATTACCGGAATCATTCCAGGAGAATGCCTGGATGGTTCCTTCAAAAGGACATGGCTGAATTCCTTCCTGTTTCTTGCCCTCCATCTTCTCCCCGCACTAATGACTCAGGCGTCGACGAGCAGTTAAGGACGAAGAAACGAAAACAACAGTATACCAACAAAGATATGTAGGACTTTCACCAGTTGCAATATCCCCGTGAAGGTATTGTTAAGCTCAGTCAGTCCTCCAAAAGAAGATCGTAAAGGGAAAGAAGTGACATAATGTTTGCCCAGAATTTCCTCAGTTGAATTGGGATCAGTTCACCATGTTCCATTTATAAAAACTGTTCTCAATGTCTCAGTCTGTTTCACAGTAAACTATGAAGATTAGGATCAGGAATTTTTAGAGCTGTTGTTTTATAAAAAATATCACACATCCCCATCCATATTTTCTATCAGAACCATAGTACTATTTGTTCAACCGTCTTTCGAAGCTGAAAAGATGAATTAGATTATTGTCAAGCGAGACTGAACTTCGAGAACTAAGAAATACGTTTTCGACGTGTTACTGCATAGTAGGTAGGCGTACATTACGCATCCTATTTTTACTTGGATTCAATCAGATTTTGTAGGTCTATATATGGTAGTACGTGTGCTAAGAATTTTCTGTAAGAGTCATACCAGGTCAGGAACAGGTGACCAAATCATTCCCTCGGAGTGTATCTAAATGTTTTTGTATGGATATAATTACTTTGATGATTGTTGTTTTTGGTGCATTATTTTATACAATGGTGTGCAAAACTTAAGGACGAGGTACATAAAGTAACGTAACATATTAATTGCTCTCCTGAAATGAATGAAAGTGTAGAAGCATGCTGCCAGAGATCTCCCACAAGTCCACAGAAAGCTGGAAATTACATGGCGTGAGATCGGCGCGAGTATACCACCAGATGTGTCTGGCTCCGTAACACGAGACAGTTGAATGAACGGGACAAGAAGTGTGTACCAACCAGCGAGCTGTTTCGCCTTTTTATCGATGACAATGGGGGACGCAAAAAGCAGTGCAGCTATTGGAATGAGAGGTTATTTGGCAAATGGACTGTCCTGTCCATTTCCCCGATTTAAATCCAAATGAACACGTGTGGGATGCTTTAGAGTAGGGATGGCCAACCCGCAGCCAGCCTTAAATTTTTATGCGACCGGCGATATTCATCACACTTTTACAAAATATATTTATTTTGTAATGGCCAAAGTAGTGAAAACCAACATTTAAAAAAATATTATTCGGGCATCTATATATTAAAAATTAAGTTTGCGTTTAAAATAATATTCTTCCAAATATGACAGATATTGCCTTTTTTATTTACGAGTTTACAGTTATGAGTTCGCAGAATAATTAAATTATATTCTGCGAACTTATGATGCGCGCGCATTTTGGATCATGTAGTATAACAGGTTCCATGTTTCTTCTTACATGACTAAGATTTAGTCTAAATCTAATATGGGGTTATAAAAATGTATGCGACCCGCGGAGTTATGAAGCATTTCCAAAGAGGCCCGCCAGATCATTTGGGTTGGCCACCCCTGCTATAGAGAGATGTATTGGAGCACGTCCACGTGCACCAGTCACCATCCAGCAGCCAACCACGATAGCGAAAGAATGAAACGTCCTACCACAAGAACTTCTTCCCAACCTTGTGGCCAGCATTGTGTACATTGCAGAGCATGTGTCGCTGTCTGTAGTGATCACACATCCTATGAAGAACGATGTCTCAGTTTTTTTTTTTTTTTTTTTTTTTTTTTTTTTTTTTTTTTTTTTTTTTTTTTTTTTTTTTTTTAACATCCAGGGGACTATCAATAGTCATGTTGACTTCAGTGTAACTCATTTTCTATGTGTAAAAGGGGTATTTCTGTTCTTCTCGGCGCATATTTCTTCCAGTTGCCTAGTGTACCATGCAGTACAGTTCTTTCTATTTATGGTTCAAGTTTCATCGACCTTTGCTACTTGGAAGTGATTCAGCATGCAAATGTTACTTTCGTCCTTAAGCTTTGCACCCCAGTGTATGTAGAAGTGGCCTGATGGCTTCGTGATTAAGGCGTATGACTTGATATCGAAATGTCCGCCATGCTCATCCCGGTGTCCGCAGTTATTTTCATAGGTCTATAACCCGACCTTCACCTCTAACACAACTTGGTGTGTAATGCAAAGAACGGCAGAAAGCTTCCGTGGCTGAAATTCAAAGTTAAATTGTAGGTCCCATTTACCAGGTACGATTAAAGGGTTAGGTTAGGTACGGAGGAAAATAACTGGCCACCCTACCTCAAATATCAGGATAACAAGGGGAGGCCGCCAGTTGTAAAATTCAGATTCGATTCATATTGTGTGTATTAAAAGCTCACAGCCAGAGGTGTAATGCGGCAAGGCAATAACATGCGCTTCTTCGCCGTTGTCGAGAAAAAATTGGGATTGAAATATTCGGTTGCGTTCAAATACTTTCTACGTGACAGAGATTCAACAAGGCGTGTAGTCCAGTGAGCGAAATCCTTGTCTCATAAGCCCATCGTCGCCGGTTTGAGTGTCGCTGCTGGAAACTTTTTTTTATTTAGTATACAGATAATTCCAGAAAATCATTTGCCATAATATTTTCTACATGTATGAGAGCTTACAGTAACAGCGGATATGATACAGCACTATTATTTTCAATTTCTCAGCTTTCCGACTCCACATCAAAATGAAACGTACTCTATTTTACTACTGTGACTCTGGATTGTATATTATTCGAAACCCCTTCAAAATGGTAGCAGTAGCTTTTGCAGACAGACAAGTGGACAGACATACATTTAAAAGCAGTTGATTCTTTCTCTGCAGCTTAAGAATTAGTGTCGTGTAGATTGCCGTCTACTCACGCTTGAACTCGCTCGGTTATTCCTATGACCGGTGCTCTCTACTCGGGCGAGCTGTGACTAGTTTTTTTTTTTTTTTGTATCAGTTTAACGTCCCTTTTTAACAACGTGGTATTTAGAGACGGGAAAGGATGGGGGCAAGGAATGGGAAGGAATTCGGCCATGGCCTTTTGAAGGAAGCATCCCGGCATTCGCCTGGAGTGATTTGGGGAAACCATGGAAAACCCAAATCTGGATGCCCGGACGGGGATTCGAACCGCCGTCCTCCCGAATGCGAGGCCAGAACGCTATCCGTTACACCACCACGCTCGGTGAGCTGTGACTAGTGACGATTCGATACAAGTAAATACGAGTATGTATTCGATACTTTCTTTCTATACCGAGTACTTTTCGTACTCGAATTTCTTCATTCGATACTTACTCGGTATCGGAAGAAAAGTACTTGTATCGAATGGAAAGTATCGAAACGCATCCGGTGTTATATTCTAAATGCATCAACCCTGCTACGCCACTCAAACGTGCCTGCCGAATCAATTTTTCCGCTCACGTAAAGTAGGTAGCATTGAAAATCGAATAAAATCAGACAAAATAGACAACTGCCACAGTCAATCTACTATCAAAGAGTTTGTTTTAGGTCCCTATTTCATTGTATTAAAGTCGTACTTGGCGCGCATTTCGCTATGCCTGGCCAATAGTCGCTCCCGCAAAGCCTCACACAAAAACTAAAGATACGGTTCATGAGCAACTATGTAGCCCATGTGAATCAGAAGAAGAAGCTGCTTCAGTTAGCGTTTCACAGGAATATGACTTCTGGAAACATCACACTGAGCTAGCCCACGGCCACAAAAAGAAAAAGAAACGCACCGTAATGACAAAGTCTCCCTCTACTTGTCAAACACTCTAACGTCTCTATAAAGCAACCCAGTTGCAGAATGAGAAGAAATGAAATTTATATTTCCTTTATATACTGTACGCACAAAAATATCTTATTGTTGTAGCAACGTCAGTACCGAGTGAATGTTTGTTTTCTAAGGCAGGTGAGACAATGACTAACCAAAGAAACAAGCTGTCCCCAAAATATTTTGAACAGTTGCTTCTTGTGGGAAATCTTCCAAAAGCGAACTTTTTTTGTTTGAAAGTTTATAATTATAATAAATAAATATTTAAAGATAAGTCAAAATCTTCAAAGTTTGCTTACAATGTGCGCTTCATTATAATTTTAATAAATAAATAAAAATGTTTACTGAGTGTTATTTGATTTTATTACACTAGACAAATAAAATAAATAATTTATCAAAATTTATCATGTATGTTCTTACATTTCGACATTAATTTAAAAAAAGTATCGATATGAGTAAGTATCGATACTTTGGCAGTACTGATATGAGTAAGTATCGTAAGACAATTTGAGTACCACTCATTTGAGTAGGTATCGATACTTTGATGGTATCGGAAAATCACTAGCTGTGACCACTGGAGCTTCACTAGGATCGGTGGTCAAGTGAAGGCACGGCGGACAATTGAAGGATCGGCGGACGAACGAAAGTTCGGCGTACAACGAAGGCTCAGCAATGCAGAAAACAGCGGACAGTGTCTCCTTTGCGTGTGCCGCGCAACAAGTGTTTAGATCAGAGAAAACGGGACAAGTTTGTACGGGAGGGGGACTCGCGAAACAACAGTATATCGATGACTACTATCAATATTTTGGGTATTTTCTATCGACTAAGCCGCAGTAGATATAAAGTGTAATGTGAATGTGTTTCTCAAGCATACGTAACGAAAGGATTGCAAGCCGTGAAATCAAAACACAATGTAATGAAAACCATATCATAAATATGTTATCTACAGTTACTGACATACATAAATTACATCCTGAACCCACATTGAGTGAATTGTGGTTTATACGGAGGCTTCAGATGTATGTGAGGTCTTGGAAGAATTTATATCAATGTACGACATTGAAAATACTTCATTGATTTAACTGATATCACTCTCATACGTGAATGTAAATAACGAAAATAACGACGATATGTTCAGGAGAAAAATTGTTCCGCTTTTTTGAATTGATGAAACCAGCTATGCTGAAAAAACCACTAGCTTGTAACGCTTGTACTATAACATTTATAGACACCTAAGGGTACTTCGTATTGTTCTAAATATCCACCTAGTAAGTAGATTGTCTTCTTCATCGTCATTTCTATCGTTAGAGGATGAATAAGCTAAATAGCGTTGAATTTCGTCCGCCTTGCATCAAGGAACATTCCCTCTCCTATATTTCAAAAATTCAAGTTTACATTTTATATTTAAATAACAAGAGGCGTTTACTTCAGGCTGATTCGAAATGGAGGCTACACCTCAACCTATAGACACACAAAATCTTTAATTAAATATGCGTAATACTGAAGGGTGAGAAATTGATTACAATGATAATAAACACCTCCCATATCGTTCTAACGTGGTCATTACAGCTGTTCTTTCTTTTACAGAAATCATATTTCAGTCACTGAAAACTCACCACAGAAATGTTGAAATGTGGTGAAATCTGTTTTTTTTTTTTTTTTTTTTTTTTTTTTTTTTTACTAACATAATAGTTGTTTTTCTCGAATTTTCTTAAAGTAAACGAATACAGTATTATAAAAAGACACAACAGCAAGTAGATTATAAGAATAAGAAGAAGACACTTACTCAACACTAATTAATTTTTCTGTTACTTGTACCGAGCGAGAATCAGCGTCGCTTCGTTGCCACCAGCACGCGAGTAACAGACAGAACCCATTGTCAGGCTCGAGCTTACGTCCAGGCTAGGTCCTCTATACTGTATTTCTGTCATTTGGATGGCAGAGATCGCGCTGACAGCTATAAATCGAGCTAGCACGATGGCATTACGAGTAGCACCCAAAAAATTTAAGAAAATAAATTTCTGGGATTTACTTCATGTTATAGACCTATTATAAGCATAGATTTTTTACATGTTGTTATCAACAACAAAAATCTCTCGCAGTTGAAATGTTTACATTTTAGCATATAAAGAGCTCCAAGTAATCTTGTGCTGTCTCACTTTAAAACTTTTACAGGCTCAATGTTGATGGCAGTGATATGTCATGGGAATTGAGGTAATTCGCTCTTCTAGCACGATGGCATTACGAGTAGCAACCCAAAAATTTAAGAAAATAAATTTCTGGGACTTACTTTATGCTATAGATCTATTATAAGCATAGATTTTTTACATGTTATTAACAACAAAAATCTCTCACAGTTGAAATGTTTACATTTTAGCATATAAAGAGTTCCAAGAAATCTTGTATTGTCACACTCTAACACTTTTTCTATCTCAATGTTGATGGCAGTGGTATGTCATGAGAATTAAGGTGATTCGCTCTTCTTTTCAGTTTTTAGAATGGACGACAGAAGCAGTAACAAAAGCTTAGGCGATATTTGGTATGTGTCTCCAATAGGGATGGCGGTTCTTTCCGAGAAAGATCGATTACTGAATCGATTCGAATCGAAATTTGATAAATCGATGTCTAAAAGATCGATTTTCTAAAAATCGTTCTTTTTTTCAATTTGGTTTTCGTGTTCGTGTTTTCAATATAATTCTAATCATGGAAAAACAAAAGGACTCCATAATAATCGATCTTTTATCATTTTTAAACTAATTAATGCTTTTTTACAACTAAATCAAAGTATCAGCTATACAATAAGACATGAATTTCAAAAATTTGTTGGTTCCATAAAACATTTTTGAAATGATATGGTTTACAGTTCCCAGTGCTTAATGTCCAAGCTCTTAGAAACAAGTCTGTCCAGTCTACTAGGATCCAAGCGGCTCTGCTCATCACTTGCAATGTTGCCGGCAATAAAAAAAGGCGCTCGCAGGATACTGACGATCCCACTATACAAATAAACTTCTTGGCTGTTGACTAAACGTGATTGATTTTTTTTTTTTTTTTTTTTGTTCTTGCCAGGAAAGTATTGGATCATACTTAAGGTGCACAACATCTTGCGATAAATAGTGTTTCATTTCTTCGTTTAAACCCTGTCTTTCATGTGCAAGTGCATTTCATGTAGAAAGTGCTTTTCATATTCGATTTTCACGGGTGAATTATCGATTCACTGGATCGATTCAGTACTATAAATCGATTTAAAAATCGATTTTTTTCGGTCCAAAAGATCGATTCTTCGATTAATCGATCTCAGATCGCCATCCCTAGTCTCCAATATTCGATGGCTCCCCTACTATAAAACGGTCATGTTCTGAGCAGCAACAACTCTTCAGTTGCGAGAACTGCACCTAAAGTAAGTCCCGAGGTCCGAAGACCACGAGGGAGACACAGGAAGCGCTGTCCGGATACCTTGCGGGAGGACATGCAACTAGTAAGTGCCTCACCTGAAGATGCACAAGATCAGCTCAAATTGGAGAAGAAGTCCAGCAAATCACACCCTATGGAATAAATGCAAGAAGAGAAAAGAGTTCATTTTTTTCGCATGGTTGAAATAACACGCCGACTAGTTAATACACAAACCACATCCTTCCAACTCGTATGCGGCTCTCTTACGGTAGCACTTTACCTAACTGGCCCGCATTTTGGTGACGACATGTGCCGTGGCATCGTAATAATCTACATTCTTTTCAGCAGTCGTTACGAAACTGAACATGATACGACAGCTTTGAACACAGTTCATTTCTAAACATTACAGGAGAGACTAGGGCAGAGTAACAGCAAACATTTATGTTAATCTTTCAGAGGCTGATCATCGAGCGGTATCTTGCCTCTGTCTGTTGCAAAAGTCCTACAAAAAGTCCAGTTTTTGGAGCGTTTGTTTGGTATTCGCCGACGCTACTGTGCATATGCTAACTTATTGTGTTGAAACGATTTTACACTGGTTCGACCCAGCTGCAAATTCTGCTACATAAGCATCTCCAACGGCTTTTAAGTGGTGGAATGACTGCCCGGTTTGCGCAAGTGTTTTTGGCGCTTTAAACTTGTCGATAAGGGAGAACTTTTTAGAAACGACCATCCACTTCTCGTCTAAGTCGATAACAATACCTGGTGCTCAAAGCGGGTGAGCTGTTTAATGTGACAGTGGTTAATAACTTCGGCACATTTTGTACTTGGCCAAAGACCTGGATTAAATCTCTACGCAGTGCGTGTAGATGGCAAATGAGACACTGATGCTGGATCTAATCTTTTAGTGTAAAGTTCAGCATTACGATATTAATTCATTACATTTGTAGACCCTATTACTAAAAGAAATATTTTTCTAAGTTGTGCCTAACATAATTTGCTCTAGGTGTTGTTATATTTGCTGTGGACTGTAAATTTAATAATATTTATAATACTTTATAATAAAAGGAAACTGGTGTAAGACAAGGGGATGGGTTATCACCGCCCCTGTTCAACTTGGTACTAGACAAGATCATTAGCATATGGAAAAAAGAAATATCTGGAATATATATGGGAACAAAGGATAAACGAATCAACATAAAATGCCTTGCTTTTGCGGATGATCTAACAGTAATTACACGAACTGTCGAGGAAGCCAAACATACTGTAGAGAAGCTTCATGAAATAGCTATCAAAACCGGCCT
>JARYHS010008074.1:99352515-99448025 GCA_031002005.1 Vandiemenella viatica | reverse complement strand
CATCCTGCCATCCATATTAGGGTTTTACACGTTTCACCAAATCATTCCAGGATAAAACCGGGATGGTTCCCTCAAAAAGCCATTCCCGAATTCCTTCCAGTTCCTTGTCTCCAGTCCATTCCCACCTCTAATGACCTAAAAGTCATAAAACCATTATCAATAAAAGTAAAGTGTAGGTGTCCTTTGCTTTGTCATGACAGTTACGGCTCATCGAAGATTTGGTCATTTAGCAAAGACAGGATTACGTTCTAAGAACGCCACTTAGAATCCCCGTCTGGGCATCCAGATTTGGGTTTTCCATGGTTTCCCCAAATCACTCCAGGCGAATGCCGGAAAGCTTCCTTCAAAAGGCAATGGCCGAATTCCTTCCCTTTCCTTGTCCCCAGACCCATCCCGCCTCTAATGACCTCGACGTCGACGAGGCGTAAAGCCAAAAGTAAAAAAAAAAGTCAAGCCTTAATTAAGAATCCATCCTCCCATTCTCTTGCCGTGAAATCAGAAAATCATGGTAAAACGAAATCTGGATTCACAAATCCACTTTCCCCCGGCTTCCAAGGTCGAACGTTCTCTTTATGTCCGCGGCTCAGCGGGTTTCCTGGAAGTATGGTACTTATTGGATCAATATAATATTTCTGCGTGTTGAGAATGTCGTATAAAAAGAATTATTGAAGTGGATCTGAACCACTCCTACTATCATTTTGTCTTCGAAGAATTCTTGACACTCTATTCGGTTTGTTTTTTTCATAAAACGTTGATCCCCTAATAAACTTATTCAAACGATTACAATACAACCGAATTCTTCTAGGGCGCTAATGTACCAAATGTGAACGCGCCATAAATCCCGAAGAACGGCAAGATTCTTTTAATAAAATGCAGCTGTTGTGCTGTGTTTAGAGGATAAATTATATTTTCGCGCTCCGCATCACTACAAATATTCGTTAAATATATTATATTTAAAAATATATGAGAAGGCGTGGTATGTTGGTTGCAAATTAAAAACTTCCTCTTACTCGAAGATATATAGGAATCAAAATTTCTGATCAAATTATTTTCCGGTAGTTCCACAACTTTCTGAGTGTCATAGCATAATTGTTACATTAGTACTTCTTAAGGAATGTCGTAAAACACGCATCTAATATTTCAATTGTGCATTGATTTTAAGAAAATTAGCACAATTAGTCAATAAGTCCGTATGAACCGAATGTATGCCTTGTATTTTTAAAATACTTTCGTCACATTGTTTCATATACAAACTATATAAAAAAATTCTTATTTTGTAAATATGCTTTAAAAATGTAAGTAATAAATAATTTTTAAACAGATTTCACTATTCTTTCCGAGAAATTATGTTTCAGATGATATTTATAAATCAAACTCTACAAACTAAGTTCAGCTGAAAACAAGACAGTAGGTATTGGAAAAGTTATTAAATTTTTTTAAAGATTTTCTATACGAGTCATGAAATTTTGTATAGGATGAGTAAAAAAACATTATATTTGTTGAAATATCAGAGTTTTTTTTTAAAATTAATCGTTTTTTTATTTTGTGTAACCGATAAACACCAGAAAAATTGAGTAGTTTTCCTCTAAACTTTAGAAGGCTACGTATTATTGTATATTTTGAAATAATTTTCGTTCACTATTTCCGAAATAAATGGAGAAATTTCATTATTGTTTTCTGCCATAAGCTTGTACAAATCGTGGGAAAAAATTATGATACTTAATTTTAGAGTTACCAGGATTTCACAATTTGTTTGATACCTACGATTACTACGTAGAAAGTTTCTCTTTCAATCCACCATCAGAACCCTACAATAATTTTCTTCCTCCCCCCACGATTTTTACAAAATTTTGCGTTATAGTCTTGACAGTTCTGACGAGTATGTAACCTTCCAGGAATGTGTGAAAGTTAATGGCGTCTAAAATCTCCAGTTCAGTTTAGCGTATTTTGGGTTCTTCTGTAACTTGTGAAGAATCGTTCCACCTTCGAGTATTCATTTTGTAACCGCTTATCGTCTCTTGTTAAAATGAAACTTGACTCTTACGTATCGTACGTTGTATTGATTAGTAACATTAATGAAAACCCCGTGAAACAGATACATTCGCAGAATTGAAGGTGGTGAAATATTAAGAACAAATTACTGAGATTGAGCTGCAAGCATTTCCTGCAGCAATCACATTCGTCTGATATGAAGAATATATTGAAATATTGGAAATATTCTGGTACTTGTCAACCCATGTTTCTCTTCTAAGAATGCGAAGTAAAACGTACGGGATACAAACCTACCCGACTACTAAGAAACAGCTGGTTGTAAATTGTATTACGACATGTTGGATAACTTTCCAGAGCTCATAATTTCTAACACGCGCTGTGTACGTGATGTTTATAGTGAAAAAAAACACCAACAAAAAATCTCACCATAAAAACTTTGAAAGGACCTCTTTACCGTTGTATGTAGGCCCCTACTATAACTCTGAAATGTGTCTAACCAAAAATATGCAAATTTTTAAAGTCATACGCAATCTTTTGTAACGAAGGTCATAAACGGCAGAAATACTAGGGTCACTCAAGCCCATAAAAATGTTAGATTTTTATTTGTTGCTAGACTGATTCTATATCTACACGCGATAAATGTAACAGAGGTGACTGTTATAAAATCGAGGCAGACGCGGGTTGCAGTAAAACTTTTGTAAACTTGCCAAAAGCTGTCATAAACCCCAACCATGCACATCGGCCAAGCTTGTTTATGTTTCCTACGCCAAAATGACACATACACATATTATCTGTTCCAGGAAATATCTACGAATCTACAGATGACGATCCTGTTTTCCAGAACATCTAAATGTGTAACATTTCGAATTTTATATTTGCTGATTAATTTGATCAATATCGTGTTTGAGATTTCCCGCTCTAAATTTTAGAAATACTGGAAATGAAATGCGCTAACAGACTATTTAGTGCTAAAAAAAAGTAAAAAAAAATCTACCTACTTCAAGATCAAACCGTTAATTCAATTTAGTGTTATTTGAATTGAACACATAAAACCTCTGACAGTTTCAGAGAATCCCCCCCAACAAAAAACAACCTTTAATATCTCGGGATCTTATTGTCATATTGTACAATAGTGAAGAATATTCACAAAACACAAGATTATTTGAAACGGAAAAAAAGCGAACCATCCAGAGTGCTGAAACCATAGCCTTCGTTTAATTATTGCCTTTGGCGCTAAAAAAAAACTTACCAAGCGGGTTTGTCATTGTTGTAAACATCTTTAGTAAGGAGGTGGATGAGTTGCCTAATTCATCCTTGTAGCAGGTCGAATGCGTTTCGATTAGTTTTGAGTTTGCAGCAGACATAAATCTCAGAGAAAGGATTGAGAGAGGTCCTATCTTCAAGGAAACTTTGTTTATTGCAGTTACTCGCCGTCACTTGTGTGGTTTTGTCAGATCCATGTTCACAAGTTACCACATTACCAACCCAAAAAATATATCACATGTGTTGCTTCGGCAGATTAGGTAAAAGACTAATACAAAACCGTTTTGACTATCCTTTTTTTTTTTTTTTTGCTTATGTCTTTATGCCTTGCCGACGTCAAGGTCATTAGAAGGGGAAGAAATTCAGCCATCATCTTTTGAAACAACAATCTCGGCATTCGACTGGAGTTATTTTGGAAAACGCAAATCCATATGATTGAACCGGGATTCGAGATCGCGTCCTCCAGAATGCGAGGCCACCACAGTAGGTTTATTTAAATTGGTCCAAGATGGTGTAGAATAGGTAGAATTTTAAAAATAAGCTTCGAATGTAGCAAAACAAGTTCACATTAATACTGCCATACCGGGCTCTGCTGTACCGTTGCTGTCTCCTAAGTATATTAAGAATTTTCGTGGGCAAATCGATTTCCATCGACGTCAGGATGCTATCTGGCTGATAGGTTGCAGGTTCCAATTTATTGTCAGTGAGTGAGGGGGTATCTGGTTGCTAAGCGACACTGAGAGTTTATGTATGCTATCTGCAGCTCAGTGGAGCGTGTCTGAGTGGTGGGTCTCTGCCCTGTGTTTGACAGTTGGTGCGGACACACGTTGTGGGGGCGGTGACACTGTGTGCTCCGCTGCAGCTTATAACTACACAGCTGTGTCACCCAGCTGACATCATCTCAAAAGCATCAGGCTGTTACACCTAAAAACAATACTTGATCAAAAATTCAGCTTATTTACTTGTAATAAATAAATCACTCTGTCTTCTTTAAGCAATAACAGAACATGCACCACAATAAATAGCTCATTCCCGAATAAGTTTAGGTTTCATTGTTTACCCTTATCCTGAAGACAGTTTTTGGTGAAACGTCCTTGTTGAAGTCTAGAGTATAAATCGTAGCTTGCAATAAATTATGGTACTGTACTCAACGCATAGATTTCTGAACGAAACTCGAGTCACGAAATTCTTCTTGTGTCCACTTTTTGAGTTTCACACTTTATCTAAAACGTATACTTTCTGAAATGAAACAGGTTTCTTTCCTCTACATACAACGAGCGATTTGGATTGGAATGACGAGGAGAATACGTTGAATGGAGGAGTGATAAGGTCGCTGTTTTAGATTCTTACTTTTTCTTTGTATATTATTCTCGGAAATATGCAATATACTTTTGCCTTCACGCTTCTCGTAAACTTTTCATCCACCTAGAATTTTTATTCTGAGTGTCTTTTTGCAAGAATTCTTAAATTTGGTGGGAATCTAAATTGAGAGCAGCAAAATATTGGGTGCGATAGTCTCGGGGAGTGCATCAATTTTATATCGTCTTCGCTAACCATTCAAATGGTCTGGTCATATCTCAACTTTGTTCGCTGCGGCATCAAGTCGCATCCTGAAATTAGCTAATTTAACTTTATTAATATTGTAACTTCTCTTAAAATTTGCTACATTCAAGTTCGCAAATTCTGTAATGATTTATGAGGGCTCTTTCAACAGGGTATGTGAAATGAGATGACAGTTGCCTATTTCTGACGATTACATCCAGTTCGGCTTGAGTTTAGTACTTAATGTAAAATGTCGGATTGACCACTACTACTTTATTGCCACATCGCAGCAGAGAAACAGCTTATAGTTGAGCAACACAGGAATTCACGTCTACTACCTCAATGGCTTCACGCCGAAGACAGGTGACGTGTCTTAGTTTGAGAAGGACTGCGATGCAATACTTGCCATAAGTTGCACCATGTAGTACACAACCCATTTAGTGACATCCATGTTGTTAACCAACACATAACGTGATAGGATTAATAACCAGACATTTATAATAATTACTCTTGGTAGAATTATGTTTAAAACAATTTATCTTGGGACCCACAAGATTTATGTGACTTCCTGACAACCGTCACTTGCTAGCTGTATCAAAATGTCTATTCTTCTTACTCTGATGTTTTGCAGATATCTAAAAGCGATGGGGGAGCACAAATTCTGCCATTCATGTACGGGACATACTGTTCTGCAACTTCCAGAAAGATGTCTCAGAAACTGAAACTGATGCACGATTAATTGGAAACTTGAAAGTTTCACAGATACGTATTGATACTAACTTACTTCCCTTAGGTTACATTACCACTAACAATACGTCATCTTCCGATAGGTCAATAGCACTTCCCTACGTCCCTTGAACCCTTTTCCTCCCAAACCCGTACTAGAAATCAGAACCCGTAGTACACTGAACGACCGGGACTGCCACGAGAAGTTTTTTTTTTTCCAGCAGTGGTCAAACAGGCGACCTATTTGTTACTGTTTTCACACAACAGCAAAACTTGGTCTATACCGACTGGTACGGCGTGTTCTGGCTTAGCACTTCCCGTTAAGTAGGGAAGTCAGCTGCATTTTACGCCCGCTTACGAGTGAAACTTGCCGCCTCGTGTAACGGTTTTCTGAGGTTCGGTCATGCGTTTTAATATGATTTGTACCCTTATAAAGTCCCATTCTCACGGCGCGTGGTGTGACAGTACGCGCCTTTCATCTTTTACCGCCGGGCGGTGGGTCGAAGCGCGCCGTCCCTGCTAGCATATGCGGCAAAGATGAAAGGCGTGCACTACCACGCGTCGAGGGATGCGCCGTGGGAACGCAGTGGAGTCCCTCCGACCGGGATGGTTCCTGACGTGGCTTAAAGCCAGGGTGGGAGGGGGAGGAAAGCATCCCTCCGCTACCTGCTTAGATGCTTTCGACTTGAATAATATGCTTATCGACCCTTCTAGTCCTACCTCATCGGAATTGTGCTTTCTCACACAGATTGAAAATATGTTAACATAGCTTTCAAATGATTACATGTGTCCTAATCACACCTAAAAATGATAATATACCGAGGAAATGTTGACAAATATATAACAACGAAGTGAGTCATTATGCATTTCAGAAACCAACTGCCATACTTTCTCTTCTTCATTATTACAATGCTCAATGGAAGACGCGAGCAAGTAAATTTAGCCACTGGGCGAGTGAACAAAAGGGATCTTCCAGCCTTCAAACAATCGGATACATAACACCACTTACACAAAATATTTAAATTAGAAAAACAAACTAAGCGGTAATGTCGAAAGAATAGAATGGAGGAATGGTGGTGATAACGTGCGCTTGGGAAATAAAGACGGTTCCATTATCACAGTCTACAGATTGATGAAACGAAAATAGAAAACGCGACGATGAAATAAAAGTAACACTATCATCAAATAATTCCCCTGTGACCAATAATGTTACTCAGTAGAGCATAATATGCCACAGAACATTGATTTAATTTAGAGAATAAATATGTAGTAAAAGGGGGATTACAACTGCTTCGTTACAAGGTGACACGTTCAGATGACCACACCAACTGCCTAGTATGCCGTAGTTTTGAATTCCAGTTCCAGTAGTTGGCGTCTGTGGTATGTCAGAGACACACATTACCTTTGCTAAGAGTGAATATAGCCCCTAACTGCCGAGCCCGCATCCGCCAGTGCCGTTGGCAGACGTCACTCTGCTCTCTGCAGCCCACGCGCCGCTCTGTAATCTCCGGCAAGTCGGACGCTGATCCGAATCGCGAGATTTGTATTTATGGTTCCGCCGCCGACAACGTGTGGGACGGAAGATATGGTTATTCGGCTACGGCTTTAAGTGAACGGGATAATAAGGGTTATCTCCGCACCGTAATCGCAAAAAACACTGAGAACGTTCATCGATAAGGTCACAACATACCATTCGTGAATACTACTATGAATTTAAATACTTTTTTTTTTTACTGACATTTTGCTTCATAGTAACGACAAACACAGCGCTTTGGTGAGGTTAATATTTAATCATCTGGGATGTTATATGCCGATTTCAAGAGTTCGAGGATTCTCGATAAATCTTAATTTTGCCACGCTTTAGGATGACAGTATCAGGTTGGTTGAATTTGGTATTAGGAAACTCCAGGATATTAAATTATCTGTGGTGTTTATAAAAGTGTTTATCTGTTGTAATTTAGCGTAAAACCTTTGGATTTTCATAGTTTTAAATTATTTACATTACAACAAGAATAACCGCGTCTATTCACTGTTGTACATCCACTATAGTGTCAAAAAGGGATGGTGGTGCTACGGAAGAAACCTATAAATGTGGAGAGCAGTATCAAGGCCTTCATTTGTTCTCTGGTGCGTCGTGTTATGACTTCATGACATTAGTTAACAGTCTTTAAACACCGAATGGTAATGACGCAGCATTTCACAAATTGTTCGTGAATTCGACATTGCAGGAACCACAGCTCTAAGAGTGTGCCGAGAATATGTTGTTTTGAGCATTACTCGCAGCCAGTGACATTGTATTGGCCTATCACGTCTACGTAATGACCGAGACCAGCAACGTCTACGTCGAGGTGTCATTGTTGACAGACTGATAACACCGTACGTATAACAGACGTGTCCGTGTGAACAGGGCAGCGAATTGGGCGTCGATGGCGTTTGGCAACAGAAGGCCGAAGCCAGAGGTTCTGCTAACAAAACGCCATCGGTTTCAGCCCCTCCCCCCTTTTAGGGTTATGAACATATCGGTTGGACCCGAGATGAATGGAAGAAGTTGCGTCGTCATATGAGTGGCGATTCCTGTTCGTAAGAGCTGATGGTAGAGTTTGAGACTTGCACAGATCCAATGAGCCCAAGGACCCAGACAATGTGCAAGCTAGGGTTGAATCCATCCTGATATTGGCTCTGTTTACATGGTTTGGACTGGAACCTCTGGTCAAATTAAACCGACCATTGATTGAAACTTATTCAGCTACTAGGTGATCTTTCATAGCCTTCATGTTTCCAAAAAAAACGATAGACCTTTTCAGGACAATAACGTGCCTTGTCAAGGAAACCATTTCGCTGAGGATTGTTTTTCGGAACATCCTGGATTGTTTTTCGGAACATCCTGGATATTTCTAGCTAGTTATTTGACCATCTAGATCACTAGACATGAATTAGATCGAACATATCTGGATGTGATCAATAGCTCAGTTCGTACACTATATCCAACAGCCGCAACAGTTTCGCAGCTATGGACGGCTATAGTGGAGCATGGCTGAATATTTCTTTTGGAAACTCCCGATGACTTGTTTAGTCAATGCCACGTCAGGTTTCTGAACTTCGTCGGGAAAAAGGGATATTAGAAAGTATCTTACTTCTGGAATTTCAGTGTAGATACCTATCTACTATATATATCAATTTGAAAGGTCGAAATTCTGGATGACTTTAGAAAAGACATGCTTTGTAGATGACTTTAATGTAATCGCCGTACTGCATTTTCACGTTTAATTAAAAAAAAATAAATAGGTTTCGTTCTCTGATCTGGAGGGAGCAACATGTTCACATCTTTCTGTGGGCAGTCGAATGAATTAGCACCGTATCACGCAGTACGTGGAGAATGGTAGGGGTACGCGTGTCACTCTTTCTAAACGACGCCATCATATCGCCAACTATTTGGAAACTGTGACGAAGGAGAGGAAGAAGAACTCGTAAATTTTAACCCCGCTGTCCTATTAGAAGGAAGGTGTAACGGATCCTGGACACTATCGCAGATACTCCAGTTTGTGAAACACGTAAGGTTCACCTCAACGTGTTAGTTGGCCGTGGAACTATTTTAAAAATGATTCTTTATCTAGATAACTGATTGGATATAGTAACTACTCGATACCCGCTTTGTGAAGGCTGCACCGTGCCTTGTGGGTGAGCGGTTAAGCTCTGGGTTGGTATACCGGAGGACGAGGGTTCAAACACCCGGTCGGCCATCCAGATCTCGATTTTTCATGATTTTCCAAATTAGTGCTACAATTTTCGTAAAGAACTTGTAAAGGGTTGCATGAAACAGTTCGATTGGCTATGTAATACCAGTTTGCAAGAAAAACAGTAGTAACACATTCATTACGAGGTCTTTATTACTCTATTTATAACTAGTCAATCACTGTTATTTCACTCTGTTTTGTAAGACTCTGATTTTGACGCGAAAAGCTAAATGAATCAGTTTAGTCGAAAGAAACAATTTGTTAAGTGACAGTTCCGCCCACTACCTCGACTTCTGGCTAGGAGTAAAACAGTACAAAGTAATCAAGGTCGTATAATGGAGTTTTATAATCATTCTTACTTTACTCTTACGTTCCGCCAGTAGGTTTCCAATATTCATTGCATGAGTGTTTTACCAAGTCCTTAGCAATTACTTATAGATATATGTTGATACCTCTGCTTTTCCTAAGAAATTAGACAATAATGGATTGACCAGTTAGCAATTGATTTCTGTCACAAAATCGGAAAAATTTCCTTGGAACTGTCGTTACATTTTATTCAAACGTAACATCAATGTGAAATAGTTTTATGATTGGAATATTATTTATTTGTTGCATTAAAAAAGTTTAATTTTAAATAAGATAATAGAAGTTGACGAAATTATTTTAGAATTGATGACATATACAGTTGTAAGAAAGAACTAGCTGCTAAGCTAGTAGTATACATGATACTAGTTTTTTCCGACAAACGTTTATGCGAGGAATGTACCAGCCGAAAAAGATAAAAACCGATACCTTAAGTTTGATCTCGTATGCTTAAAATCAAATTTACAACCTATGATACTTTAGATCATAAAGAAAAGTCGAAGCATTCGTAGTGATAGTCGATGAGAGTTCTGAATAAATGGAGTGGCAAGAGTAGTAATTCTAACGTTGAAGTCGAATATAAAGAGACCTATCATGATTTGGTTATAGTATATTCAAATTGTTCTTCAGAAGGTGCATGATAGTTAGATACTTTTTTTATTTCTGAACGGTCATTATTGCACGTGGCTTGTGCTAATGCGGCTGTTGTAAATCTGTATTTGTAAATAATTGAGTAAAAAAGATTGAAAAGGTATAGTACTGAGCAAAAAAGTAGTTACTTTTATCATTAGGAGCGTAAATCAATTGACTATAAACATCTAAAAAAAGAAACCATTACAATCGGAACAGTCAAAGCATTTGATCATCAGATACTCCATTAGAACTTACAAAAAGAAATAGTGGCTATGGCCAGTGCTAAGTTTAGTGATCCTTGGAATTTACACTACCCCTCCTCGATGACACGATAAAGTAAATGAAGTGGGCATACAAACATGATTCTTAACACTCATTTTGGAGATAGCATCGCGGGAGGGAGTTTCTCCATCTCTGTAAAGCTGTCTTTGCCCACAGCGACTTCCAAAGAACACAAATCTGCGTAACTTGCGCCTTATCACTGCCGTAAAGATGCTGGCTTGTAATAGGGAACAGCCAGATAAGGGCTGCGTCGAATTATGGCTTCGACAATAGTTGAGGAACACAACACGTGGTGAGGCCAACGATCCAACAAGGCATTTACAAGAGCCACAAATGACACAAGCTATCCCACTGTTATTATTACAGTCACCTTTATGGAGTGAAACTGTTTAAGAAACCGACAGCCATCGTTCTGCTCCTGTCTAATTCCTTGGCTCTCTTTTTGAAAATGTTTTTAACGAGATTTTATCATACTAATTACATTAACGTTTAGGTAACGCATTAACCGACTGAAAGGCTTATGAGCCATTTTCCGTTTGTCAGGTCAGTAAAGATAACAAGTCTTCGCTTGCAATTTTATGAGCTTATTGATAAGCTACCTCGTACCGGCGACTTCGTACGCGTGGATTAAGAATTTTTTGCCAGAATTGAATATAGAAAGTTGTCGGTAACGAAGGATTGGACCCAAACAACACCGAGTCGGCATAATATGACAGGAAAGCTATCACTATATCATTCTACCGTCGAACCAGTCTCTTGAAGAGAATCAGCTTTCAACATATTTCTGTCACCATTCGATAAGGTCTCAAAATATCGTGACTACAACTATTAAACATACCGGAAAAAATGTCCTGTGCCCTTCATACAGATTTTCTTGTCAAATTCCAACAACATCGATATAGCCATTTGTCGTCAAAACGTAACAAAAGGACAGAGACTTACTTCCGTATTTATAGTATTATTACTGCGGTTCTCACTCTCTCTCTCTCTGACTGCGAACAACCCCTGAGGAATCATTATAACGTAAAAAAGTGTACACCTACAGCATTGCAAGACTACCTACGATTTGCCTCGCATTGCACCCCCTAACTTTGTGATATCTACAGTAATCCGAATAACCTACGGCCCAGTCGTGACTCTTACGATCAAAAACAATTTTTTAAAATCTTAGCCTCCACGGAGATTTGAACCGGAGACCACGACCCAAACATTTGTAAGAAAGCGCTTTAACCACTGAGCTGCCTGGCCGATACACGTAAATTCAGTATACAGACGTCCATATCCAACGCGTCTGTCTATCGCCATTCAGTAGTATTTCGAAATTATGAGACAACATGTATTATTTAAACAGATAATTTTTCAACCAAATATAGACAGTATTTTTCTCCTTGTTTCAAAGGATAAGTGTGTAAAGTTTCATCGACATAGAATGAAAACTGTGGATTTGTATGAAGAACAAACAAACAAACATACATACATTCATCTTTATATATATAGATGTTACATGCAGATCCCATTCTAACTGGCTGTTCAGAATGAATCAGTGTCCGATTACGTATATGCTATTTCTATGTTCTGAAATATTTATAACTTATATAATTAACTGTCTGTATTTTGCCATAACGGTTTTTTTTTCTAGCTTTACGCCTATTTGAGATCATAAGTGCAGGAAAACTATCTTGGGACAAGGGACGGTAATATTAGGACATGGCTTTACTTCGCCATTCGTCTGGAGTGATCTGGGGAACTCATCGGAAACCCAAATGTGGAACGCTGGGCGGGGATTTGAACCCAAGACCTTCTGCCGGCGAGTCAGAGCGTTGTCACTCACTCGCCACGCTCGGTTTCACCTTACTGAGCCAGGTCTTAACACTGCCGCATTTTGTTTTTAATGTTAATTTTTATCTATTATGTGATACAATTTTCAGCTTCAAGTTGGCTAACGTCTATTTTATCAGATGGTAAAACAGAACCTAAAGATGCACGTTACCAGTGTAGAATCAAAAGCTTATGTAATTGTTAATTTAGCGGATTAATATCAAACATCATCTTGCACATAATTCTATCATGTAGAAAATAGTGATGCCATAGGAAGTTTGTGTCTAACACAATGTTTTATTTGTGGAAATCGAGAAGTATGTTGGTGTGTTCGCCCAGGAACAAAAATAAAAGAGAGAGAGAGATATTCCAAAGAAATATTAATTTATAAGTCGTAAAAGTATTAAACTAACTCAGCCAAGTAATAGTTTGTGTTATGCTATACGAGCATACGAACCCTGTCTTTTAGTGGCTACCTCACCAATCCTTAAGACATCATTTCAAGAATTAGCGTATATCATGTCAAAGAAATGTTACGCGCTTGATGCTTTTACTGGTTAACAACTTGTTTTTGATGTACTTGTTATTATTCTGAAAGTCAAACTCTTCTGCTTCAACAAAAATCTAGAGGTGAAAGTACAGCTTCCAAAGCCATCATTTCATTTCATATCACGTCCTAGAAACTGTTCAGTGGTTTTTTTTTTGAATATGAGAAACGGCTTTACGTCTCCAGACTAAGAACTCTGGCGAATAAATTTGATATATATGTCTGCTATGAAAACAAGGTTAAAATGCGACGTTTCGTTAATCTTGAATCTAACGAATTTAAAACGAGCTGATATGTGATTTCCACATCCCTACCATTGACTGATCTAGATAGCATAGAGGGCACAGTGTTGTCATCCAATTACTACTACTTTCCTGAAAAGATTAAGATACGGTTAACTTTTTAAAAATAGTATGTACGTACAGTGTACTTCCATAATTAATGATTTAGATATTGTTGTAGATTAAATTAACTCCCCCCCCCCCCCGATTCCTTCTATGCTATAGACAGCTGAACCAAAACTTACATATTCTTTTTGGTGTCACCGGAGAGTTACAGAAAAGTATTTTATTCGGTTAGGAAAGCATGATCTGTAGATTCTAAGGCCAAAGATGTATAATCATCTTCTGTTGTAATTGATCAAAAAGTATAACCGCATTTTACAAACAAACAAAAAACAATTCTGCCCTGCTAGAATAAATCAGATTTTCTTCAGTGGCGGAATGTTTTCTGCTTCCTTTCAACAGATTATCGCTGCTAATAATGACAAATGGGCGCTGGAGGTTGTAAAATGTGTCTTTGGGTTAGTCAGTAGCAAAACTGGTTTTGATTCCGATGTGCCTTCAGCAATCACACAAGTTCTTGGAACAGAGGTCAGTTAGAAGAATAATTTTATGTATTTTTTTTTTTTTTTTTTTTTTTTTTTTTTTTTTTTTTTTTTTTGTAGGGATGTAAACATTTTAAAAACTGGCTTACTACTAAACTTTTTGACAACGCGCTGCTTTGGTGTGCCTTTGAGAAGGTGAAGAGGATCAAACGAGGAAGCAGACAGTTGCAATTATTTCCATGACATATTCTGGTCATAGTCGAATTAACTTATTATGCATCGTGTAGAGAGAATGGCTGCCGTAAACAAGTGACGCTCATAGGAATTTTTTACAACATTCTATGAACGGGTTCCCACCCTGTGCTGTGTTTTCACTACATGCAGTGCTCAAACACACAAAAAACAATGGAAATTCCTATATTTTCCAAAAAAATTTCAGTGGTGATTTTAATTTTTAGAAGTCAAGCGCAAACGCTTTTGGAAGGAAGGGTGACTGATAATTGAGCGTAATATTCTATAAAATCTAGAAACGCTTGACTAAGCACAATAATTTTATGCTTCGAAAATGTAACAAACAGATATAACATCATTTCGCACATTGGTGTTCTACTGGAGAAAGATGCGAATAATGCTAATATGACGGGCTCTAATGAATACTTTTCTCAGCATTATTATTATTATTATTGTTTGCCATGAGCGATGAGATAACTGATTGTTCTTTGACAGACTTGGAGCGATATACAATAGTGCCCGCTATTGAAACTAAAGTAAAAAAAAAAGAATAAATTTTTTGAACATCCCACATTTCCATAGCTAACTAGAGCGTTCAGAGGTGGTGAAATGGAAGTTTTTCAAAATTTTCAGACTTGTTGAATCGATCCTTGCTATAAAGATCGTGTGCTAGGCAGCATTTATTTAAATGACAGAGTTTTGAAAATATGAAATAAACTCAGGTATTACGGTAAAAATTATGGTTCCATCAAAAAGACCCTTGGGAAGGGGAATGTTCACAGGAGGCTAAAATGGAGCTACGTGGTTTATGGACGCTCCATTAGCAGAAGATGTAAAGTTAGAAGAAGTCTAGATCATACGACTTAGGTAATGTTTTTTATTTTATTTATTGTAACAGGCACTTTTGGAATACCTGACACCAAGAAATGATAATGATGCCACTGACGTATTAACTTCCGCTATGAATATACAGTCTCCCAGAGATGAGTTTATAGCTGCCATCGTGGTTCTCTTCATCCAGAATGAGCAGACCTTTTTTGGTGCGACCTTCAGAATTAAGTTCACCTGAGAGAGCGGAGCGGCGGTTTGGCTTGTCATCACTTTTTCATGAGGCAGATGAAATATCCTCCGGCAGGCCTGGTTATCTCCTACCAAATTTCACATCATTTTACTCGGCGAGAGTGACAGATTCCGTATACGCCCAATCCGTCATGAACAGAAGCGTCTGCTTGCAGCATACCATGCGGTTACCTAACGGTGGCGAACTTCACAGTCAGGGGTAAAGGCGAAAGCTGCTTTGGTTTATGATCGAAGGATGCCTGACTAATAACCTGCTCACAGTGTAATTCACCTAAAACAAGTTATGTACACTCAACAGACAACTTCATATTTCTAGTTCATTAGTATTTTCTTTAATATCTTCCTCGTAAGATCGCATATGGGTTGTTCATTAAACGTAATGAACGTGGTAAATTTCTTTAAAAAATACGCTCCAAACACGATCAATTTACGCTCTCTCCCGACAGCACATTAAATTTGGCAGAATTTATGACATTTCAGATGTCTTTGACAATTTCGACTTTCAGGATGTTGTATGTTCAGTATATCCCTACTGAAATATTTGTTTTTACTATTAGATGATATATAGTAAAGTTACTTACGTAAAGTTCCAATAATATAGGTTTGGTTCTTGTGTTTTGACTTCCACGTCCTGTTAAGGATGTATTCTTCCATACTTCTTCTATAATATAAAAAAAATCACATTAAGTCTAAAAACATAACCAGTATTTCCGAATCGAGCGACAGAGTGAAGTTACAGAACAACTGAAAAGTAGAGGTTCTGCTTTACTATTGCTAAATAATGACTACTTTACTACAATATGTGGCTGAGGAAAGCTTCGTCTTTTCCCCTCTTCACCTTCGTTAGTGTGCGGTGTAAAAGCGAATGTCGCGATGCTTATAATTTGCATTGCTTCATAAGATTATCGCAGTATTCCTGTAGTATATTTAGTAAATTCTTGAACACAGTGAAAACAGTTCAGTAAGAGTATCTATTTCGCTACGAGTACATATTTACATATGTTTGATTGTTACAAACAATGCCGATCTTATTTACACCTTATCCAACTCCTGTATCAACACTTTGTTGGTCGGGTGAAAAAGAAAATTCTATTTATGCTCTGTATTGTTGGTGGTCGAATATTAATTTGTACCGCAGTATGATTATAATTGGTAGCAGACACAACAAATGTAATCCACAGAGTTTAAATCAGTTTTGCCCAATGCTAAGGGAGCATGCATAAACTACGAGACTCGGTCAGGCGGGGGGAGGATTTGGCTGTAAAGCTACGCTGGGCTACGTGGGGGTAGAGGGTTACCGAGCCAGGCCACGTTACTTTCCATCCATATTATTTTTCACAGACTCACAGTTAAAATGAGGTACGGAACACCCAACAGCATGTGAATATTTATTTCCGTCATTTAATTATCTCCGTTTGTAATTTACGATTGCCTGACACGAGAAAACAGTACAAAATGTCTTCTGGAATCAATGGAGAAAAAAAACTACGTGCTACGTGGGAGGAGGGGGGGGGGGGCATATGCAAAAGACACGTTGGGCTACGTAGGGGGAGGGGGGGTTTCACAGGAGGCCAAAATGGAACTACGTGGTTTGTCGACTCTGCCTGAAAGGGGGTAAGAGTGCTAAAGTCTCAAAAACCCATACCGTTGAATCAGTAGATGGTGCTTTCTAATGGTAGCTAGTTTCTTTCTCTTTCTTTTTTGACTTATGGCATTATACCTCGTCGTCGTCGAGGTTATTAGAGGCGAGAAAGGACTGGGGGGCAAGAAACGGAAAGGAATTTGGTCCTGGCTTGATGAAGGAAACATCCCGGTATTCGCCTGGTGTGATCTGGGGAAACCCCAAATCTGGGATTCGAACCAGCGTCCTGTCGAATGCGAAACCACAACGTTACAGTTAACACTCCTCGCTCGGTGCGGTGGCTGGATCTGTTGTCCCGTCACCGTCAACAGAGCGTCCATTCCACATTGACGAGTTATCTACTGGCGATAAGAATCGTCCAGGTTGGCATTCAAACAGCTACCATTGGCTCAACAACGACGTTGCAGCGCTACAAACCCGTTTTAGGCCATTACTATTGCATAACATCTGCGGGCATCTGGAGGGTTCCTTAGCGAGCCACTCCTTGCGCATGGAAGGTGTGTCCGAGCTGCAGACAAGCATCTCCAAGCAAAAAGTACTGTGGACAGTCTGCTTAATGCAGAGCACGCATGAATATTACATCAGTGCTGCGGGCAACTGCGACACTCCGTTTTACTTGTACTTTGCATTTCTTTACCCACCGTCACATGCCGCACCTCAGAGTTGCTAACTTGGTGCAATGTTCTGTACACGAAGCGTGACGGTTCTGATGTTCATGTTGGTGCACAATGTCTCGTTTCGTAACCGTAAAATTGGATCTAACCTCGTAAATATAATATAATTCAATTTATAATTCAATTTATCTTTCCATGCCTCATCGCCAGTATACGCCCTGTATACTCCCATGACCCTCCTCCTGTCTTGCAATGAATCCCATTCCAGCTCCTTTATCATATCTGTCACTGTTTGCATTCTGAGATAATTTCCAGAAACAAATCTAGCAGCCATTCTTTGCACCTTCTCCAATTCCTGTATTTGATACTCAAAATGTGGGTCCCATACTACACTACCATTCCTTTACTTCTCTCGTGCATCCCCTCATCAGTTGTCGTGCGCCGAATATATCACCACTTTCAAACTCACTTAAATCTTGATAACCTGCCATTCTAGCAGCAGTAACCGATCTAACGCCTACACCTGTTGACTTATACAGACGTTGCTGACCGCAGCACTGTTTTTACATATCTCTGTGTTTGCATATGCATGCCTATACCAGTTTCTTTGTCTCTTCAGTGTAGTTGTAACGATTTACTTGGTGCGATGTGCCATCCACGATTGTTTGTTACATATCTGGTAAAAAAAAAAACACCATTAAATACATCACTGGTAGTTGGTGGAATCTAAGAGGGAACTGCAAAAGAGAATATATTTGTTCACACCTCGTAAATAGTGATGTGAGGCGATCGACAAGACACTAGAAAGTATCTCCGTTGTATTTCTTCCATGCTTAGTTTCGCATTTTGATTCGAATTAGTGTGGCTGAGCCGTCGATTTACAGTCGTGTTGGCAGACGTTTCTTCTCAATTCGTGAGCGAGTCTCACCGTGGTTATGCTAATACACCTGGACTGTGGACTCAGCCGGAGAGCGGGGCCAAGCGTATTGAGTGACGTGCGGTCAACCAGCGCGTTGCGGTGCGCATTGAAATGTTATTCTCCGCTAGTTTCGAGAGCGATAGCGTGAAATTGGGGATATGAGATCTCATTCAGACGCTACAGTGCGAATACTCTTTGTTCGTTTCGACTTACGAAATATAATCAGACGGCTCAGGCGCTCTTACTGAGCGGGCAGTGGATCTTAATACTGCTAAGAAAAAAAGTCATAACATTCACAACTAGATAATTAGTTGTAATTTCGATAGCAATGCAATTCAAGGATGTAGGGCAAAAGATATTTGAGAGATTTAGCTTCCTTTTTTTTTCTTTTTTTTTGCGCGCTTAGACATTTCAGAAAAATTGAAGAAATAGCTGTAGAAAACTTATTGTTAGTTGAGACTGAAGATTGATGGGTTTCATCTGCACCAGTTCAAAATATACCATAAGCTAAAGACCTGCCTGTATACATACTGCGTGGATCTTCTTGCTTATAATAAAGAAAAAGTAGGCTCAGGTTTTTTTTTTTTTTTTTTTAAAACCCATGACTTTACGCCTCGTCGACGTCGAGTAAATATTTTGGAAGAACGGATACAAGGAAAGGGGAGGAATTTGGCCATGGTCTTTTGAAGGAACCATCTCCGCAATCGCCAGTAATTATTTTGGGAAACTATGGAAAAACCAAATCTGAATGGCCAGACGGGGATTCGAGCGCACGTCCTGCCAAATGCGAGGCCAGACAGTTATCGCTCACCCACCACTCTTAGCCCACCAAAGTTATGACCACATAAACACAGTTTTTCCAAAGATCAGAATTGCAGATTGTTCCAGAATAGATCACTTCCACCACCAAAATATTCGTGCAGTGAAATGAAAACAGTTAGTTTAATTAAATAAATGTTGCATTGAAGTCGAATAATTTCATTTTTATAGTGCTATTAAGCATTGGAATTGAAATGAGATGCTTCAAATATGTTGCAAGGCTCGCCATTCCACATTCGTTATTGTATGTTGTTCATGTTCTGCACTAAGCTATGAATTAAATTCTCTGACAAAATCACATTACTCACGATAAGTTCAGATTTTGGAATATACTAGAGGTCCAGCAATGATTTGGAAACAATGCTCATGATGAAGCGTGATGTTAACTCGACACATCCACTGAGATGGAAAAAGTAGTAGAAAAATATTGGAAATAATCAGAAATAAATAAAAAAAAAAAAAATATGAAAATTGTGTCGCTTGGTTACAAGCCGCCAAGTGGATATCATATAACTTTTTAATTTTACTTCTTTTTTTTCGTTTTATGCCTCGTTTGATGAAACGGATTAGACGAAGTTAAATTTTTTTGCCATTTTCTAGGGACGAGTGTCATGAGAGGCCTGGATCCAAAACCTGCTGTCACTATACCATCTATACTGGTAATGAACTGAGGCAATTATCCACAACAAGGTAAGCGAATACACCGATCTTGATGGGAAACGGATGTTCGAATCCCGATTGACCATACAAATCACAGTTTTATGTGACTTCCAAAATTCACTTCAAAAGAATTCCGGGATATATTCTTTAAAGGATCGTAGCAGAATTCCCATAACCTTCCTAATCTTTTTCTCTTTGTAACTGAAAATGTTGAGGAATTTTGGGTGACCCGTTCAAAGAGAAAAAAAGGCAATGACATTTGCTTGGCCAGCTGTACGAAAAACGGTTTTAACCCTAGGTATTTCAGCATGTTTCACACAAACTATATCATTATGAGCAATATAATAGACTAACTTAAATTGTTTATGCAATTTGACACTAAACAAAAGTATCTATTCAAGAACTTCGGTAATGTACTGTTGATCTCAAGAATGGGTTTACCGAGATGAACATTCGCTTGGGATCCCACCACATTCATGGTGATTTGTACTGTGGTGGGATTAATATATCTTCTTTATGTAGCTTTTGGATAAGTAACATTATCTCTTCCATTGATAACACTAGCTGTGTAGCTAGCACTCGTATTTGTTGCTCCAATTTGGAGCGGGAAAGTAGGTTGTGGCAGCGGGCAGTGAATGTGTGTCTGTGAATTATGTAACGGCTGTCAGTGGAGATCCTGGTCGCAGCCTTTGTAGCCATCGCCCCTTGACCCCACTCAGGCGTGAGGTCTCTGTGGTTCCTTTCAGATTCCGTAATGAACGTGGTGTGGGCACCAACACCTGCCCGTAGCAGGTGACAGTGTGAAAGGGACTCACAGTCGCTGATGGCTGGTGAGCCAGCGAAATCGGTCACAACATCAAGTCCCTGGCTTCGTCACCCACGGTTGCAATGCTGGCTTAATGAAATATGAATACTTCTTTAAGCTGATAGGTTCGCAGTAAAAATTATCAGTACACTTTTTTAAAATTTTATTTTATTGACCATGCGGTTACATAACCATACAGTCATCATTTGTTACATTATTCTTATTAATTAACTATTTACAGTTTTGGCTATGCTAATTACGAATCCTGTATTTACTATTTATCGCTATGCTTACTATATATACAGTTTTGATTATTTACAGTTATGGCTATGCTAATTACAATTTTTTATTTACTATTTATCGTTATGCTTATACTATACGGTTTTGATTGTTGATTATATTTTTCAGTCAAGCTTATTTAGTCACTGTTACAATCTTTCTAGTTTATACCTGCCTCGATGCAGTAATCGTTATAATTCCTTTTGTGTTTGATGATATCTTCCTTTAGTACTAGTTAGGCAATACCGACCTGGTGTTAGTGGTTCTGCGTTATTGATTTATTACCAATTCTGTTTATTTGATAAAAGCTTTGTTCATTTACTAGCCCCTGGCTATCACTCACTCCCGTGATCAGATCTGAGTTGGTCGTCTTGTGTGTCTGGCCTTCTGTTTACCGTTAATAGTGTCTTAAAGGCCTGTATCATCATTTTTTTAAGAATTTGGTAATGCTGTTGTAGACTACTCTGTTATCGCTCTTTAGGAGCTGGATTAGGTTAGTGGGGAGTGGGATTCCGTTTCAAACTAATTCTTTGGTCATAGTATCCTGGGAGCGTTTAAATTTTTTACACGAAAATATGATGTGGTTGGTGTCTCCTTCAACGGGATCTGAACAATCGCAGAGGGGAGATTCCTTCAGGCCTAGACGAAAGAGGTGGCTGGGAAACCTTCCGTGGTTAAAACGCAATCTGGAGATCATTGTTGTTAGACGTTTACTTGTGACCCATTTGTAAAACCACGGTTTGGTCAGAATGATTGCTTGGATGCACCCATAGTGCGATGCTTTGGTGTTTAGAGATGCGCTCCATTCTTCTTGCCATTTTTCTTTGGCTCGTTTTTTGATTGTGTGGACTATGTAAGAAGCTGGGAGGTTCCGGTCGTCTTTAAATCCTTTGAGGCTGGCTTGTTTTGCTAAAGTATCCACATGTTCACTGTATTTTTTATCAGTATACTTACTTGTTCATGTATTATTTTTCAGAATGACGAATTACAACACTTGGTATTGAGTTTAGAGTGTCACATTTTCCCAAAAGATATGTATTAATGTGTGAACTGAGCCAGGCAGGGGTAGGTCAGCATTCGGGACTATGGTTTTTAGATTTCAGATTCAGTATTTAATGATTTTCCGTTGTTACTCTACACTAACAGCGGAATAGTTCCGTCATATATCTCATGAATGTTTTTATTCCTTTCTTTGATAATGATCCTTTGCGTGTCTGATGGCTCCACCGTCGACATGCCACTAAGCCCTTGATGATATTGCTAATTATAAACAACAAGTGAGCTATGTACTGAAATGAAAAAAAACGTATATAAACTCAACTATTTTAAACAAGCAGAGTAACACTAACGAAAGAAACTAAGTGAATTAAAATTACAGAATCAAAGAGGCCGAAATTAGACCCTCGGCGGGTTTTTCCAATATTCAGTTGGCAAATTTTTACGGTGCAAATAGATGATAACTGAAACACCAAGCTAATATATATTTATTTCCTGGCATAACCAACACCACATCCGTAACGACTGCTCATCCACTTCCTGATGATCCACGTGATCTACTTATTTTTTTTTTAAAACCATTTATACACTTACTAAAGATTTCCGGAGTTCAGATAGTCATCTTTTCTCGTATGTAAATCTGTAGCAGGCCGTACTTTGTTTGTTTCATACGGCACCACCCAAAAACTACGTAACAGATTCTGAAAGAGTTTTCATAAATTGAAAGATTTGGATCTCTACATGGCTATGTACAGGAGCGGGAATATAAATCTGATCCTAACCTCAAAATTATTTATAACCGTATTTTCATCTAATTTTTTTACGTTCGCAACCAGAAAACTTCACTGTGAAGTTGTTAACTGAATACTATCTGGAATTGAAACAATTTTGCAGAAACAACATGCAGTGATAAAATTCTGTGTTTGATATAATAAAATTTAACCAAATAAATATTCTCCACCTTCGAACAAGAAATGATGGCAGACTCGACATGCGCTTGCATATAATGCTACTTTTTTGAACATAATCGTCGCGACTTTCTTGGTCGACAATTTGCCCGAAAGACTTTCTCATTGACAGTAAAAATTGCTGTAGTTAAACCGCAGTAGAAGGTTGTGTCAATACTCGCGTAATTTGCAGTTTAATAAATCGAACCTCGCAAATGATACAGTATTGTAAATTCATATGTCCTAGTCGAAGTGTGTGATCAAGTTAAGTACGTCCATCAAATCCTTGAAGACGATGATAACAGTCCTGACACACGAAATTACCTTCACCTGCCAAACAGTGCCACACCGTCAGTTGCCTACAGCCAAGTAACGCCTTTGAAAGAAATTATAGTGCGTAAACGCAATTTCCTACTCTTTACTTTCTTGGAATTGTTTATCGTGATTAGAGGGAATGTACAAACACTGTGGTGCTGCCTGAGGTCTGAAAGACCGTTTATTGCGGAATTTATATGATCATTACGAAGGAAGTGCAATAAATCTGACCGTGGACTTAAAACCGAACGTGGTGGGTGAACGGTTAACGCTCTGGCCTCGCATTCGGGAGGACACGCATTAGAATCTACGTCCGGGCATTCAGTTTTGGGTATTCCATAATTTCCCCAAATCATCCAGGCGAATGCTGGAACACTCCCTTCAAAAGGCAATGACCGAATTCCTTCCCGTACCATTGTCCCCAGTCCTATCCCGCCTCTAATGACCTCGACGTCGACGAGGCGTAAAGTCATAAGGAAAAAAATGAACTTAAAAATCATTTCCAAGGATCGAAGCAAAACCAAAATCTGGATGGGTCTCTTTATGGATGCAGTAGGATTAGAACCGACGTTCGCCCCAGTGTTTTAAGTCGATCTATTATTTATCAGTCCAGATATTACTTGATTTTTATTTTGTTCATTTCTAAACTGTAAAAATATGGGAAGTTAAAAAATGATGGACTATCTGAAGGACCGCGCTTAAATTATGTCATCCACCTTTACCCAGAATAATTTCGGATAGAAGTAGAATGGCGAGTTTCATCAGAATTTAGTTGTGGTTAGTTGCGTTTTCAAGACTGAACATCCAGTATTTACGGATTCGGTATACTATTACTCACTGTTCTTCACCTTCACGTTGCGTTGTTCATTGGGAATACCGCTGTATTACATACATTTCGCTTTTGGTATTAAAGTCTACCGCTCTTATATAATTTACATAAAAAGTGCAAGTTACACTTTCGAACTAAAAGTTATGTTCCAAAGTTGTATATTAATTTGAATCACTAAAAAGTTTATATATATAGATAAAAAAAACTTCCAAAAAATGTATTATATTCCAAACAAGAAGTACAGTACTGAGTCATATAGAAGTTTTTTTAATTGAAACTATTATCTACTAAAAAGAATCAAAATGGCTAAAATTACTTTTTTTAACAAGATCGATGAACTGCAGAAGGATCGCTATAGTTTTCCTGTATGTACATAACACTAAATTAAGAAAGAATTTTATGAATAGCAGATTCGGAAATTTATTTTTACAAGCTTTCACCAAAAATTTGAAAAAATCGTGGATCAAAACCAAAATCCAGCCTTAATTTGACACCCATGATTTTACAAAAGAAACATTTCATTCACATCTCTATCAAACCCTCGCAATTATTTTCATTAATATATCTTTTTATACTTTTTACGTTGTAATTGTAAGAAATAAAATAGAAGGAAATATTTTGTGAGTATTCAGACATTATCAGACACCAGGAAATGAGTGATTACACAAGAATACCTTCTTTCATTCAAAATGTGTGAAACTATATAAAACTACAACAAAATATTTGGAACTAGGTGAGCAATTCAATGCTTCTTGACCTACTTGATGCAGCCGTTGGAAGGGACAATGCTAGTGCAAACCTGAAAGGGGACCTGTGGAACCGTTGCAATTATTCAAATGGAGGATACATCTTTGTCATCTGAACAATAGCCAAATACTGACAAAAATAGATCTGAAAAGAGGAATTGCACACAGAAATGATATACTCCTTGGAACGCGATGGGTTGTACCTGCGCTATATAAGATGCAATTGGCGTGTGTAACCAATTCGACTGTGTTTGTACAAATTGTACAGCCGGCTTGTAGTCTTGCTTACTAGCCAGCATTTCAAAAGAAGTCTTCTAATCTTCATCTGTGCGGAGCAGTGTGACTGATGTCGTTAGCACCAGCTCGACGAGCCCACATTTAATTCGCTGCTATCTGCTGCCTAGGCACATATATCTCTGGTGTTACTCCGGCTTTAAGGACCGCGAATGTTGGCTTCTGGAAACGCTCTGGCCTGCCAAATGCCGTATATATTCTGGTTTTACTGATCTGTTGTATACTGTATAGTGACTGCAGGAGCTTTAGGGGCTACCTCACACATTATGGTCTAATACGGCAAACATTATTCTCCTGTGGTAGTCAGCGAAGCGACCTTATCTGATGTACTGAAAAAGGGAGGGGTAGTTTTTTTTCTCCCTCCATTTCACAGGTTAATCATGGAACGAAGATACGGAACATACATTGGCGCAAACAAAATTCAATTATTGATTGTAAATATATGTTAATCGTGTACATATCTTTGGAAAAAGAATGCAGTTAACTCTTAATGTTACAATTTTGTTGAAATGGTCTGCTGTTGCTTTGTAAGAAAAAGGGAATATGAGGTGAAGCAATTTTATTGCTTGTATACCATTAGTATGTTTAACGTTGTCTGTCGGCAAATCCTATTTGACCGCCAGACCAACGGATGTGCGATTTGACTGCCCATCGAACAGAAGTTTCTCTCTTCTTGTTTCCAAGTCATTTGTGGCTTTTCCCTCTTCTTATATTGTATATAAAATGTTGGGGGACATTGCGAATTTCTTTGTCCAGCAATTCCTCCAAAGCACTTCTTGGACGACAGAACGAAGCCTTCTCTCAGTCAACCTTGCTCGGAGCACACTGAAAACTTCGGGAAATAAGCTTCCCTTGTCTCCACGAAAGGGTGTTAAGCCGTTGTTCGATGTAGTTCACAGAACAAGAAGTAGAAGGAATAGGTAACGTATCTCAACATAATGTGTGTGTGGTTCTGAGAGTTTATACCTGCAATTCCCGTTGTCCAGTTTGTAGCCAAATGTTGTGGGTCATCTTGTACAATTGTAATTATTAATAAATGGTTTAATTTACGTGTAATCAGTGACTGAACGTATTTTGTTTGTTCTGGGTTTCATGGCTACGGCGGCCAAACTGCGGACAGATGCTCCAGTGAAAAGCCTTCAAAATTTTTTGCACGGTTTTATTGTATGCTGTTTTTTGTGTTTTTTGTTTTTAAATTATTTTATTTTCTAGTCACACGATGTCTGGAATAAAATACAGTTAACAAGTTTGATTTGGAATGAACTGGAAACCTCTATCAAATCCTTTACCATCTTCAATTAAGAAAAAGAAGTGTATGAATGACATTTTTCTTAAAATAAAAAATTTTTAATGGTTCTAAAATAAGAAAATTCATGCAGCATAGCAAAAAATCCCATTTTCGTCAGAGTTAGTGTATTTAAAATTTTTTTTAATGGTTCTAATATAAGAAAATTAATGCAGAATAGCAAAAATCACATTTTCGTCAGAATAAGTGTCATTTAAATGCATACAAGATTTTTATGTTTATGTTTTTAATTAAATATTATTTTTAAGGCTATGTTGCCTCTTGTTTGAATAATAGCGAAATTCCTTAAAGAGAAGCAATTAGAATACCTTCAGTAAGCTATTCTTAAGCGAACAGCTTGTAATTAATAGAGGAAGGAAAAAGGCTTTGATACGAACAAGGCATCGGTATAATCAATGAAGGATCGCGCTGAGCAGATTCATTAATCAGCGCTTGGCCTTAGACTCTTATAATGAGGAGCCAACCTTTTGTTTGACGTTCAATAGCCGCTTCACTTCGTCAGTAAGTCTTGTTCGTTTCATTTAGCGTTAGCAGTCACGCCCTGAGCAATCGGTAACCACAATAATCACTGTGTCAAGATGTAACAATGAGAGGGGAAGAAGATTCTGAAAGCATCGACTCAGAGTTGTGGTGTACCATTTTATAATACTGATTACCATATTTTAATTATATATTTACCTGTGAAGGTTAATGACTGCATTGTCTGCTTTTGATTTATGAGTTGAATTTGGGGTCCATGGAAATAATTCCAGAAGCTGAAAAATTCTCTGTCAATTCAGTGCAAAATAAATTCTACAGACTATAAATTATAGTAAGAAACGATTGTATTGTTAAAATTAAAACTATGATGTTGATATTAATACAATATCTCACGTCACTTACTGACATAAAAGCTAATAGAAAATATTAAGATTATTTAACACGATGAATATGAAATAATATATACCAATACAATATCGAAAATGAGTAAACAACATAGCTCAGAAAATCATTTACAATTTCAGCTTTAACTCACTAAATTAGAACAGAGAGCATAAAGAATACTATCGAATGAAATTAGTCATCAAGGTGTTACAGGGCGATCATTATTATCGAGCGGTGAAGGAGCATTCGATGATGAGGTTTACCATATAAATGTGTCTGCGGACACCGCTAGTTACGTATGCACCCAACGGACTATGTCGGCAGCAAGACACTATACCGGATGGCAATATAGACCGCTACTGGTGTGTCCCAAGTGTGCGAAATCTCATGTAGTATTCGCTAATATTTAAATACTGATAGTAATAATTAAATATTCAAACAGAAAAATCAAACACCTATGTGGAATGTTATTCCCAGATATGAAAGTCCATATACACTTAATATCTTTAATCCTTGGACACAGAGCTAGTTCGTACAACCCATTTGAAGTTTTCTATTCCATAAAATTATGGAATTTGGTACATTTTCAAACAACCACAGCACAATGAGGACGACATAAAACAGAAATCTAATTAGCGTATCGTTTACTACACCCGTGGCTCAGCGAATTAAATGCTCCAATACGTGATGATTAATCGCTTTGAAATAACGACAGTGAACGATGTATTCAACGTATTGCGAGTGGATGATTGTACGTACTGGATAAAACGTCAGAGATCATCCACAAACACTGACAGTCGAGATACCGATTTTATTGAGCGTGGTATGTAACGCTCTGGCTGAGCACTGGGAAGGTCGCGGGTTTGAATTTCCATCCGAACATGCAGAATAGGGTTTTCTACGGTTTCCCCATGCATTCATTTTATAAGACCATGGTTGAATTCCTTCTCAATATTTGCACCCAGATTCTTTATAGCCCATAATGACCTTGACGTCGACAAGGCGTTAGTATACAAAGGTCCTTTATTTGTTTTTGATGTTTTAATTCCTAAATTCACAGGGTTAGTGAAAAAAAAATTATTACACTGGAATATCTGTAGTATTTTCAGAAGTTTTACAATGTTGAAGATCGAATCCACAACACTTTCGCCGTTTACTAACACAAACACGTTCCATTATATTTACTACAGAGCAGGAGTTTCACCGATCGTCGTTAAAATTCTTTTTATTTTTTTATATTTAAGACAGTTTAATTGACTTTAGGATTAGTCGTTATGCTCTATTCTTGCATTTTGTACTCTCTTCACACGCTTCGTGCACCTTCTAAATTAATCCATAAATGAAGGACCTTATTCCTATAGTGAAAGAATTTTTTTAAGTAAATAATTATTCTGAGGATATGACATCAGTTATCTCGATTTTATGCTAAAGGGATCTTCTAAATTATATATTATAATACGAATAAGGTTCACTTGTATATATAGTTTGAAAACTATAACTTAAAACTTAGAACGAGGATTTAGTGGAATCGTTTGGACCTAAAAAATACGAGACAGCCAAAGTGGGTGAGCGGTTAACGCTTTGGCCTCGTATTCGGGAGAACGCCGGTTCGAATTCCCGTCCAGGCATCCAGATTTGGGTTTTCCATGGTTTCCCCAAATAACTCCAGGCGAATGCCGGGATGCTTCCTTCAAAAGGCCATGGCCGAATTCTTTCCCGTTCCTTGTCCCCAGTCCTGTCCCGCCTCTAACAACGTCGACAAGGCGTAAAGCCATAAGCAAAAAAAAAAAAAAAAATCTAATAATATTTTTTACAATTATTATCCACCTGAAGATTAATTTTTTATTTTTAGAAAAAGTAAGAGAATAACACTTGAAAATGATGACATGGCGTTTCATTCTGTCTTAAACAGGGAGTGATAACCGAGCGTGTTGGGTGAACAGTAACGCTCTGGCTTCGCATTACAGAGGACGCAGGTTCGAATCCCTGGTTTCGGTATATACATGGTTTTCCGAAGACACAGCAGGCGAATGTCGGGATGGTTTCTCAAAATACTTCGACAAAATTCCTTCCCGTTCATTGTCCCCAGACCTTTGCCACCTCTAACTCTCCCGACGTCGACTAATTGTAATGCCAGAAGCATAAGGGAGTGATTGATAGTCACGTCCTCATAAGCGTAGACATAAATTTACATTTGAAGCCCCGCATAATTGTAAAGTGACATGGTATTTGTCTTAGTTGGAGACCATCAGACATGTTAAGAACGGATTTCCATCTCCTACATATATGTTGAAGGATACATAGCATACATGTCTGTGGTATAGTCGTTTTGTCCAAATGCGTCCTAGTTTTTGAGATATTCGCTTGCAAAGAAACAAAAAAATCAAAAAATTCTAAATGCCATCTAAATACTAAATTATTGTCCTGTATTATGAAATGGCAGTGTTTTTTTATGCCTAGTGTGTTAGTTTCGTTATTTTATGACCTGAGTTGAAATCCCAACAGAATCATTTTTTTTTTTTTTTTAATCTTTATTTTTATTTTTAGCTTTGACTTTTTTATATTTTGTTTAAACTTTACTTACATACTTTTATTGCGTGAAATTAAATTTAAAACAAATCACATTGCTTATAACAGATACAACAAATGTAATTTCGACCAATATATCAACAATGGCTTCGCAATATGCCACGCCCATACCCAATGAAATTAAGTCAGGAGTCGAATCTGCTAGTAAACTGGAATTTGACACAACCATTTCGCAATATTTATAAGCATTTGTAACTTGTTCTTACATTTCCTTGTTGATCTCCATTTTTCGTCACGGATAGGCCGACTATTTTCAACCATTTACACGCATCTGCACTTGAAACAAATCGAGTGTATAAGAAAGAAAAAATTATCTTCCCAATGTTACGTATTTCGTTTAAAATGCCTCTTGACGATGTACAAGTAAAGAAACGACGAAGATGAAATAAATAAAATGATAGTAACTATTTCAATTGAAAACACAGCGAAACAATAAACTTATGGAGACTTTCTTGACGTATGATTGCAATGAAGTATTGAAGGATGTACGGCTGATTTGTACGAAAAAAAGATTTTCAGGAAAAAAAAATGACGCTGAATTGTAGGCAATATGATTTGTTTTAAATATTATTTCACGCAGTAAAAGTATTAAATTAAGTTTAAATGAAGTTTAAAATGTCATGTCTGACTATTTCTGAAGATAAAAATAATTGATAGCGCGGGGATTTGAACACTGATCAGAAAATTATGAAGCTAACACCTTACTGCATAGACCACACTACCATTTGAACACAGAGGGCAATAATTTGGCATATAGAGGACAATTAGATTTTTTTTTTTTCTTGGCATGTGAATATCTCAGAAACTAGGGCGCATTTGGAGAAACGACTATACCACAGACATATAAGGTATAAGGTCTAATACCCTTTAACGTATTTGAAGGAGATCGAAATCTGTTCTTAACATGTCTGATGGTCTCCAAGTTAGAATCAAAGCCTTTATAATTGTGATTTTTCTTTCATGCAATCGTTAGGTTCATCGCGTATTTGAATTCAGTTTGGCGGTAACTGAATGATAGTACGTTTGCTATTTAGTAGACTGACACTTAAAGATTCTTAAAAATAATAGAATCTAACACTGTCCAATCTCCTTAATGATCTGCAAATTGTTCAGCTTTTCTTTTGACTTGGATCAATGCCTATTGAACGGAATGAAAATAGCGATTTAACGGAAAATTGACTTGCGTAAGAAAAGTGCTTTAAGAAATTTCTTTTCCCGCAGCTGGTAAGTATTTTTGTCTATACAAAAATAGTTCCAACAGCAACCTGGCGATATATTTCAAATTATCTTATTTTTCCTGTTTCGCAGTATTTGTTAGGGAGATTTATGTACTTAGTTAATATTTTAAATTGGCTAACGGCAGATTGATTGTTAATGATTAATAGTTTGGAGTCGTTTCACTCCTTAATGGGAACCGAGTTTACTAGAATTACCTTGGAACCTATTCTTTTAATCGGCCCTTCGATTCATTTTGCATGGTGTTTTGAAGGTGGAACATTGATGAGGAGTTTATTAACCGCAGGGAATTATATAATAACTAAATAATATTTAATTTGATATATTATTTAAACAAATCAGAATAAATTCACAGAACTGGTAAAAATAATGCAATTTACAAAAGAAGATTTCACAAATTTACTATTAAAGCATTTTCGTTTATTTTTGTAAGGTAAGCAGTTGTCGTTTACAGGCTTTTCAAAAGATGTTGCTGAAATTCAATAGTCCTTTCAGTAGTGATTTATACAAATTTCGAAATATTCTTTCATCCCACTACACAAAAGGATCCACGTTTCTCGGCAGAAGAGGTTCGGCTAAGTATTTATGCATCTATCGTATATAATAGCCGAACCTCTTCTACAGAGAAACTTGAGGCCTCCTGTGTGGTGGGAAGAAGGAAAGAAAATATTTCCAATTACATACGAATTAGTATTAAAAAGGCTTTGAACTCCAGGAAAATCCGTATGGTGTGAACGGATATTTTTGGAAGCCAGACAAGAAATGACTGAAAAACGAACTCAGTTTCCATCACAAATATTGAGTCAAATGGGAACGCCGCGAGTCTTTGTATTCAACCGATCACAAGTCCACAATCAAATGAGCTCACAAGTCATGGAGATACCAGTAGTAAAGAAGAGTCGAAACTGAAGAAGAACCGAAAAGCCAGAGGTGACAGAAGAGCGAGTGAGCCGACAGTTGATGACTCAGAGGCGAGTCAGAATCTGTACGAGTTAGTGAGTGATTGTCCAACAGCAACGGTTCAACTCCTAAGTCAGCCGTAACTCTTTTATGTGAGTCGATTCAGAATACGAATCCTTCAGTGCAGTAGACTCTTTGAATCGATTCTCTTGCCCAACTCTATTCTAAATACTTTTCCACAGTTTATTCCTTCGTGTATAGATTTTGGCATGTGTATTTTGTATACTCTTGTCATACTATAATTACCTCCTTACCAAATAATCAATATTTCATTTTGCTGATAAGCAAATGTATATCAAACGCTTCCACACTCCTGGATTCAGATGAGACTGATGGTGGAGGATGCGGCTACAAACGAAACTTTGAAAGTTATTGTTTTACAACAGCAGGGGACGAGTTTATTTATAGTTTCAAGCCCCGTCAACACAGATGTTATAAGAGGCGGTAAGGGGAAGGAATTTTGTCATGGTCTTGTTTTGAAGGAATCCTCTCGCCATTCGCTTGGAGTGACTTCTGGAAACTATGTAAAAGTTATAAAGGGATGGCCGGATGAGAATTCGAAACAACGTTGTTCCGAATGGCAGTCCCAGCTACCACCCAACCAACTTGGTTGAAGCTCTGAAGGAACAATTTTGCCTTTTACTTGGAGTGATACACACAAATCGTGTCACAGTGATTGTACACAAGATCTGGATAGTCCCTAGATCAAACTTAACACATAATTATTTTGTTCCTTATATGCCACCAATTTAATTCTGTCATTATCAACAGCGAAAATAAGAAGTCAGTAGTGGTATATATCATCTGCCTATGAATATGGATGGTAACGGAAAATTTTTACAGGTTTCGTCGGTAATTTATTAAGTTTTTAATCGTACTCTCACGAAAACCAGCCTCTTAAATTCAATCTGCATTCATAAACAAATTCAATCTGCATTTTTAAAAGACATATAATGAGAATAATAACTGTTTCAGGAATCTGGTTCAAAAACGCACTATGCAGAGCCTATTAATACTTATTGTTTTTTATATAATGCGGGAGGCCAGTAAGAGTGACATTACCAAGTAGCAACATTTTAGAGGGGAGGGATTAGAATGCGTTGTTACGTCACCAAGTGACAGGTTGTCCCCACTCCTGTGTTGCCCCCCACTGAACGAACCAACACCGTTAGGTCCCGTTCTCTGATTGGTCACTTTTCGGCTGGTCACGGCTTTCACGCTGGCAATGCAATTTGTATCATGTCATACCACACGAACACGATCAGTTCCCGCTGCCATAACTTAGAGTTAAATGTAGTGTAGTGTTTACTGTCGTAAACACGGAGATGAATACCAATATAAGTAATGAAAAAATTAAATAAATAATTCTATAAGTCATTCAGCCTTATAAATTAATAGAAATATGTGAGTTTTTACAATAAAATAAATACATAACGTCTTTTGTATGCGGACCATGTCGTTTCTCTGGACGTTTTTTTTTCCTTTTCTTTTTTTTTCCTTTTTTTTTTTTTTTTTACTTATGGCTTTACGCTTCGTCGACGTCGAAGGTCATTAGAGGCGAGAACTGGGGACAAGGAAACATCCGTGCATTCGCCTGGAGTGATTTGGGGAAACCATGGAAAAACCAGATCTAGATGTCCGGTCGTGGATTCGAACTGGCGTCTTCCCGAATGTGAGGCCAGAGCGTTAACCGCTCACCACCACTCTTGGTCTCTGAACGTCGTATCCGTTAATTCGGCCATATAAATTACTCTCGTGCTCCTAGACTACATTTATTATTGAGAGCAGTGTTTGAATCGACCATCGGTTTGCTCGGCTTGACATAGTTTCGTAACTACCCAAAAGTGGATTATAAGTCTAAGCATCTTTTTGAATCGCATAAAATTGTTCTAAGTGTTAATTTGTTTATTTATTTCGTAACAACTGATGGGCTAGTTGCGGATCGTCCACGCATTGGGCTATGTGCTTGTAGAAATCGGTATTAAAACCTTAATCAAGATGACCAGAATTCCAGGGTTGGTGTTTTGGTTGGGTCTAGTCTAGTGTTTGCAAAGTGAAAAAAAAACTTTTTTTCTAAATTTGGTTTTTTTTTTCTTTCAGAAAACAAAATATTTGATAAATTATAGTTTTATTTACGGAACTAACATTTTAACGTGTGTTTTAAATCTTACTGAATCATATAATGTCTTACATAATGACTCATAAATGTACCTATATGGGGAACATAATTTTATTGATCCTCTATATCAGTACCACATTCACTAGTATCAGCACTACCAACACTAGTTTGGTCGGTGTCGGATTTTTATGTTTCTTCTTCTGTCTCCTCTAGATCCATAACTTCAGAAATAGTTACATTTTCTTTTACTGGTTGTTCTTGTATTGTTCGCAAAATATTTTGAGATTGCAATCTTAAATTGTGAGCAAAGTACACACTGTACATAAAAACTGCGCCGATATTCTGTTTTACGGTCTTTTAAGTTTGAATTTAAATTTATTATCACACAAAATAGGAGCTTTATTTCTTTTTCAATCGTTGGTTTACGCCAACGGTTACAAGGAAACGATTCATAATTACTGACAATGACTTGGTATCACTATACGCTGTGAATTTAACAAAGTATATGGACATAAGGAAAGCACAATAAGTAATTAAAAGAGGCAAAAAAAAACCGTAGATAAATTTAAAATTCCTATTTTTTTAAAAAAAAGATCCGTACGTCTACAGATAAATTCGTAGGGCTGGCAGCACTAGTTCAAAAAGCGAGTTCAAACTAAACAACGAGGAACGGGGATTCTTTCTCGCGCAACCTAGCCTCTTCGGGAAGTCCCCGTTCGTAAAAACTTCAGTCAATGTTGCCAATATTTTCGTAATTTTTTTTTCAACTGAACCAGAAAAATATAGTAGATTTAAAAATTAAGATAAGTACTTAGTATAAACTCTAAAACAGTCATATTAAACGATAAATGTCTTACAAATTTGAGATTTAGTAGTTATAAAAAAAAACGTGTTTTTTTCATGTGTCTTTTTCAAGTAAGAAAAAACCGTTTTTTTTTACAACACTAGTCTAGTAGCATCTAATCATGTCCGTTATGAAGCTGCTTTAGCTTTAGAGCAAACTGTCGGGTTCATGTAAATACGACAGTATAATTCTTTGCACTATTCAACTGAAATTATTTTTAATATGTCTTAAAACAATAAATAAATTAATCTTTCGTTATGGTCGATATTAACAATATATATATCAAATGGAGATATCTTTGAATTTTATTTCCCCCTTAAAGTTATGTCTTCTATGTATGCTATGTAGTATGGCTGAGATGAAGATGTGAAAAGTAAAAAAAGCATTTGAAGGAAATTAGGAGATTAGAATTTGAAGAAACTATCAAATACAGTGTCAAGTTAAACGTATACCTGTGCAAGTGGATTATTTTTCAAATCGGATTTTCAGTAATCAGCCATTTTCTCTTAATGGAGCTGTTTCAAAAAATGTCAGTAGCTCGGTCAGAATTAAAAAAGAAATTGGTCATCGCGTGTAGGGAAGATACAAACTCAAGCTTACAAGAGTGGAAAATTTTTTGTATAGTGACTGTAATAAAGTGAGCGACAATGTGAAGCATCAGAACGAAAACCTACGTCAAATTACTTTGAGATTAGGTATCAACGCAAAAGATGTTTAGCGGAGGAGCGATAGAGATTGTTGACAATAGCGCGACATATTCGGATAGAAAGACAATTTTAGGAAGAATGGTCGTAATATTAAAAGTCCAAATACCAATGAATAGTGATTGCAATAGTCATTGTACATTTTATTTATTTTATAATTATAAATCGTTTGTTCAATTAATACAGTGAATGTAAAATACGAGCTCATTTTGAAAGGAAAATATAAATTAAATTGTGAAAATAGGAAGACGGTTCATTTTAATATTAATAAGAAAAAGGAAGTGTATTTAGCAAAAAGTAAATAAGAAAGGTTTATTCTCATTTGTAAAAATAGTTTTGATAGGAAACGATATTATTTGAAAGGATATTTTGTTCATTAGGCCTACTGTTATTTTTATTTGCATAGCAGAAATACGAGAATATAAAGAGTAAAAATAATCAGTGATGAAGTATAAGGACAAAGAATCAATGAAAGGGAAGACAAAGCAAACAAACAATATAAAATTAAGTAAAACAATTTTATTAAAAAGGTAATTTTTAATGAGTCTGCAATACAAATAGATGGCGGTTAGTGATGTTATCTAGAGTACAGTTTATTATTTTTGTATATGAGGAGAGTAGATAGTGACTGAATTCAATTGACTTCATTCACACCAAATCTTCCGAAGGACACCGTAGAAAGACCAACAAGTTTTATGTCACAAACCGACGGCAGATCACCATCAACTTGGGACTCGTAGTATGGTCACTTTCCGAATAAATAAAATTTAGTTTACCACTTATGGCTCCAACCATCATGTTCAGTGTCAGGCAATGTCACAATGACTTAGCGAAATCGGCCAGGAATCGAGAATTGGATGGTATAACAAAGGCGAATAAAACGAAATGACTGAGGGGCGATATGTTTGTAATACGACCAAGATGAGAGCATTATTTTGACATTCAAAATTGGCAGCAATAGGAATTGAAACAACCCGGGAGAATCATACGAACAAAAGGCTATGAAATAGAACCTTGTTTTTTTTCTGCAATATGCTATTATAGTAACATTAGGGAACAAGTAAGATTAGTTACTACAGTTTGCTGAAGCATCAACAATTTACTCGTTTACACATCTCTTTTCATTAGTCCTTTAACTCTAAATCTGAGAAATTTTACGTGATAACAATTTTTTTGCTTCTCGGACGCAATGAACTTAGACATCCGTTTCTAGCATCATATGTCGACAACAACCATTATTATAAAAAAAACTCAGTATCACCTCACTATTTTTAAAACTTTATCCTTTATAGTTATGTCACTTTTGTCACTGCCGATCTTGATTTATCTTCAAGTATCTCATCACAACGTTCCGTCGCAAAACAAACCAAACCATTTCTTTCGCTTCTTAGTATAACCACCACAATCGCACCGTTAGTCGTCTTGAATTTTAGCGGGGGATGTACTGCTGTTCCTTCTATAGTGACAATTTGGCTACAATGAGTACCTGCCACGTTTTGTTTCACGTGACTATTTTGTAAGCCCTCCGGTGAGAGCGCTTGTTGGGAAGAATGTTTTTAACTTGTTTGGAATTTGTATCATCATTATATTAGACTGTTTCCAAATACTGGTATTCTCTTCTTCTGCTGTGGAAAAGTGATACTACTCGGAGGTACTTAACGTGTGTAAAGTTTATCCATTACTGAGTTGTTAGGCCTGTAATTCGTGTACCAATGACCCATTAACTGGCAATTTTTGGAATTTCAGAACCTTGACAGATTCGTACCAGTGTTGCGGCTCCCACTACTTGCAATACCATAATTTTTGTCGCTGTTCATCTTTCAACATGTGGGAAACTTCTGAAGTATGAATTAGATAAATAAATTAATCACAGAGCCCAATAGGTGAATTGTTAACGCCCGGTCGTGACATTCAGAATAACGTAGGTTCGATTCCCAGTCCAGACATCACTTAAGCCGAATACCAGGATTATTTCTTCAAAAAGTGATGACACCCTTCTTGTTACTTTCACCAATAATAACCTCGACAATCAATACAACTCATAAAGTTCTAAAGAAAAATGTCAAGTAATTTAAGAACAGACTGTTCAATAGAGGAAGAATCATTCGATATTAAGATGTTCGTTCTATGTATAGTCGGAATAATGGCTAAAGTGGGGAGCAGCAGTTCTTCGTTTGTTCGAGGTCCAAACCTTGTTGTCGCTGCAAGAATTGCATTGCACTGCACTGGAGGGGTGGACAGACTGGTATCCTGATACGTCTGCAGCCATATCAACCTCAAAGCCCCGTTCGCGTTTTGGACACACAGCCACTGTGAGTGCGCTTTCACTTTTTAAAAAGAGGTGCGACTAACAAAACATCATTTCCTGGTTTCGTCAGAACTTGTCCAGAACGCCCGCGGCGATACGCACTTTCACGCCAGGATCAGGAGACAACTCGGGCGGCAAGCTGCCGAATTCGGCCCCCACCACCACGTCTACCGTACACGGCACGCCGGCCGCAACCACTGTGAAGTCCGAGCACCAACGTGGGACCTTGCGCGCTACTTGAATCAACCATGAAGGCATTTAGCCTTTTGTGCTGCATGATAACTGAGTTAGATATAACTCCTAAGCTGTGATCATCTCACAGAACGACACAACAAAATAATAATAATAATCCTAGGTGTTAAAATCTAAAAAGGTTTGGTTAGATCGAAAATTATTTTTTTATCACCTTCTGCACATCAACATTTAGAAAATACCTATGAGAATTCACATAAGAAGTCCCGTATCGCCATTAGTTTCAAAAGTTTCTTTCTTCCTGTCTGTATTTGTTCGTTTCAACTGCATCTTGTTCCAAAAATTCTTGGAATGGATCCTTTTATGTTTTTCCTTTATTCTGAATACATTCTATTCTATACTTGTTACTTATTCTACTAACTGAATTTGTTAAGTGGATGGTCTCAAACATTATGATAGGTGGATAAGTTGAATAGGGAGTCCTACACAAAAGAGTAATGAGATTGATTTTATTGTATAAACAATCTTAGAGACAATTTTATTAACTGTTTGAGATTGTTTTGTGTTTAGTTAAGAGATTTAAAGAGATCTCAACGTTGCAGCTTACATTAAACTGCAGTTAGTAGACGGAATGCACATAAAGATTAAGAAGACACCACATGATCATGCTCTGTTCAGATCTAGGAAATGTTGCATCTAGTTATAACATCATAAAACAACATGAAATGTGATGAACACATAAAATCGGTCATTGATAAAGTTTATTCTAGAGCGCTATTCATGAGACGAATTTGCAAATAAAACTGTTCGTCGTAATATGATGTATTGTTATGCTCTCTCTGATCCGTATTGCAAGAAAATGATTTATACAAGTATCGAGGGTATGCGAAGAAGATACATGCGGTTTGTGACTGCTTGTTACAGTCATTATGAAAGTTTCATGGAATTTATACACAAACCGAACTGTAATTCTCCGGTACTGCGACGACCTGGTTTCCAGACGAATTTATGGAATAACATGTGAACGATTCCTCAAATTTACAAATACAGTGAAATACTTCTCCTACATACTTGGGACGTAATGATGGGATATATAAATGTCTTACTGATGGATATATAAAATCTTTCTTCCCTCGTGCCATTAGGAATTGTAATGCAAAGAATGGAGGTTACTTTGAATGCATAATACTCTCTGCTACCCACATTTTTTGCAGAGTTTGAATATTCATGTAGAATCTTGTTCATATTAGCTTAATTTGCATACACTTACTGTATGTATAACAGGAATTTTTGATCACCTCATTAGTCTTATTAATAATGGAAAAATAATTAAATTGACAGAACTTGAGTAATTAATTTCAAAAAGCATAATAGATTAGAACATACTAGAAATATAGTTCACGACTTTTATAAAAACTGCAGTGAATTAGCTGGATGGTTTCTGCTTTCCAGTTCAATAAGTACACAGTACACATATAAGAAAATACAAAATATTATAGATAGATCACCGTGTTTTTAGACAACAGGATTCATTAACTTCCTTTGGTTATTTCGTTCTTAATAAACATGATAGTCGGGGGAACATAAAGTAAAGTAAGACTATCTTAAAAGCTTTATGATTCATAGTTGGTACATTTCCAAGGGACGGGAAAGTACGGGATATGATCCATTCGAGAAACTATAACAAGTTAAATATGAGTGCTTGATTAGGAATTTGAATCGTAATGCTGGAATTACTCACTTGTCGTAATTTCTGATCGGTAACATTATCACCTCGCTATAGCTGCTCGGTTGCATCTATCCAGTTTGCTCCGTTCTTACCTGCCCCTAAAAGCCACTGGGCCTCTAGTCCTCAGTGATAGGATTGCAACCTAATTTGGCTGCGGTTACAGTGTCGTGGATTAGAATACGGCCTTGTGCGTGGTTGATACTGAATTATGTTTTTCCCTTACTGTAATAAACATAAAACACGCGAAATGACGCCTGACACAATGTTTAAAGCATTAAAAATACTTAAGGCTGATCTGATGACCGCAAAGTGCGAATGAGATTTTGTTTGTGACCTACATTCTGTTCCAGTCTTCGTCTGAAATTATTTTCTTTATTAATTACTAGCATTTGCCCACTGCTTCACGCGCGCGTGCCTTGGCAGGTGTAGAAATTATTTACCGATTTTATTCTCTTATCAGACATTAACGTGGAAAGGCATGAACTGTTAATGTATTCTGAATAGTTTCGTTTGTTTCGGTTAATACGTTAGGTCGGTTTTCATACTGATGTCAGAGAGTTGTTTTATTCATATTTTAACGTGATGCAATTGATTCAATAGTAGAAAAGGTTCCTGAAAAATTAACAGTAGTAATTCGTGGTTGTAATTATTGTGCGAAGTATAAACATTTATTGTTTAGAAAGGCTTTCACGGTTCAAACGACATTCTTTCTTCTGTGCGCTTTCAGAAGCTATGGATTTAGCGTATAGAACCCGGTTATAGGTCAATCGCTTTTCTCGGTGCAGGTTACTTTCATTTGCTCTAGCTATTTCATCTCGTTCTCTTTGACGTTGCAGACGATGTTGTCGGTCTATTTCACTCTCATTTAGCCGATTTCGGCGACATCTCTTAGCTGCAGAAGTTGACCCCGACAGATTAGATCTCTTTCGCAAGGGCATATCATAAACTTTTATACTTACCCAACTCACAGCACTAACAATTAAAACGTTTTCACAGCTGCAATTATCACTATGCGTGAACTTTGGCTGCGAGTATATAGATGAGCATAAAATTGGTTACAATATAGAATATCTGTGGTAGTAATAAATAATATTATTTCTGAAAGCAATACTTAACTCAGCTAAAACATAATATTTTTAAATGCTGATATGGAGGATTCCACGTTAACCGTGGTACCGAAAATTTAAATGGATATATAACAGTTGTAACGTTAAGAAAGCTGATATTATAATCATTATGTGTAATTTTTTGGCGATTTTATGTGTAAACTTTGCCTGGGATTATATAGCTAGGTATAAGCTTTGTTAAGGATGTATCTGTGGATATAATGAAAAATATTGTTTCCATGATACTTAACTAACAAAAGTTTATTTTTAAATGTGGATACCGAGGATTGCAAAATAACCGCGGTGCCATAAATTTATGTTAATATAGCAGTAATCTACGACTTAGTCCTCTTGGAAGTGTGCTGAAATATAAAAATTCGTTACCAATAATCACAGCATCTCAATTTTTCTGATTTATTTATTTTTTGTTGTTTTTTATTTTTTGTTGTTTGGATATTGGTTTTATTTTATGTTGATACACCATCAATTATTCCTGCTTTAAAATAGAAATTTACGTGAATTGGAGCTACTCTCGATTTCAAATCGTCGTATCATTACTGTCATTATTTCAGTCAGATATAATTAATCAAAAAATGTCGAGATGTGATCATGGTACAGTTTATGTAGTAACGTGCATGTAACTGAAACAATTATTTCTGAGTGGCAACATTATCGCAAGTTGTGAATCGCTTGAAATGCAACCTGACAGCTGATATGATGCTTTGTTATAGGCCTAAGAGACGATGCCTGCAGCTTTATAATCTACGCGGTGTAGCATTAGGATATGAAACATTTTTAATTTAAGTTTCTTTCAATATAGCCGTATTTTCTATGTAATTATTTCAGTCGCATGTAAGTACCTGGCGAAACAACAGCCTGGACCAGATGACAATTGACTCGTTTTGTTTAGCATCAGGCATAACGGGTTTAGTTTTAAAATTTACGCGGTGTAGAATAGAATTTTAGGATGCCTAGTTATATTTGAAATAAAAATTCGTTACCAATAATCACAGCATCTCAATTTTTTCTGATTTATTTATTTTTTGCTGTTTGGATATTGCTTTTTATTTTATGTTGATACACCATCAATTATTCCTGCTTTAAAATAGAAATTTACGTGAATTGGAGTTAATCTTGGTTTCAAATCGTCGTATCATTATTGTCATTATTTCAGTCAGATATAATTAATTCAAAAATGTCAAAATGGATCACGGTACAGTATATGTACTAATGTGCATGAAACTCAAGCAATTATTTCTGAGTGGCAAAATTATCGCAAGTTGTAAATCGATTGAAATGCAACCTGGACAGTGATGACAGCTGATATGCTTTGTTATAGGCCAAAGGGACGATGCTTTTAGCTTTATAATTTACGCGGTGTATCATTAGGATATGAAAAAAATTTTATTTGAGTTTCTTTCAATATATCCGTATTTTCTATGTAATTATTTGAGTCGCATGTACCTGAATTTTCGGATGCCTAGTTATATTTGCACGTTATAGCCACGAGACATATTAATCGAATAAAGTACTTCCAAATATGTGCAATTCCGCACAAGTCATTATGAAAGAAGTATGTTTTATTACTTGCTGATATTTATAATAGCTGTTTTTCAGACATCGCTCTTCGAGAAAAAACTGAATTTCGTATTAAGTATTGGCTTATTGTGGCTGTAGTGTACAGCGTTCACGTAGCAGTTTTGTTCCAGAGACAAACTGTATAACAGTCTACCAGAGACAATACATGTCGTCTTCAATATTAGTAATATAACTTTTTCGTAATTCAACAGACCTGTTACGATTCAAGTAAATGCTGATAATACTTGATTCAGGTATTCTTTTTATTTTGAAGTACTGCGGTCCAGAAAAATGAATCGCAGAAGTAAAAAAAAAAAAGGGAAATCCTAAATTTTATCAGGTCTCTTTATGAAAGGAGTGACCGTCTGAATGTGTATAATTATCTGTGGTCTACAGTTTCACATTTCTGAAGTTTTTTACTGACTTGCTTCTTCCCATGGTACATATTAGTCGTTAGCTACTTCTGCAGATGTTGATCAGCAACATTAGCTTTAAAAATTTGGAAACACCATGCAAATTGATGCGGTAGTTTTTGCGTTATTAGAGATCAAGCCTCACTACAAACGCAGCTTGCTTACAGATTTATAATAGTATATAGATATAGATTCGAGCTATCTACTCGCGGTATATTACACAATAACTATCAGTGGATTAGCCGGCCTCGGTAGCGTAGGGGCTGCTGGAGCACTAGCTCCGCGTGCCGAAGGTCGCCGGTTCGAATCCGGCCGCGGGCATGGATGTTTAAGTGTTGTGTGTGTGAATGTTCTGTCCGTCCTGTGGTGTCCACACTTAGGAATCACAAACGTACTGGAGAACTAATTCACTTGAAAAGATGTCATAAATACATTGAGCTGCCTGAATGGCTCAGTTGCCAAAAGAAGAAGAAAAAAAAACTATCTATGGATGCTACTATAGTAGAATTTTGAACAGGTTAAACAAAATTTGATAACGATGTTGAATGCATTGTTCTTAAGCGTCACAAATGTTAAAATATTTAAAAAGAAACAAGAAAATATAATTCTTTAAATCAACTGTGCAGCAAATGAGTTTTTTTAAAGGTTATCTAATTCATACCTTTCCGTTGTTCGTAAGGGTTGTTTGCCTTAATAAGAAGAAATGTTTATAAATTGCTACCTACAGGATCCATCATAAAATTAAATGTTTACTGGTGAATTCCAAACCAGTAATTAATTTTTCAAGATTGGACAGACGTATTCTGAATATGCTAAAAGCTGGCCATTTCACTGAATGTAAAAAATGTGTTCTGCTCTATTATCCAATATAAGTTTCGCCATAATCCTACCTGCAATATGTCCAACAGCTAAAAAATAAGCCGACCTGGTATTTAATTTCTGTTTTAAGCCCCGAGACAAATTTGGATAGCCGTCGGAAGCGCATTACGCATGGAAATTTAGGGTCCTTAACTTTTCAACCGGTTTTTGTAGGGAACACAAAACGTTGGGTATGTGACACACAGGCATTTCTTCTGCTTGTATTATACATAGTTAGCAGATGGCTACATGACGGCAAAGCAAACCACTAAATTCAAACGGGAAGAGACTTTCATCCTGACCTCCACTGTGAGGTATTTGAATTTAAAACCTGGAGGGTGAGTTTATCTTCTTTGTGTTCCGAACGAGTGAAAGAGATGGAATATCCTCAGCTAGATCTTAATCATATATATATATAAATAGACGTGTGTTTTCCTATATTTCACTTTTCAGCCACCACTACCTAGCACAGATCACTGCTTTTTGTGTGTGGAAGTAGCATGGAGTTTCCTGTCGTGCACAACGTTGGCCGAATGTCGATAGCTGTGGGGATGTGGGAGATATGATGGTTAAAAGTTGTCGATGCAGGGCATTTTTGTATTTCGACCAAAGTGTCTCTGTATATGTCACTCTGCTGCCACAACTACATAGCATAGATCATTGGTGTTTGTGTGTGGTAGTAGTATCATGTCTCCTATCGTGTACTATGGTGGTTAGATGTCGGTAGCTGTAGGGATGTGGGAGATATGGTGGTTGAAAGTGGTCAACCAGCGGCACTTTCATATCTCTACCAAAAAGGTATGTGTCATAGTATATCACTTTTCAGCCAAAACTATCTAGCGCACATCATTGGTGTTTGTGTATGGTAGTAGCAGAGAGTCACCCGTCGATCATAATGTTGTCCGAATTTCTATCAAGGATATTTTGGTATTTCGACCAAAGCCATGTGTGTCTGTTATTTTACTTTGCTGCCTGAACTACATAGCGCAGATGAGTGGCGTTTGTGTGTGGTAATAGCATCGAGTCTCCCAACGTGCATTATGGTGATTAGATGTCGGTAGCTGTCAATCCAAATTCTTTATAAACACGAACGAAGTCGTGGGTACCAGCTAGTTTCTTTATATACAATACTGTGGAGAAAGTGCTGCATTCGTACAAAATTTAGGGGCTGTGATCGAGTTTTGCTAACACAATTTTCTGAGCAATTGGGAGTCAATCTGAATGCAATCTCACAATTCTTTAACGTAGAACCTTCTTATTGGACTGGGCAGTATTGAATCTGAAGTGTCACTTTGCATACTACACAGCGCATCAATAACCATTAAAACTGGGCTGCTGATTCGTGTAGAATTACGCTTTACCTTCAAAGTACCGTGGTTTTCATTTTTATTTTAAGTAAGTTAATAACTTACTATATTTTACACAAAGCTTTTATTTCTATCCTTTCTGCTTATATATTATTTGTTTATTGCTTTTCGCCTCATTGGCATCAAGGACGAAAGGACTGGGGGCAATGAACTGGAAGGAATTCGGCCATTACCGCTTATAGAAACCATCCCACTATTCGCCTGTAGTGATTTTGGAAAATGATAGAAAGCTGAAGTCCGGATAATCGGATGAAGATTCGAACCTGCGTTCTCCCGAATGCGAGGCCAGGTCTCTCCTACCAAGCTCGGTTTCTGCATAGCAGTGACATTTGTTGTGATATAATGCTTATTTTAACATACGGCCTTTGGTCTGAAAACTTTTCGTATTATATTTTTTTCCTCCTTAGCTTGTGAATTATTTTAAGTTATAATGATGAATTTGTAAGTAGCTTATATTTGCAAACGTCGATACACTCTTAATTTCCTTGAATTTTGTTGTTTTTGAGCAGTAAGGTACTAACCTGGAATAAAGTTTTTCGAAGTAGTTCACAGGACGGGTATGTTCGGCTGTTGTACTGGCCGGAACGATGAGTGTGCTGATTTGGCAGTCGATACAAGAAGCCATTACACGTCTATTGACGAGGCTGCGAGCTCAGCCCGAGAAGAAGCCACGGGGAGCCGTCACGTACTCCGTGACTTGCCAGTCACCAGCCTCAACATTAGCGAGAGAAAAACTAAGAAAACTACTGATGCGTAAATTATTCACAAAGAAAGGACGCAGATAAAGTATAGCAAAAATCGTGAAAATTATCTGACTTATAAGACCGATGCATTCTTTTCCTGCTGACTAATAGTTGTGAGACAGGGACACTATATTAAATTACAACAGAAAAACTTAGAACCGTCCAAAGAGCTATAGAAAGATGAAGGCTAGATTTCACTAGAAAAAAAATAAGAAAAGAGAAACCGTGGTGAGATCAGTTACGAAGGTCACAGATATATTTAAGAAGACAGCCTTTTTGAAGTAGCCGTCTATGTTTCTCTGAGGAAATATAAAAGATGGACAAAACCAGTGTTGGAGTGGAGCCAAAAAGATCGTCAGAAATCAAAAAGGCGTGCGCAGGGTTGCTGGAGTTTACTGGCAGAGAGTCACACACGACCGATCTATACTGTTCAGTTCTAACACATAAACTCTAGAGGTCACATCATTTCATGATTTAACTGGATGATAAAGGTAATAATTTAAATATTGCCTCTTTGAAGTCAGAAGATTAAGTCATCGTAGAATATTATAAGCTACTATTTCTGAAAATCGTAACACTTAGAAAGAATGGTACGAATCACTTCAAAATCGGAAGAAGTGTAAAATAGTGGAACCATAATAAGTGGTTCAGATTGCAGAGAAGGGCGTGCAGTTAGGCCCAGCAGCGCCCTATTTTTTTATACCAGAAAGTTCAGTGTTACGCCACGCTCAGTTGGTTCAGAGTCATCAAACGAAGTGGAAACGTGTAAGGGAATTGCAGGTTTGCCTCGTCGACGTCAAAGAGCACAATATCAGCATATGAGTGGTCTCTGGGAAACGAGTTTGTTGTGCCGTGACAGTGCAGCTTGTACAGGGAACGCTGCTACGACAGTGATGATTGTGATGAACCAGCGGATAGAAGAGGGTCGTACACAGGATCGTTCAGTGAGATTTAGAGCCGAAGGCACTGCCCTTCTTGCTGGCAGATCTACAAGTCATATTTCAGCAGCACAACGCCAGACTACATGTAGCGAGGAATGTGCAAGCGTTCTTCGAAGAACGACGAGTACTACTGTTTCCCTGGCCTGCGCGTTCTCCTGACATGTCTCCCATCGAACATTTCTGTGTTGTGATTGGCGGCCACTTGTTCCTTCTGGTTCCCCAGCAACCGCTGTCAATGCTTTGTGAACGCGGCCACAAACCGAATGGCTGTGTGTTCCCCCGCATCATATCCAGGCCCTCTTTGATTCTCTGCCACGACGTCTAAAGGATGTGATCACAGCACGTGGCTGCTTAATACCGTACTGAATTCTCATGATCAAATAGCATGTACTATACAGTTCTGTAATTATAATTATTTGTGTATTGTTACGTCACTGATCTATGGATTAAATCCCATTGTTATCCTCCTTGGCGTTACAGCTTTTATATACTGAAGTGTTCCCTATGTTAGGAAAGCGACTTCTCGACCTTACTGTGGCCGTTCACTACCAGTTATTAATTTCCAAATAATATTAAGATTAAAAAAATCAGGTGGGCGCCAGAGATTGGAGTGTACCCTATTCTGAGGGTAGCGACATCCAGATCCCAAAGTATTGTTATTTAAACATGAATTATTGAACAACTAGAATTATTAATAAAGTCAAATGACGCATTACATTATTGGATGGGATCTATTGAAAACAAGGTTCACAATCTGACTTTACGTTTTATTTATGTATTTTAATTGTTTCGCTGACAAGATTTTACAAAGATTAATTTTCTTTTTGCAACACACGGGTATATAACTTTCTCGGTGGAGCAAGAGAGTCTGTCTCGGGGCGATAAATAGGGTAAAAAAAACGACGATGATGCAAAAGTTCCTTTTTCTGAATGGTGGTTACCGTGCAGGCGAATCTACGTTGTGCAGTCGGTGGGTTGACCAGCTCTCCATCACGGCCGGCTGCCTCACTGCTGTCCCCAGTAGTCAGCTGTTCGGTCGATCCACAACTCTCCGTCGGTAGTCAACAAGTCCCCCATGTCTTCTCGCGCTGCCTCCAAGAAGCGTCGTTTTCCGCCCCCTCCTCATGACGTCTGCCAATCACTGTCTTTGGAGGGAAGATTTTTCCGCTGGTTGGCTCAGGACATGCAACAAAACCGCCCTTTTTTTTGTAATAAAAATACACATTTTTCCTATTGGCTGTGTACTCCCTGGCTTCCCCTCACCCTTCATTCTTGGATGCAGATATACATTTTTATTTTATTTGTTTACTAAAACAGCCCAGGCTCCCACTCCATCTTGAGTCTCGGGTCTTGTCACGAGGCTGTTATGCCATAAGTCACATTTAATGGAAACACTCAGGGGCTGGCGTTCCCCAAACACCAGCAGAACCTCCCCTGGGACCGGGGACCGACACACACCAGACGAGAAAAGAAACACGCTCACCTCTGGCTCTCGCGGATCATTACAATACAATAGTGTTTTATCTCTGCAAAGGGCCGTATTTCGAAATAAAATTAAATATTGGCGTTTAAACGGGCAATACTAAACATCCGTGGACACATAATGTATTCCAGTGAAGTGTTAACCCGTTTAACTTCAAAGTGTTATTTCTGAATCACTATATTATTAAGTAGGCACATTTTAACTATTCACCACCAAACGTTTTGAGACTGTGACACGTTTGTTCTACGAATGACGACTTGAAATACGTGGTCGTAGAAAGTTCATAAGAGTACACATTACAACATTAAATACTGAGCAATAAAGAAGATATTGTGGTGCTTCAGCATCCATCCTGTTTCTTGATTTCATTCCAGCTGAGTATATTTATTCTTAAAGCTAAAGCAACAATGAAAGAAGCGCATTATGATTCGAGTCAGGACATCAAACAGATTGCAAGTAATTCAGGTGCAACACTAAGGACTGTTTCAAGTTTTCGTAAATTAATTTTCAGCTGTTTATTAAGTCAAAATAAGAATATTTTGTCTAATCATTAGTAAAAACTTCAGTAGCTTCGTGTCTGATTTGACATCAGTTATGGCTTCAGTGTGAATACACTACTGAAACATGACTTTAATATAAATTAAATTTTAGGCACAGTGTTTCATATGAAAAAGAACTTTGGTCACCAACAAGCAATTCGCAGCTTATCGTGAAATCAAACAGATTTATCTTCATTAATAAAGTTTCGTGTATAGCAAATTTGCAGTAATGAAAGAGTTAGTGGTCATTAAAATCTACAAAAGGTGTTCTATTTTATCTATTAGTATAGTCCATAGTTATGATTTGTCCAGTAAATCTTGAAAACTGTTCTTCTAACCAGCAACCATAAACCGAATTGACAATCTTCCTTCATTTCTCTTCCGGCACTTTTGGAGCATACAAAAACGCAGTATGACGAATATACTGATAACAACATTTGACACTTTTTATAGTAAGAAATCAGTTGATTTCTGTTGATTTGAGAACATATTGCGTTAAATCTAAGGCGGGAAAGGTCTGGGGGCAAGGAATTCCGCTATGGCCTTTTGAAGGAGCAATTCCAGGATTCACCTTGGGGAAATCATGGAAAATCCAAATTTGGGAATCGAAACTGGGTACTACCGAATGCAAGGCCAGAACTATAGCCGTTCACACACCACGCAAGATTTCTTACTTCACTTCTGCCGTAAATGGAAACGGAGAGTCCTTACGAGAAATAAACATGAAAAAGAAAAATGCCGTTTGCTTTTACCCAACAGCAATCAGAGTTCAGGATTCGTTTTATGATGCACTTATTTTTATGTGACTCGGCGTTCAAGTAATTTATGAAGCGACCGTGTTCTCTGTTAATGCAGGATTTTATTACGTCGTTTAGATGGCATCAAGGACACTTCGCAGTTCTGTTGAGTGCACAGGTAGAGCCAGAATTGACCCTGCAAATATTCACCAAGGCCTGACAAAAAATTAGTGCTGCCACTAGCTCATTGTAGAAATCCGTAAAATGGCAAGAAATCGGCATCAAATGACACCAATCCATGATTAAAACAGGGAAGTACTTTAAATGAGTATGGTTGTGATAGCACGTAGTTTCTGTCTCATAGAGATTTCAATAGCATTGTTGTCTAGCGGTTTAAATGTTTTGTCACATAATCGCACGTGAATAATGGCACAACGATCCCATGTCATTTTCTTGAGATCCAGTGGAATCGTTAACGAGCCACTGTTCAGCTGATCTTACTTTTGGACTTCAGTCGATATGTAATGTAATTGTACAGGGTGATTATACTTAAAGTTTAAGTTTAATAAAAACGCTTTAAAAAACGAACCACTGATTAGAATGACGTCAAAATTGAACGGCGTATTATTGAAGAAGGGGGAAAGAACATGAACGGTGATACTGCACCAGTAGCTCTGCAGAAGTTCAGGACCCTCAAGGGTATGAAAAAAGGCGTTGGACCGATGACTGTTTTGGGTCTGGTGAAAATGATGAAAAAATTAGTAAATTCAGGTTCGTTTGACGTGCAGTCTGGTAGAGGAAGGAAAAGATGTGATTCGGCGTTAGTTGAAGAAGTATCCACAGCAGTTCAGGAGGCGTCGAGCGGTGGTGTGCAACCATGCAGTGCACGGAGAATTGCCCGAACATTGAACAGGCCTGTGAGCACGGTGCATAACATTCTACTAAACATCCTGCAATGCTATCCGTACAAAATTGTCATGTACAGGAGTTGTTTGCTTCTGACCTGCCAGCAAGAGAGGGTTTTGATTTGGAATTTCTTGCTCGCATGGAACTGGACAATGATTGGCCGTGGAAAATTCTGTGGACAGATGAAGACCATATCCATCTGACGGGATATATTTTACGATTTGTCATTTGTAGACGAAACTCTGATGCTTACAGCGCCATCTGTCACTAAAATTTGGAACTATTTTTATTTATTTTTTGGTTCATGTTCTTTCCTCCTTCTTCAACAATACGCCGTTCAATTTTGACGTCATTCTAATCTGTGGTTTGGTTTTTAGAGCGTTTTGAAACTTAAACTTTAATTATAATCACCCTGTAGATTATAGGTAAGACATAGTTATTTACTCCCCTTTTCGGCGTTGTAAGGATTTCCAGGAATGATAAGATAATTCTGCAACCGCAGATAGATCACATGCATGTCCTACTATACGACAAAATTTTATTTCAGCAAAAGTCTCACCATTTTCGAGACACAATTTAAAGTCAACATTTGGACTGGGATATTAAACGGGCAACTGATAGGCCCCTATGAGCTGCCGCAATCTTAAACAGGAGAAATTTGTCTCGACTTTTTGGAAAATCAGCTGCCGAGTCTTTTGGAAGATGTGCCGCTCGCAGCCAGGGAAGAATTGTGGTTGCTAAACGATGGCTGCGCAGCACATTACACCCGAGCGATCCGAAACCACCTTAATGAAAGGTACCCAAGCAGGTGAATCGGATGCCTCGGTCCTATTTTATGACCATCAAGATCGCCGGACCTGAATACATTTTTTTTATTTTTATTGGGGCTGCCTAGAAGATTTAGTTACGCGACGGAGGTAACTTCGATTACACAGCTGCGTGAGAGAATAAAAACAGCTGCGGAACACATTAACCGCAAAGGTTATGTTCGCCGAATAAACAGATCATGTATCAAAAAAATTTAGGGCGTGCATAAGAGCAAATGGCGGCCATTTTGAACAACTTTTATTATTAACGAAATAAAAAATATTACTTGCATTTATTCTGTCTATTATTTGTATGCACACCATAGCAAAAACCATTTTTTAAATCACTATCATCATTTTTTTTTACTACATGTTTAAAATGCACAATGGTCTCTTTAGCAGATTTAACTACCGTAAAACAATCATTTTAAAAGAAGTATAAAATAATTATACCATTTAAGATTTTTTAATATTTTTTTTTAACATTTTAAGAAAAAAAGGAAAATTGTTTTAGATGACTAAATTTTTTAAAAAAGGCTACAAAAACTCTTAATTTGTAAAAATTGCATGAAATAAACTGAACAAAGTCACATGTTTCGAAAAAATTGAGAAAAATCAATACCTCGAAAATGGTGATACTTTTACTAAAACAAAATTTTATCATGTAGTATGACCTATCTGTGGTTGCAGGATTATACTTTCATTCCTGAACACCCTGTATATCCTGGAGATTATAGAACAGTATGATTTCTTTGACATGTGAAACTTTTACTGTGACTTGGTGATTAATGAGAATGTAACGCAATACTGGGAGAGGTCACCCGTGAAGACGGCTAGCTCTACGAACTACCATACACTGACAGCGTGATCAACAAGTAGCAGCAATAATGCAACGCAGACTATCAGATAAGAGGAACGTGCTGCCTAATAGTGTAGCTACATATTCCGATTTAACTTTGGGTTAACTTGTTTAAATGAATCTGTGACTACCATTGCAAACAAATGATAGGCACTGGAAGCAATGTGTCAATCACTTACACTAAAAATACTGCGCTTCCTCTGTTGCCCTGATAATGACATCCAGGACAAATTCTTCAAAGTTTTCCGTTAGTACAGTATATTTATGCACGTTTTATTTCTTAATTAATTGTTTATGAATAACGCCAATGCAACTGTTTTCTACTTGATTAATGCAGTACGCTTTTCGGCTCTTTTCAAGATATCATCAGCAATGAATCTGTGTTTAAATGTACACATCATATTTGAAACTTATTAAATTATGGCTGATGTAATAGTAAAACTGTAACTATGATGGTTGTTAAATAGTTACTATTTACAGTGTTGATGTAATGGTTTATAACAGTGTAACTTTAAATGAAGATTCGACGATGATGATGCCTCTACGAGAATTGAAACGCGTACGGTATTAAACAAACAGAAAACTGTTGAATTGACGTTATTCATCAACAACTAATTAACTTGCAACATCATTAAATTGTATTATTTCTCATTAGAAAATACTGCAACTGATATGCATAGAGTGAGACGAGAGTATATCTAAACGACGTTTACCGGGAAAAAATTGAAAGTAGTTTTTCTTCGCCCATGGGCATAGCGATTGGTTGGTTGTGAGGAGGAAAACGACTAGCTTGTGCTGTAGCAGGTTATCTTTCCCGCACCTGCCTGGAATTACTAACAAGCAAGGAGGACATTCAGACCGCTTGTTATTCAGGTATTTTATGCTTAATTCTTGCCGCTCTGGAATGCCTTGTAAGGTTGCAGGGAGACCGTGGGACACGCTGCATTAGTTTTTATTTCAATCTTCAGAAAACATAGCGATAAAACATCAGAACCAGGCTGATAAGTTAAACTGAAAAGAATTCATCTCGAAAAGGAATTAATATTATGCGTAGTATTTTTCTATCAACTTCGCCACTGATCACGAATGCTACATATTCTTAATTAACAGCTCGTGTAACGGTAACACAAGTAATCACTTTGACGAAAGTGCATGAAGTATCCAAGCTTATTCTGACATCAACACGGGATACAAATCAGCTATGATTTTCTGACAGAAACAACTGGTGTATCTTTATTTTTTTATATGCTATCACCAAACGTTTTCTTTCGTTGACTGTTACTTAAAGTAATTATTATTAATTTACCTTTACGATAATATGTCTTTTTGGTCCTTTCCAGCCAGGACGAGAACATCTTACGATTTAGTTTGTACTTATATTGTTAACTATCTCGTTACAGTTTTTAAAAATTCTTCGTTTCTTACTATAATAATATACCTATTCTTGATAAGTACACTTCTAATTCCAAATACTCGTCAATTCCGCAGGTTAAACCAAATACAACTCTTATTTCACAACTTATCATACTTAATCATAAACCAATTACAACTTCCACTTCTGCGCGACTTATTCGTCTGTCGACGTAATAAACTTCATACAATTCGATGGGTTTTTCCAGTTACAGTCCAGATAAATGTTTATAATTTCAGCAGCTTCATCCAAGCTAAGTCAAGCCATCCAAGGATCACTGATCTGATCTTATCCTTTCTAGACTTTATAATAATTCCTTTTCCTCGACACTAAATCGACCAATTACTCGAGATACTCATAAAATAGAATTACTTCGTAATTTATAATTCGTAATACAATATATAAGTACATTATTTCATGTTTAATCTTGTCAATATATGGCCATGACGTATGACCGCAACAAGTTCGATACACATAAGAACGCAGTTTTTCTCGGCGTTGAGAATATAAAAATTGTTCTCGGGTGACTAGCCGAGTTCAAGGAGTGCTGTAATTACTCTTACAATTGCATAATATTTCGGTGATCTGATTCGCTGTCGCAATCTTCTGGCAAATCACATCGCCGAAATATTATGTAATTATAAATGTAATTGCAACACTCCTTTAACTCGGCTATTCACCCGAGAACAAATTTGATATAAGTTCGATATACAAGGGGTGATCAAATAAAAGGTACGAAACGACACGGTGGGTACAAATGTAGACTTTATTCAAAATATACACCATAGGCCTGAGCACAACGATCCCACTGATGAACAAGCTGCAGGATTCCTTGTTCCCAGAATTCCTGTGGCCGTGACGAGACCCAGTCCTTCACAGCGTCCTTGAGTACGTCGTCCGAGTTGAAGCGCTTCCCTTTCAGGTGTTTCTTCAGTGGACCAAACACACGGAAATCACAGGGAGACATGTCCGGACTGTAGGGCGGATGGTCCAACGTCTCCCACTTGAACTTGGCCAGTTCCATGTGTGTGACTCTGGAGACGTGTGGACGGGACCCAGTCCTTCACAGCGTCCTTGAGTACGTCGTCCGAGTTGAAGCGCTTCTCTTTCAGGTGTTTCTTCAGTGGACCAAACACACGGAAATCACAGGGCGACATGTCCGGACTGTAGGGCGGATGGTCCAACGTCTCCCACTTGAACTTGGCCAGTTCCATGTGTGTGACTCTGGAGACGTGTGGACGGGACCCAGTCCTTCACAGCGTCCTTGAGTACGTCGTCCGAGTTGAAGCGCTTCTCTTTCAGGTGTTTCTTCAGTAGACCAAACACACGGAAATCACAGGGCGACATGTCCGGACTGTAGGGCGGATGGTCCAACGTCTCCCACTTGAACTTGGCCAGTTCCATTACTCTGGAGACGTGTGGACGCGCATTATTATGGAGCAGAACCACACCTTCCGTGAGCAGCCCCGGTCTTTTGTTCTTGATGGACCTGCGTAGTCGTCGGAGTGTCTCACAGTACACATCCCCCATCTGTACGCCATCCTGTCCTCATACGGACTGCCGCATCATTTGGACGCCGCTTTTGATAAGAGCCTCTGCTCTCTACTGCGCATGCCGACGCCCGCGTATGCTCCGATCCCAGTCAGAGACTCCAATCGCATCCCGAGATGTCTCGCTACGTTCTCCCATGAAGGAATATGCAAATATTTAACTGTTCGTTTTTTCGTCGTTTCGTACCTTTTTATTTGATCACCCCTTGTAGTTTTAGTTTCGTTCCTACACCAGTCGTCAGTGTGTTACCACCTACTGCATTATCTGTATCACTATAAATCCTGTTTTACATGAACTATGAGATATATAAGCAGTATTTTCTGCCCCGCTGTTTCTACTCTCTAGATGATATTTAAATTTCGACATAAGATTTTGTCGTGAGAACTGAAACAGTATTCGTCAGAAAAAGATTTGTGTTTTGCAGTCATGGATGCCAGGCTACACTAATCGAGGCTTCCTCTGGAAAAAGAGCTCTTACTGAAATTATTAAATATATAGTATAGTTTTTTAAACACACCGATCCATCTCTGTCAAAGACTCTCCACTTTATGTTGATCAGTTTCCATAGATAATGTTGCTTCGCTCCTCTCCTATCCAACCCACCAGAAATCGAGGCTCGTGATTGAAGTGTTTCAATATCGACTTCTTGGATGCTGGCCAACGCATAGTTGACGTCACTGATCTGAAAAACAGAATAAATAATAGATTTGATCATCGTTAACAACACAACTCTCAAAAATTATCCTCATTTAAAGCGTGTGTTGGGCTTAGTGAGCCAGAACATGTTGGACAAAATTCTGAAGGTTGCACTCATTTATTTTCTAAAAAATTCCTGTTTTAGATATCACTTTCTTTGCTCATTTTTTTCAGTAATAATCTGGCTAATAGGAGCTCATTGTTTTGTTAGAAGCACAAAAAGAGTAGGCCTATAGGCCTAAAATACCTCGCTACATTATTGCACACTTTATAATAATCCAGTGCACTTTCTTTAAGATGAACTTTCCCTTACTGACGTATAATCCTAATCGCTGTTACACAATAATTACTATGGTCCAAAAATCAATAATAACCTAATTTTCTTTATCAGGATTTGATTGTTGGTGTTGTGGTTGGCGTTTTAGGGTACGTCAACATGTAAGTCATTCGCTCCCCAGGATTTGATACTTCGATAGCATTATGCTTACTAAATAACCAAAAATATTTGCAGCTTGTCTCCAGTAGATTGAAAGAGCTGGAGTGGAGAAGAAACTGGTTTTGCTGGAGTTCCTTTAGTTTACAATGATGGTAATACTGGCCCTCTTGTTAATGCAAATGTATCACCTTTCATCGACAGCAGACGACGTTGTTGCTGAACACATTAACTCTTAATTGCATGAGGCATTTTTTGAGTTACTGTAAAATTACAAGCAAGTCAGTCCAAACAATCAATCTTCAAGTTAGTTTTTTTTATTCTGCGCTTGAACTGTGGGAAAAATCCTTTTAAAGATATCACAGATGTCAAACAAGTTTTCCGTTATAATAAATTGTTTCCTCTGATGACTGAGGTTCTGGTTCCACTAATAATGGGACTCAAATCTGAGACACTTAAACGTAATCAACATTAAAGATGCTTAAACGGAATATTAAAGATGAATTTCACTTACGTCACTACAGCATTAGAGCGTATTTAATCATTTAAGTTGAGTCGGTCTTGTAGTTAGACGAAGAGTATTACTAAAACTTTATTACAGGATTTTAATGAGGCAGACCGCGTAAGTAAATAAGTACAAAGCAACTGAGTTCATAATTCTCTTCAACCAGATGATTTTTTCACGAATGCGATCGGCAGGAACACATCTCCAACTGATGTGGAAGCATACACAGAAAAATTCAAATTAAACAACTGCTTAACGTGATCCTCGTTGACTGAAATGAACATACATAGAAAACATTTATTTTACATGTTTGTGGGATAAGATTTTATGAAAATTATCTATATAGAACGAATATCTATACTCGTAATATACTAGTCTTGTTCATGTTGTGGCTGTTACGCCGTGACATCACGCTTTTCGCTTTTGTTGTTCATCTTACGACCACGATATCTTGTTCTAGGTTATGCACGTTATTTAATAACATTTCTATATATCTAAGCATCCGCTAATAACATCCAAAGAAAAGGAAATATTCCGTTTAAATAGACATAATAATTATTAGTTGTTTAATTGTTTTAAATATTCGTTCGTAGCAAAAGTACTCATTAAAATATTTGCCAATAGGTAAAGTAAAAGCTTCAATTCTTAATTAGCAGTGTTAGTTGCAGTTTTTATTAGATTGTTATTAAAACCGAAACTTTACGTTACAGTAGAGGGCATGACTAAATTATTATTTTTTAAATAATTTAAATTGTTTTTATTTGTGTTCTTTTACTTAAATCATTACTTCATTTGATTGAAGGTAATTCCAGATCAATTGCAATCTACAAAGCCTAGACTATAATTAAAACTATTATTATATGGCATAATTTAAATTGTTAAGTTTTATTTTTAATTTCCTTCATTTTCATTTATGACATAGTTCAGTCATCATTCAAACGTTGTAATATTGATCTAATTCACGGATAACAAAAATGAAAGCTGTAAGAACCCATGAAGATTTTTGATCATGTTTATAGCGCGATGCATTATTGTCACTATAACGTGATACAGTACATGCATTAATATGCGTGTGATTGAAGTGTTGTTTTTCTGGCGGCAAGTATGTGGTTAAGCTGAAATTCTACCTGGATCAGGATGGCAACGGAAACCTTTTGTTACAGCGCAAGGACGAGGGATTACGTTGAGCTTTATGTTATAACAATTCTATTAGTTGAGTAATTGCTAATAAATAAATTTCTAGAACATTGACAGAAAAATATTAATTTCGTTTAAATTGGCATATTAATTATCAGCTGTTATTTTTCTGAAATCATTACGTGGTTTGAATGGAAGAAATTCCAAATTGACCACGATCTATGAGACCTAAACCACGATTTAAATTAATATTACGTGGCCTAACGTAAGTTGTTAAGATTTAATTTTAGCATCCTTCGTTTTTACTGGGTTATTATTTCAGCCGCATGTAAGATGTGTCAGCCGTTAAACCATCGATCTTCATCACAGATGATAAGAAAGACTGTAAGGAACCGTGAAGATTTTGGAGCACGTTTACATCGAGATGCGTGGTGACATTGACATGTGATACAGTGAATGTATTAAAACGCGTGTGATTGAAGCTATGATTTTCTAGCGGCAACATTTGCGGAGATTGTGGCTAGGCTGAAATGCAACCTGGACCAAGCTGACAACTGAAACTGTTTACTACAGCACAAGGGACGAAAAATTACATTGAACTTTATTTTGTAACAATCCTACTTAGGTAAGTAACTGCAAGGAAATTAATTGCGAGAACATCCCGTTAAACCAGTCATTTTTGACAGGCTCAGCAAGTAAATAAATAAAAAGCAAATATTAATATGTTACTTTAAATGAAATACAAACTTTTCTTTCAGTGTTCTAGCAACTAATTTCTTCGCGGATGATTAACTAAATAGAACTGTTATTAAATAAACTTCATAACATCTACTATGAATTAATATCTTTGGCCGTTGTTAATCCAGCAGCGATAGCTGGCTGCGTGACGTCACCGTGACCAAGATTAACATTGATATGCAAATGGAGACTTTCCCGGCGTATTGATTCAATAAAAGTTTCACGGGAGTCCAGCTGGATGGTGTCATAAAACGACGACGTTTCGACAACCTGCTCGGTTGTCTTCATCAGGTCTATTTTAGATGTTTCTTCTCGAAATCACAAACAGTTCCAGTGCGCTGATTGGGTGTCCTGGCAACCCTCTATACACGACATTCGAATTTCGGAGGCAGCGAAGCCAGTCTGTTTGTGATTTCGAGAAGAAACATCTAAAATAGACCTGATGAAGACAACCGAGCAGGTTGTCGAAACGTCGTCGTTTTATGACACCATCCGGCTGGACTCCCGTGAAACTTTTATTGAAGATTTACATTTTATTAGTATATACAAAAACTGAACGGGAAAACGCTAGGAAGAAGACACTTTGTCACAGATAAAAGCTGTGTCTCTAAAACAGTTATTTTGATTTGCAGATGAGTGTTTGAACTATAATCCGTTTGAATTAAGCCAGCAGAAGTCGAAAATTAAGATGCTTTGGAAACGACTTACTGATAACCCGTGCTAGTTATAATACACACGCAGCCGAGAATTTGACGATGTTATTTCCGTCATTTCTGTGGGATTATATCTCAAGTCGACAGCAATAAACGCGAAACAGTACAATTTTAGAGCGCGCCGTGGGATTTCGCTGTCGTCACTGCTAGCGTTAATTGCTTCTCCGAGGCATTTACAACATTTTACGGCCGCTAACAGCCCGAAAACACACTCAAATGTGTGCTAGTGAGAGAGTGCTGCCGTTGTTTACGAGCGAGGCGACCAGCACATCATCTGCGGGCGACATCGATTCCAAGAGCCAGTTCTGCCTCTCTCCGAGTCACATGCAAATCGACTCGAGAAGAGGAGATATATATGTTCGTTTTGAACGGTTAGTTTAATTTGCGCAATATTTATAACACTCGCTTAAAGGCGCGAGACAGGTACTTCAATGGCGCCAGTGGGACATTCGCATAACTCGTTTCTTATGCTTTTATTACTGATAGTCGGAGAGTGGAATTAGCAGAAGATAGCGAGAACGTTCTCGACGGTTAAGAACTTGCTTCGCTTATTGAAATCTTTGTAATTGCATTGTGAAGATAGAATAATCTGGCGGCACATTTGTGTGTAAACGACGAGCAAGCCAAACGTGTCAGGTCATTTGTCACCGCATATTACGTTGCAGTTTATCATGACGGTGGCAACGCTGGGTGCTATCGTTTTTCGAACAGGGTGATCTGAATCCACTTGCTTTAATAATCTCATAATACGGTCCATTACCCATTAAATCCCTTTATTATTCCTGACATGAAGAAATGAAGTAATTGGCAGGTTAAATTGAAAAGTTTTGGTAACTCTGTTTAAGATTTTTAATGCTCTAAGGATTTAATTTATATTCTCCACTTATTAGGTGGTATTGTGTAGTTTCAACTATAGCCAATAGCAATTCTTATGTAGTTAAATACACTTATTGATCATTAATTGTGCTGATAAAATTTTATTCTAATGTCCCTGTTGATCGTTAATGGCTGTTCTAAACTACGGCTCTTTACTTCAAGTTGTTTTGATCTTTAATTCTTTTCATCAGCTGTATATTTTGTATTCTATTGCTTCTTGAAACGTAATAATTTACATAAGCAGTCACCGAGCGTGGGAGGAAGCGGGTTCGGATCCCCTTACCACCTCCAGATATCGGTTTTTCATGGTATCCCGAAATCACTGGGATAGTTTCTTCAAAATGCTATCGTCAAATTCCTTTCCTAACCTCCAGTCCTTCGGCCCTTTCACTGCTTTAATAACGTCGACGAGGCGTAAATCAACAAAAAGAAGAAAATATGCAGTTCTATTTTATATCTATTTTTATATCTATTTTTTACTTCTCGGAAGCAATAGGAGAAGTAGGTGAATTATGCTATTTGGGAAGCAAAATTACAACCGATGGGCGAAGCAAGATTGATATTTAAAGCAGAATAGCACTAGCAAAAAGAGCCTTAATGAAAAAGAGAAACCTTTTAGTTTCAAATATTGATCTAGGAATTAGAAATAACTTTATAAAACTCTACGTGTGGAGCACAGAACTTTATGGTAGCGAAACAGGAACTTTAGGAATGCCAGAAAGAAAGAAAATTGAAGCATTTGAAATGGGGTGCTACCGAAGAATGCTGAAAATTAAGTGGACAGACAAAGTAAGAAATGAACGAGTTTTGGAAATAATGGGTGAGGAAAGAAGTTTGTGGAAGAAGCTTACAGAAAGAAGAGACAGGCTGGTAGGTCATATTGTGAAACATGCTGGATTGGTTTATTTGTTAGTGGAGGGGACAGTCGAAGGTAAGAACTGTAGAGGAAGACTGAGATTAGAATATATGAAGCAGATAATTGTGGGTTGTAAGGGATATGTAGAGATGAAGAGGTTAGCACAAAATAGGAAGGGAAGGAGGATTGCATCAAACCAGTCGAAAGACTGATGACAGCAAGAAAAAAAGAAAATGTATATCTTGCATATACTGGATAATTATTATATCGATTAAATCACATCCGATCTCAGATCTTCCTGATGATAGTTAGAAATTTACGAGACTCTTGATTGACATATCATTTCTTTTTGAAATAGACATTTTATGACGTATTCCGGATTAGTCGGGTTATCGTATTGACGCTCTCACTCACGTATCTACTTATAGCAATACTTTAGCAGAAGTCAACACAGTATGACACATATCGCATATTGAAATAGAACAATGTCTGGGTGATGATACTTCTAGCTCTGAAATGATCAGCATGCGAGATTAGTGGCTGATTATTTTAAAACGAAGTGACTTGATCAATAATTTTGATAAATCGTATCGAAAGAAGTGTCGAATCCTCATACTTATGCTGTTAGGAAACGTGAAAATGGATGACATGATTTATATAAAATTCGTCACAGGACGTTAATAATAATAAGGAAACGTAGAATTTTAATATATATATACACTTATGGCTTTACGCCTAATCGACGACGAGGTCATTAAAGGTGGTATGGGACTGGGGACAATGAACGGGAAGGAATTCGCCCATGGCCCTTTTGAAGAAAGCATCCTCGTCTGGAGAGATTTGGGAAACCAGCCCCAAATCTAGATGCCCGAACGGGGATTCGAACCGCCATCCTCCCGAATGCGAGGCCAGCGGAAATATAATAACTGACTTCCTATACTACACAATCTGGAACGGGAAGGAATTCGCCAATGGCCTTTTGAAAAAAACTTCCCGGTATTCACCTGGAAACTCAAATCTGTATTCCCAGACGGGGATGCGAGCTGCCGTCCTGCCGAATGCGAGGTCAGAGCGTTAACTTCTCACCAATCACGCCGGTACTACAATATCGTCCATTACCTCCAAGAACAACCGAATGTCAACAATCAACCATTCATTAATAAAGTCCCCTCGGGTGACTAACAGAGTGAGCAGGGTGTTTCACACGATATTTCGGCGATCGGAGCTCTGTCGCCATCACCAGAAGATGGTGACAGAGCCTCCAATCGCCGAAATATCGTGTGAAACACCCTGCTCACTCGGCTAGTCACCTGAGAGGACTATATTAATTCTCCTAGCCGAAAGAAACTTCGATCTCATGTATCAATCATTCAAGTACACAGATGAGTTGTATTAAGTAGTTCAGACCTTTAACATATGAATTATAAATCGTTGGTAACGATGTTATATCAAGTACAATACCACGTTGTAATGGAGTGCCGTGGATTAATTCGGTTTTGCCATCGTTATACAAACTACAAATTAAGTAAATACAAATATAACTTCCTCTGTTGTAAGCATTGTTATCGCACTAAATCAGCAAAACTAAGCACAGGTAATGTTGTGTTAGGATGAGCCCGGTAAAGAATTATTCGAGCAGAAACCGGTATCTAGGTAAGAAACTATATAAAGGCTTTGATTGTGACAGGCATTTTGATACTATTTACTAACGTGTTTTTAAAGTTCTGTATCTATTTTTCAAAGAAAATAATCAAACGGTGACACATCAGCTCCTCTATTATAGGGGTCCCAAACTTTTCTTAACATGCCTCCCTTCCGTGAAAAGAAAACTTCCACCACTCCCCCCCCCCAATCCTCCATAATTTTATTACTAAAAAGGTAAATGCGTGCACTAACAGTGACATCTGAGAAGAAACTAACTAAATGCATCATGTAAGAATAAAGGTTTTTCGAATAATCCACACTGGCAGCGAAGCTACCCTGCACCTCACACCCACTATGGGGAAACGGGGGGAGGGGGGAGGGCTCCAGTTTGAGAACCTATATTCTATTTGGTTAGTACTGAAGGTAGAAACGAAAAGGACCAGTGTTCTAAACTCTACCACCAGACGGCCGAACAATGTGGCGATCTTATGGAAAAAAGAATATCCTGAGTGTTCCCTTGATTTCTTGAAGTGTTTGATTTGTTGTAATCGCAATACAAAAATACGTGTACAGCACATCCATTGCAATTGAGTTATCACATGAGATCAGCACATATTGAACGAACTGTTGGCTCAGTGATTAATGTTCTTGGGTTTGGATTGAGACGTCCCCGTCTTGAGTACAGGTGTCGGTTGGACTTTAACAGCATCTCAAACCGACCTTCACCTCTAGCAAAGCATCGCTCTGTTGATCTAAAATACGCTAGGACGCGTGTTTTTTGGGCTCCACGTAAGATTATAGAATATATTTACCCGGTAAAATTACCCCTTTAGGCGCGATAGAGGCAGATTACGTGGCAAATTGAAATTCTGTCAGCTAAATGGCCGGATTATTTTCTGAATCTCCCGTCCAATGTGCACAAACGTGTTTATGTATTGTTCATACTGCACCGGGCTCAGGGAAAGCCTGATTAAAAACGTCCATGACCCTTGCTCCAAATTCCACTCGGCCAATCTTTTGTTTCCTTATAAAGTGTGGAATTATTCCAAACAGTCAATCAGCACTAGACATGGCAATGTCTTAATTCAACATCTCCTTGTGAAATTATAAACTCCAACGCACAATTGTACTTACAGGAAGGGAGTAATTTCCTAGTCAGCTGACGCAAGTAATCGATCCGGTAAATCGGAATTCTGCAGTGAAGAAATTTTCTTGCCTTTGTCTTACTAGTAACAGCCAAAATTCACTGATTTATCTGAGCCTATTTTTTTGTTCCATTTACCATACTGAGTTAGGTCAGTTAGAACTCATTATTTACGAAGATAATCCTGGAAGTTGTATGCTTCATCCACACGCTAATCTCTACATTATGTACATTATGTAATACATAAGTGTACGAAACCTATATTTTTGATGGAGAGTTATAATCACCCAATTTTCGTGCAATTTCACGAATATGGCACCGTTATCTATGGTTGAAGCCGAGGACTTCTCAGACCATTCGCCTAATTCAAGGAAATATCCGTCACCATATTTCACCATCTTTCGCCTAGCACTGCATTTTCTCCCCCAGGCATTGTGGAATGATATAGCATCACGTTCGGTTTTTAGTTCTGCCTAGGGTTCCATCAGCAGTAACGGTTGATCAGTATCAGCCGAGGAGAGAGATTATTGGTTTGGCGGAGTGATGTACAGTATCACAGAACTTTCTTTAAGTTTCCGAAAAAAAAAATTAATTCTTATGCAGTTCTTCCTACTCTTAATTGTTTCCTCGAAAACAAGATATTTTACCTGAATGATCCACAACCACGTGATTAGGAAGAAAAGTATCCTCGTCTCCTTTTCCTTGTATTAAAAAATGCTTATCTGTTGCGAATCAAGTCTGTAGCTCATACAGCAACCGACCGAGTAATATCCATTTATTTACTCACTGGTGGTTGTAAAAATACGCTGCTGACAGATGTAAAGTCCAGATGGACAAAAATGAATGTTTAACTGATTTAGCAAATACTTGAACTCTACTGTAGGTTCCCAGATTTCCACATGATTATTTCTGGTTTAATCCTCAATAATATAGCAGTCTTTATTTTCATCCTTCACATTTTCAGATCATCGATACCTTGAGTTCATATGGTCCAGAGAATTTAAATTGCGAATTAGTGGCAATGATATCAACCAACTTTGGATGAATCGCAAATGTAGTTGCCTAGATGGAAAAGGGGAAACAGGATTTGAACTTTTGTGTGCGTTCTATCAATAACGCGGGTGCATTAACATTTCACCAGGTTTCATAGTCTTGAAAGGCAGCAGGTTCAGTGGGGCAAATAAACTCTTGTAAAAGTACTTGCGGTTCGTTTCACATCTTTACTGTGATTCTCATTTATAATTCATGAAGGCTGGACGGCGTGTTTATTTAGCGGTCACTCACTGACAATTTATTTAAATTACTATACTGCAGAACCGTTCGGGAATCCAAGTGAGAAATGTCTGCCGGCACGCCAATGCGGTCCGCGGGCAAATTTGCTATTAAAACCTGCGCTTTGATCCCACAAAAACCCTCAAGCAGTATACGCGTACCAGCGTAACACGAGAGAGCCGGTTTCGACACGCAACCCGGCTACGAGGAACTGACTCAAAACTCTCAAGCCTATTTTATTTCCTTAGCCTGAAAAGATGGATTGGAAATTCAAAAGTTATAATCTCAAAAACTTCCCTAATTACCTGCGGTATCGTAGGGCAGTTAAGATGAACGTCAAAAATCTTTACTACCACCAAGTTTTCCACGATTATCTGTGAAATTCTAGAGGCGTTCCTCTCTTTCCCTGGATAAAATGACTTAGATCAGCTCTTCTAAACATTTTTCAACCGAAGGACCAGTAAAATGTAAAAAAAATTTATGGGCCATTAACTTATATCGGTCTTATTTGAGCCTCTTTGTATCATTAACCAAATCCACCTATAGTTATCGGCACGTGTGGCCGTTCTTTAAGACATATTTCTAAAATAAAGCAATCGTAAAACGCTCTCAAAGCAACGTTGCTTTCTGATCTTAGTGTATTGACTATTATAGTAACAATGCAGTCACATCCAGAAAAAAAACTGGAATTTTGTTGGTCGTAGAAATATTAATGTATTGTTTGTATTTTGACTTTTACTCACTTACATCCGTATACGCTACGAGTAAAGTATGTGAATAACTTTGACTATAATTTTTGTTATATTATCTATAATTAATAATTAAATCGTTAATATTCTACCTGCCGACCACCTGACTCATCTTCAGGGACAGCAGTTTCAGACACGCTGATTTTAGGTGGTTACAAGTGACAGTGTCTTCAAAACGTTATCAACAAACTATTCATAGCTATTTATCCCTTACTAACATTTCTCCATTGCTTCTCCCTAGTGTAACTGAGTGTGCGTAGTAATGTATTTGCGTTTTGTTTTTCTTATAGTAACATAGCGCAAAAGTTTGTAATATAGTATCTGTTAACCTTTACCGTAAACTATTTTTGTAACGCTTATTGAAGTGTTAATCTTTTAGTAGCGGTATAACTAAAGTTTTTCGCGTATTCGAACATAGATTACTATATCTCAGAAAACTGAGTACATTAATAACTAGTTACGTAGCCAAAAATCAATATTAACACCATTAACAGCATTCAAAGGATGGAGTGTTTATCTTTATTTAGCATGATCATTGGAGGGTATCTCGTCTTGGAGTCATCATCTACATGCAGCGTCATCTGTGGCTTCTATCTGTTACTGTTACGACAAATTATCATTCTTGTTCCATTCCACAGTAAGATATATCGCAGGTTTTAAGCTATATTATAAGCAAATATGGAAGCACAATTCGGCTTACTAGATGGATTTGTTGACAGCTTTGATAGATCACTGGCTACGTTTACCACGCCTCCTTGGAGCATAGTACAGCGTACTCATTGGCTTATTGTTATTGTGAAAACCCGATCCAAATTGGTTCAGATGTTTATGCGTGACGCAGCCCACCTACAGATTTACGATAGTGTAGATTACGCGGGTTCAGCTAGGCGTGGGTGGTGTGAAATATTCCATGCGCAATTTCTCCGTCTTGAAATGTTCTTACTGTTATCTCTCATGTACTAACGAACAAAGTATGCACATCACTTGTGTTCGCTAATACTAGTACTGATTATTATTTATTATAAAAGTTTATAAGAGTATTAAAACGTAACACTTTCATGACATGAATGTGTGTTATAACATGAAAGTATTTATTGTTCAAAACAGTTTTGAACTTTATAAACTTAAAATCATCGAAGGGAACTCTAAATGTTTAGTTATAGTCTTCAATGCATATCATCGACAAAAATGTTGTAGTAGTTTTTAAAAAGATCTGAAAGTAAATGTGCGTGAGTGTTATTCTTAAACAATTGAGTAGTATGTAAGTAGCGAGTGTTTAGGGTTTCGTAGACAGACAGGTTGAGACTTGTCTCTCAACGCCACGCCCCTTCTATTGTTATGTAAATGAAGCAAGCCCAGCTTTTAGGGGTCTTTTCCACGTCCCTTTTGCCACGCTCCCTTGGAGCCTAGTTCGGCGTCCGCATTAGCTTATTGTTATGCTAATAAGGGATAACGTGCGAAGTGCGTAACCTAATACGATAACAAGATATGTTACCGTTGCCAAATTGATGGATACCTAATCTAACTGTGGAAGTCCTTTTGTGGGCCAAATTCAAACGAGATCGCCACAACTATCATATATTAATGGTTTGTTGCCAATTTGATGGATTAAGGAGCAGGCGGTCTGGATACAACATGCTTACACCCACCACTCGTTCCTCAGATCGTGCTGTTGACAGATTGATGGACTGTGGAACTGGTGGCCCGAATACAACAGGCACAGCCCACCATTTCCTTTGAATTTTTCCCACAAGAGGCTGACAAAGTTAGGTAGCTATCCATTAAATAGGTAACGGTAATGTATCTTATTATGGTGTTAGAATAGGCAATTCGTGGGTGGATCCTTGTTAGCATAACAATAAGCCAACTAGTACGACGAACTGGGCTTCAAGGGGGAGTACCAGTAATCCATCAAAGCTGTCATCAGCTGTAACTAGTAAGCGGAATTGGGCTTGCCTCATTTGCATAACAATAGGGGTGGCGTAGCCTTAAAAGACAAGTCTCAACATGCCTGACTAGGAAGCCCTAAACTCTCCCTACTTATGGACAATGTCTGAAGACAACTGGAGAATTAACGACCACTTTGACTTTATACCAATGCGATTTTCTTCCAACTGATTTAACTATAAGTGATACCATATACAACTTGTGTATTTCAATACTACACAAACGTTTGTTAGCTAAAATCTGGCCATAGCTTTAGCAATTTATATATTTTTGGAATGATTTGCGAAAACTATTTAAAAAGAAATGAAATACTGTTGACTTATTTATGTATTTGAAGTGTACTTTGATATTTTGCAATATATTATACGCCGTAATGAAATATAGTAACACCACATAGCTTCCGACAGACTTGTGTAAGGATGAATCTAACAACTAGGGATGATCGATATTCATCGATGGTGAATAAACATCGATGTTTAGCTCGAAAACATCGATGTTTTAACATCGATGTTTTGACTTCGATAACATCGACACATCGATGTTATGAGAATAAAATATCGAAACATCAATATATTCTTTAGGGCAATCTAGCGTGCATTGGATGTACTAACTAGATGATTATCATGTTCAACTATTTTACACTAGATGACACTGATAAACGTAACCGGAGTAGGCCGTACGAATAGTTACATCTTTGCATTTTCTAAGGGATTAAAAAAAAAAAAAAAATACTGTCAACTTCAACGCTCGCGTGATTTTTGTAAGTGCGTGTGTGTTGTGAGTGAACTTGTGTAGCGAAGCGAATTTAATTTGCTATTGATATTGTAAATAACGAAATAACAGGTATGGTAAATCTTTATTCTGTATTGTATTATTATTTCTTTTACCAGTAACTTTTGCGGTAATATAACCCAACAATGTAGGTACCATGAGTTTGTTCACTGTATTATTTCCTAGTTTCTAGGTTATTTTGTGTAAAAAGTGGATACATTGCCCGAGATTAAATATTTCCTGGTTGCTGCTTTTGTTTTGCATTGAAGGAGTGTTAAGGATTCTTTTTTCGGTGTCTGTTGGCTTTGCATGCAGGTGAGTGAATTACTAAATGCTTAACGCTTTTTGTATTGCATGGTGGGCCAGTGACGGAGGGATTACGTAGGATTAGGAATGAGCGATATTAATAGATATCGGCGAAATATTGTATTTTATTTTCAATAATAAACACATTTAATAAACAGAATAGACAGTTTTACTTCCTACCGAAAACATCGATGTTTTAGACATATCGATGTTTTTGTATCGATGTTTATCGCACATCGATACTTTTGAATCGATGTAAACATCGATGTCAATATCGATGTTTTTCTAATATCTATCATCCCTACTAACAACACGCCATACATTGCAACATATCAAGCCGTTTAGCATACAGGAGAAAACAAAGAAATATGTATACACTAGATAAGCTTTAAGATCGCTTAAAAATAGTTCGGTAAGTAGATAGTATGTATTTATTTGAATTCCAGCGTCCTCATCCATATAAATTAAAAATCTTGTTCCACATATTTAATCGTTCACCAAGAAGCGAGATATGTATTTGCGTCACTAGATGATCGGCTCTGAAGTTATGTCAGAGCATGCGAGGCGGACCGATCTTAGGTCTTTACCTAGTACACAACACTCCTGTTAATTTCGTAAACATTATCGTATACGGGTTACAGGGAGAGCAAACGTTCGTAACTTTGTTTAAAAACTACATAATTTTATGTTACGTCTACGAAATTTAACTCGAGCGAGATTGGGAAAAAAGTTCTAATGGATTTAGGCCCACGGTTGGTTTTACTAATCAGTCGTTTTTCGCACCATCGAAGTTGAGAACATTAGAACTGCAGAGGGCTGGAGCAAGGAATGGAGCATGAATTTTTGAAGAAATTATTCCTGTATTCGTCTTGGGGGCACAACCGAAATCTGTGTAACTGAAATGGGCAACGAACACTCTTCCTTCCGAAAGCCAGGTGCGTTAGTTAACTGCAAACCAAACAGGCCTGTTATTGCAGTCCAATAGAACGTGAGTTTCATTTCGATTCTGTGTATTTCATTTTCATTGTAAAAAACGTATATCGAAATGACTGTCGTCAGGTAATGTTAATTTTGTCTCCTAGCGATCATGAAAAATTCTAAAATTGTAACTTTTTGACGCATTAGTTTGACGAACTAGACGATCTGTTAAAGTAACATGAAAATCATAGTACAGGTGTGACAGTCAGTCTTGCATTGATCTGGAAACTAGTTATACTAAACACCGTTTGAAATATGCGTAGGCTGTGGTGTAGCTAAAACTGGTGCCTTCATGAAAACAACCTGCTAGTAGTGCAAGGTTACGTAGTATGTTGTCACTCCGAGGGACGGTCGATATCTTGTAGGAATGTCCTTAGTGATAGTACTCCACGCGAGCTTAACGCATGACTGCTCAGGAATCCCAAGTCAGGCAGCGGAGGTGCAAGCCAGTTGTTATAGGTGGCTGGATAGGCGGCATGCGTGCAATTTGCCGGCCTTCCGGAGATGCCATCCGCAGATACAGTGGTACGTATAGCCAAAGGCTTTTTTATAGATTGGAGCTCAGACATAAACGGAGCATTGAGTCATCTTGGAACTCTCCTTCTTGACAGGTTACAATGAGCCTTCATTTTATAACACAATATGAAATTTTTTCACTGTTATATACATTTTCGTTTTAGGCTGATAATGTTAAACCGAGCCTGCTGGGTGATCGAAGACGCGGGTTCAAATATCCGTACGACCATCCAGATATTGGTTTTCCATGGTTTCCCGAGAAATATATATATACGGACCCTGACCGATTTCCTTTTTTTTTTTCTTTTTTTTTTTTTTTTGCTTATGGCTTTACATCTCGTGGACGTCGAGATTAATAGAGATTCGAAAGGACAAGTAACAAATAACTGGAAGGAATTCGGCAATGGCGTGTTGAAAGCAGCATCCCGGTATTTGCCTGGAGTGATTTGGTGATATCATGGAAAACCCAAAACTGGGTGCCCGGACGGGTATTCGAGCTCTCATCCTTCCTAATGCGAAGCCAGAGCGTTACCGCTCTCCCACCACTCTCGGGATGATTTCAATCCCGTGCCTTGTCCCCAGTACCCACCCTCCTGTAATGACGTCGACGAGATTTAAAGCATGTAATGCAAAATGAACGTTCAAATGTAAATTAAAATTCTCACATCTCTCCAACCAGTCTGGTGAACTGTGCATAGACATCTTTCTGTACACACAGACTACTAACATTTATTAACATAATAATAGCGGCTTTCACATCTTATTTCTCATATTTCTTAAATAGGTGCCTTCTAGCTTTCATATAGGAAACTTCGAAATCGACAGTGAATTCCTTTCTAGAAATACAATAATTTCATTTAATGCTTGTTACCGTGGAATGTCCATCAATAAGTTGAGGTAAAAAGCTTGGCATATCTCAACTGCAATAAAACGCAATCTTGCGATATATATATTTTTTAACATTAGTGTAACAAATGAGTAATTACCTTCTTTTTACGTCGGCAAGGCAACTTAGTCGGCGTTTTTAATTGGAAGTGCTAGCTCAGAGAATTAGATCCTTTAAGAACGACAATGGTGGACTGTTGCCAGAAATGGATAATAAAATGCGGCACCAGATACACGCAAAGCAGGTGTGGCAGGAAGTTCAGTGGAAAAAGAAACCAACAAACTGGTTCGTTCGTCCAGAGTCCAAGTATACCGACGTAAAAGGTGTCTCATAGCTCTGCATACCAGATCAAGACATTTGAATAGCTTCGGGCACTTGACGGAAATTTATAAAAAAAATTTAAACATGTCACATGAAGTCATTTCTTTTGTATGAGTTATGAACATGGTTAAAGATGACACAGACCGCAATACTGACCAGCAGTGAAATTTCTGGTACTTCGCCAGCTGTTATCACCTGGTAACGATCAGCCACCGAGGAAAATGCGCTTTAATGGCAATTACCAATCATTGCAATTTTTTTTTTTTTTTGTTAATGGTTTTACGATTCTTCGACGTCAACATCATTAGAGGAGGTAAAGGATGCAGGCAAGGCCATGGCCTGTTGAAGGAAGCATCCGGACATTCGCCTGAGTGATTTGGGAAAACCATGGAAAACCCAAATCTACGTAGATGCCCGGACGGGGATTCGAACCCGCGTCGTGCCCAATGCGAGGCCAGAGCGTTACTCCTCACCCACAACGCTCGGTGATTCACTTTTCAGCAGACACATAATCAAACTTAAAAAAATTATTTCTTATTACTCGCTGATAAGCATACTTGTTTATCTCAATTACAAATCACATAAAATGATGTTGACGTTTTATCTGTTAAAAAATTCTGCTTCTACATTACTTCAAACCATCAATCTTAGGCGTCGTAAGTAATAACACAATCACATCTCCCATCCAATTAATCAATCATTACGTTGCATTATGCAAATACGTTTGCAAGATTGTCACTCTGATATTGGGAAGCACTAAGCTACTGAGGATCAAATTTATTTATCTTCTATTTTAGTAAAAGAAAATGCAGCATAAAAAAAAGCATTAAATACCAAAACTCAGCAGTTTTCATTACAGCGAAAGAACTGTCGCGATACATTTTCCGAGATACACGGAAAAAGACAAAAAGAAAAAACATTTAATTGTAACTGAGACCAAAGAATGTTATTCTTTATTTTATTGACATGTAGGAATGATGATTTATGCAGTTACTTTCCGATGTATACTTTGCTAGTATAATCAAGATTGCGATACCGGAGAAACATGTTCTTGCACGCTTTTAAGACAGTTATTATAAGGTATTAAGATACCATGCAAGTGTTTTTCTGTGTCTTCTGAAATAAATGTTGCGAATAATTATTTAAAGCTGAAATTTGTGAGCGTTTCAAGGTCTCTAAACGGAGGCGGTTATGTTTTTGTAGGTATGTTGCCTGGGCCAGGATAAATGTTGCTCTTTGTAAAGTTATCAAGAAAAAGTTATACCAGACGAATAGCTGATCTATTTCACAGAACAAAGGCTACGTTGGTATTCAAGACCGATATTATTGGTGCAGTGACTGACGAATATACGAATACAACATTGTTCACACTTTCTTTTCATGGAAGAGATTAGCTGCAATGGAGAAATGCGAGACATACCTTACCTAACCAAGTACACTGTTCTTGAATAATTCCAAAATTACACAGAACCAAAGATATATCCTAATGCAAATTTAGTTCAAACGATAGCAAATATCCGAAAAAAAGGTGTTTCATATTAAGATTGAGGTAGGGTGGTTTATTTTTAACCTGGTTTTAGATGTAGTTTGTGATAAGGTATTAGGCTGATTGCCGTATGAAATGACAAACATGTTTGCTTTAGTTCCGGAATGCCATTTTCCTGACGTCAGTAGCTGGGGCGGATGAAAGTTGCTCCAAGGGAATCGTGATCACGAGTACTACTACTTCGTAATATCATTGTATGGGTGACTGATAAATAGTATGAAGGAAACAATTCGAGACATGCTGAAGAGTAACGCAAAAATCTTTAGCTTGGGAGCTAGTATGGAAATAAGAGAATTACATAGGTTTGTTTAGAATGACTTCTCTGCACTTTTATCACTTAATGGGGCTAGTTGAAAACCAGCTGATGTAGAGACACATTCTATTTTTCAGTCAAATACTATATCTTTAGTCCATTTCACAATTCTGAGTGGCAACAGTTACCGTGAACTTAAAGGATAAAATGAAATATATGTTGGGCATTCAATGAGTTACTTTTCATGAAGCATAATTTCCAAAAAAACAACGATTTGATAACTGCGGAACACCTCTTATAGCACAACCATGAACCGACTAACACACACAAGAAACGCTCACTACAAAGTACAACTCAAAGAAGTAATCACTCCAAGCAATGGCGGATCTAGGAGTTTTTTCGAGTCGCGGGAAAAGCTGTCAGATTGTCGCCGCTTCGAACATTAAAAAAAATAATAATAAATAAAAAAAGATCGCTATGACCTGAATCTCCGCTTTTCAAAGAAGATTTTGTCGCTCCTCTTTAGTTGCCGCCCGGAGCAAGTGCACCGATTTGCCCCTCTCTAGACAGGGCTTTGAATCCAAGGAAATTACGTAATAAATGAATACACAAACTTGACATTTCAGACACTCATTACACAACCGAAAATAAAAGAGCATGCGTTAACTCATAATTACATTATTGAAGAAGGTAATATACAAAGCTCGACAAAAAAACAAGAACATAAAATATCTTTAAATAATGTATTCATAACAACAATTCAGATCAATACAGCGGAACAAATGCATGTAAAACAAGTCATACTTTGGTCTGTTACAAGATAATGTAGTCGAGTGACTTAAAAGTTGGAAACGATTTGACATGTAAAAAAACAGTGAACAACAATATTTGATTTTGTATTAATATTCAACACGCTTCTAATGACGTCGACATAGACAACGCGTAAATCCGTAAAGGAAAAAGGGGGAGAGAAAAATAAAAATAATGACTTCCAGATATGACAATCAAGTTCGCGAACTTATCCTGCAAAAGTAGTACATACCTCATTGATGAAGATCACTATGGTCACTTTAAAACACCCCTGAAGGAATAAGTGCGGTAACACTGATATACGAATGTTATAAACCTTACCTAGATGCCTGAACAGTTCCACCCGAGTATCTTCTTTATACTCCATCATGCACCTGTTGCAGAAATAATGCACGACGACTGGTAAGAGGGCCATGGAAGAAAAGATATTCTGATGACAATTAAGAAATAACTATTTTTTTTTATGACTTTAGGATGAAGGTTTTTGTATTTTTTGCTTAACATCTTTTAGAAAATGGTTGCGGAAAGATGGAAGGCCGTGTGGGAAAGTGTCCTACAACGGTTTTGCAGTTTGTAGTTTGTACTAAGGAGTGTTGTACTTCATTATTTGTCTATTGTTATTCTTCACGAATTAGGTCATTTGTTCTGTTTAGTTAGCTAAGAGTACCTAATACGTGGCCTTCCTGCATCTCTTTTGCCTCTAGACTCATATTCATAACCTGCTTTGGAAGACATTCGTCACTCATTCCCAATGCTTGTCGACGCCGTTGGTTTTTTTATTCTTCTATTTTATTATTGACTGTGAAAATTTCTAATTTCTTTCCCTGCGTATGTGATTAAGTTTACTACACTCTACAACAATTCTCAGCCTTGTGCCTTGTGTTCGACTTTCATCTTACTTCCTAGGAAACAATTCTCCAGATCCATTTAATAGTGTTGGTACTTTTTTTGTTTTATCAAACTTAATTTGGGTTTCTTATCGGCAAGCACTCTAATTTTTTTTTTTTAACTGCTTTACGTCTCTCAACAGCGAGGCCTTTAGAGACGGGAAAGGATGGGGTGCAAGGATGGGGGCAAGGAATGTGAAGGAATTTGGCCATGGCCTTTTGAAGGAAGCATCCCGGCATTTGCCTGGAGTGATTTGGGAAACCATGGAAAACCCAAATCTCGATGCCCGGACGGGGATTCGAACCGCCGTCCTCCCGAATGCGAGGCGAGAACGCTAACTGTTACACCACCACGCTCGGTAGGGGGAAAAGGACTGGGAGCAACCGAAATCTGTATTGCCAGAAGGGGATTCGAACCCACGTCCTCCCGAGTGGGAGGTCAGAGTGCTACCTTTCACTCAGCAGGTCCCGTCAGCATCCTCTACGTAATTTCATACATCTTTGAAAAACTTATATTCAACGACCTTGCGGTTTTGATCTATAACAGAGCATCCTATTTATTTCTGATGCTTGTTCCAATGTTTCGGCCAAAATGACGTAACTTTGTTGTTCTTTTAGAGGTTTCACGGTTATATTAATTGACTGCGGAATTTATCTGATGTACAGCTTTCCGTGGATCGTTTTCTGAGGAGGTGATAATCATCTGATTATAGTAGCGGTCTTGAGGCTCCGTTGTTAACGGGTGACTGGAGATTCAAATGTCCTCGGTTCGAATCCCTGTATCAGCGAGGGTTTTCATAGGCCATTAACCAAACCTTCACCTATGGCACAGCTTGCTATGTAATGTGAAGTACGCCAGAACTATTCCGTGTCCGGATTCCATGTTAAAATGTAGATCCCCTGTACCCGGTAGAATTACTGGGTTAGGTTAAGGTGGTTACAACAAGGGTGGAACACGCAGCCACTAAAACCCCTGTCACGAGGACATTACGATCAAAAGAGTCTTTACAGTTACCTTTACCTGATATGATAATTGTTTGTAACAAGTTTATTTTATGTCGAAATACACGTTTACTAACATAAAAACTGGTCTATGAACCGCAGTTCGGACGCCTAGTATTGAGATATACCATCTCACAAAGACCTTATGTTGACCAGCATCATTAAAGGTTGGCTACAGAATAAAAGATTCTACATCACACTCCAAGGAGAGAAGAGTAGGTGAAAAAACAAAAAGAACGGACTCCCTCGGGGAAGAATCTTATATCCCGTTCTCAATACCATCTAAACGAATGACTAACCAAATAACCCTGGAGGCAGATGGTTTATTCATGCAGACGATATGGTCATCACTGTACAGCGTAGAACTTTTGAAGATGTAGAAAAGAAATTAACAGCGATACTGGAAAATCTTGAAGCTTATTACGAAGAAAACCAACTGAGACCAAATCCAGGTAAAACGAAGTTCTGTGCCTTTCACTTGCACAATCGGCAAGCTAGAAGTCAGTTTAATATAACATGGAGAGGGAAGAGACTACAACATTGCACAAACCCAGTTTATCTGGGAATATCGCTGAACCGTAGCCTATCTTTTAAACAACAATGTCAAAAGTTAAAAAGAAAAGTAAACGCAAGGAATAACATCGTACGTAAACTCACAGGAATCGGAAGTGCTGCGCTCAACAGCGATGGCGTTTTGTTTTTTGGCAGGAGAATATGCGGCACCAGTTTGGGAAGCACCTGCACTCACCAGGCAGGTAGACATAGCTCTAAATGAAACTGAGAATTGTGACCGGATGCCTCAAGCCAACACCCATAAAAAATATTTACCCCCTAGCTGGAATAGCTCCACCAGATATCAGACGAAGAGTAATAGAAGGGAAAGAAAGAATAAAACAAATGTTCGACACCAGATGCAGAAATTCCTGTACTCCGCCTGAAATCAAGGAACAGTTTCCTAAAACGAACAGCATCTTTGGAGAACCGTATGGACTTGTGGAGGGCACTCTTGACCATCAAAATAATTGCCCTAAGGAAGAACTACCATCAGGCCACAAATTAAAATGCACCACCTGGTGGACACTGAACCGAATGAGATCTGTGGTCTCCAGATGCAAAACTAATGGGGATATAAGACGATGACGGATGTGACTGCGAGGAGGATCAGGATCAGGAACACCTGCTCAGATGCGACATCATAGGAACTGTCTGCTCGTACGAAGACCTAATTGAAGCAAATGACAAGACGATTAAATCCAATGAATTTTGGGAGAGGAAAATCTGAGGACTCCACTTACTTTTTCGGGATTCGCGCTGTTGGCGAGACTTCCCGAGCGGTTGCTGTAAGACCAAAAGAACATTGTCGTCACGCAAGACTCGGTCAAACAACAAAATCAGCTGTAGTAGAACATCAGATAGAAGAAGATTATCAAATTCAATGGGAGAAGACCGAAGTAATAACACAACCGAAAGGTTTCCTTGAAGGGAATATATTGAAATTCTCAAACAACCTAAAAATTTCAATAAAGACTGTGGCTATGACTTAAGCGAAATGTGGAAATGTTCACTCGTGGACAATCGCGACACAAAATCTCCAACGACAACAACATCTCTGGAACAGATGACACCCGATACCGGTAACCAACACAAGTAGTCAACGACGGAGTGGTGTGCAAACCGTCACAAGTGCTATTTCACTTGTATATAACCCTGATGAAGGCCCCAGGTTGGGCGCCGAAACATCGGTAGTAATACATCGGGAAAAAAGCGCGAATCCCGAAAAAGTAAGTGGAATTTTTCATTGATATAACGCCTGCTAAAAGCGTAAAATGTTGTAAAATCTGAGGACGTTTTTCCCTGGACACGGAAGTAAATAAGAAATGTCGTTTTACGGAAATTACTCGTGTGGGATATAAGACAGGTTCGTATTTCTAGCGAAGGAAAGACCTACACCATGCTCCGCCCGGGGAAGTGACCTGTTTAGGAGACTCGCCAGGTAGCAGGTAGACCTGCAGTGCGTAATGATGTGGCGGTGCGTGTCTAGAGACACGCTCAGCCCCGCAGGTCGGAATGTGAAGGGCCAACACGGCTTCCAGACCCCATATTTGGACGAGGCTCGCTAGAGTTTGGAAAGTCATTTCGTAAGCTCACTACTCGCACTGAACCGTGGGTCGTGTTTTACAGTTCGATCTGCAGACGGCCCACCCGGGTGAGAACCATTACGCAACTGGATAACCGGTGCGAGGAGGCGGCACCAAAATGGGCGTCAGCGATTTCGGAGCAGTCATTTTTATTACCAGTTTTATTACAAGTTTATTACTGGATCCAGGAAAAGACAAGGTAGAGGTAAGGTTTTTAGTGGTGTGAAAGCAGGATCAACGGGACGTGTTGTGGAGCACAGTGACTCTAAGGAGTGTTGAGATTACTTTCGAGATTGAAAAATCCTGAGTGATATCTCAAGGAAGATGGATAAAAGATGTAAAAAATCTCAATTTTGTACCGTGTTACGAAAGTAATGGTTTAAGGGTTAACGCAAGTAGTAGAAGGTGAACTAGTAGATGAGTAATTAGGCTTCAAAGCCGGATGATTGACTGTGGTGTTAATATGTGCATTAACAAGAGAAATAATGAATATTTGAAGGATACATTAATTACATTTTAGCACGCAGAGAAAACGTATGATACACTTGCAGAGAAAAAGTTTGTAAAGCACTTATAGTTAAAGGAGTAAACAAATGAATCATTGGGAATATTCAGAGTATCTTATCATGCATTTGACAGATGCGTCACAGTGAGTTTTCGGAGAACAGAACCAATAACGAAGCGTTCTCTAGGCACTTATATTACCTGTTGCTAGTATGATAGTGGAACAAGCAAAAACTGCTGTGTTATTTGATAAAGGGAAAATGTGAGAACGGTCCGCGACACAAAATAATGTCACTACACATAACATACTTCTCCACAGAACAATGCGAAGTAGAAATTATGACTGGTTAGAAGGATGATACAAATGCATATATTATGTGTGGATTTTAAAAACTGAAACTTGTAGAACCATGAAAGATTTTAAGACGTATGATTGAAGATAATAGATGACACTGGGAGGAAATAAAATAAGGCTGCAGAGGAGAGCAGGAATTCTTGAGCAGGAATTCTTTAGATCTATCACAACACTGATACGAAGTGGGGAAGAGCCACAGAAATAATAATAAAAACCTGTTTGTAGTATTCATTTTGTGCTCATATTGACGAATGAACCACGGTTGAAGAAGAAAGGCATCTCCGTGTAATATAAGCCATGAAAAATGAAATTTGAAGGGAGAAACTTTGAAGTAACGAGATGGGACCTAGTGGGAGATGAGCAGATGTAGAAAGAAGTAACTAAATAATCTTTGCTGAACAGAACAGAAAGATTTAGATTGCAGTGGTGTGGACACATTAAGAGGATAAATGAAGAAATAGTGACAAATGAAATGTATTATTTGTGATTGGAAGGATAGAGACGTTGAGAACGAGCAACGAGTTACAGATTGTTCAGTACAAAACCAAAAACTGAGGAAGATTGCACTTAAAAGGATATAAATGGAACAGTACTGGTGGTTGAAGGACACAAGATGCTGGAAGCACTTGTACGAGACAAACTTGACTAATAACCGGAAATAATCAGAAATGACACAACTTCAATGCACGAATCTTGCTTCCCCATATTCGACATAGAACGTAACGTAGATGGTCGCCGGTTTGAGTCCGACCGATGGCATGGGTGATTAGGTTAAGTTTGTGTTGTGTTTGTCCCGTGCTGTTCTACAAATTGAGCGTTTTCATAAAAATTCGGAAAGATTCCATTAACATCGAGGAAAAAAAAAAAAGTAACTTATTACTTTGAGTTTCTCATTCCTCGATTGACTGTGGCCACGCCGAGCCAAACCCAAATCCAGATGAAGTACAGACGGTTCCTTCAAACTAAGCGTCAGGAATGGCCTCTAAGATCCATTCAACCAGCTATTAAATAAACAAATAGGGATGAGACAAGACGACCGAATTGATATTCGGCCTTAAAGCTATTCAGACATATCTCATATTTTCTTATTATTGAATTGATAACTGCTATCGGTGCGTTAGGGGATGTTTGGATGGGTTAAATGCATGAGTTCGCAACTTTCCGTCACCGACATGCTGTGACACGCCCCGTCACCGACATGTTATGACGTGTTGTGCATATGATATACGCGTTGGATGCTTTTTCGATGGACAGAATCTTATGAGTTCCCGTCACCAACATCCTAATGTTATAAGTATATCTGTAGCTATAAGTATGACGTGCTGCTCTTGGACAGCATTTAAAGTATAAGTTATACTTGTATCTAATATATAAAAATGAAAGTTTGAATTTTTTGCCAATGTTCTTCATATAAGCACACAGTTTTTATCTTGTTTTGATGGAACTTTGCATGCGTATATTTTAAAACAAATAGAAAAACACTGTTTACGTTTGATTTACAAAAACCTAAACCCTCTCCTTTCCCCAATCACATTAACGTCTGTCAACATTGCCCATACTAACCCACAGTTTTTATCCGCTTTTGGTAGTACCTAGCACACGTGTACCTTAAAACCATGGAGTCTGATAGCCAGAGGGTATAACGCTTACCTCCGAAAGTTCTCTTTCCGGTCGTGGGTTCAAATCCCATGGGGAACAGGAATTTTTAAGAGTTTTATTTGATTATATGAGTTACATCGGGACGTTCCGTGGTTGTTAACCCAAGTTAAACTGTAGGCTCCTGAGGAAAGGATTTGGCTTTCCTGCCTCAGGCGCAATTTTTCGGTTCACCTTCTTCGGTAAGATTCGACAAATCTGCGGGTTGTTGACTAAATTAGATTTTTAATTTTTGAAGTGAAAACATCTTTAGGCGCGTTGGACGATTTTTGGATGTGTAAAATCATATGACTTCGCGTCACTGACATGCTAATGATAACAGTGTATCTGTTGCGATCTCGTGGCTCAATGGTTAAGCTGTCTGACTGGTGAGCTAAATGTCCGCGCTTCGAATCCCTGTCTCGACGGGGTTTTCATAGACCTTTAACCCGACTTTCACCTCTGGCACAACTTCTAGTGTTATGTGAAGTACACCAGAACACTTACTGTGGTTCGTATTCCAATTTAAACTGTAGTTCCCCTGTAGCTGGTAGCACTACCGGGTTAGGTTAAAGCGGCTAAGACAGGGGCGGGATGCGCAGCTTATAGAAACACCGTCACCAGGTCATTACGACCTCGCGGAATAATTATTATTATTAGTACGTCTGTAGCTATAAGTATCACGTGTTTCAAGTATTATATTAAGTTTTCACTTCTGTCGGCAGTACCCAATGACTGCCAATTGGTTTTCTTGTATCATAGTGGGAGAGATCTAGCAGTGGTGTAGCTAGATCAACAAGGGCCCCGATGCAAAAAAATTATTTTGGGCCCTGAGGCCAGATGGGCGACCTTTTTTTTACTTTGTGTTGCTGGTAGGGGCCCCCTGAACAGTGAGAGGGCCCTTAGCGAGGGGGTTCCTATGTGTCAGGGCCCCCAGAGGTGCGCTTTGGGGCCCCCAGAGGTATGCTTGGGGCCCCCTGAGCGTAGGGGTCCCATGCACTGCACCGCCTAGCCCCATAGTAGCTACGCCCCTGAGATCTAGTAGCTGAATGGATAAGACGCTTACCTAAAAAATTTCAAGATCCATTTTTTGAATTCCATTGTAGCTAGGAATTTTTAAAAGCTATGTTAGGTCCCGGAAAAAGGAATTGGCGGTCCTATTTCTTACAAACTGACTGAGGACGCCTCCTTCGGTAGTATCCAACCTGCCTTCGGGTTATGGACTAGGTCAGGTGCTTTTTGTTGCCTTTTTTCTCTTAGATGTATTAAGCTGTTCAATGTAACTGGTGAGAACAAGTGCAAGGATTACACACGACTGTTACTGCACTCAAATAAAACCTGTCATTTCCTAGACTACACTCGAACTTGTCACCAGTGTAACGCGAAGCCGTGTCACCAATCCAGAAGCATCTAGGGCCAAATGACCTCACAATACAGATTCTACATCAAGATCTCTAACCCCACCGATTCAACCCAAAGCCCGTTTATTTAAGCAAAAGAGATTTTTTTTTTTTTAAAAAAATCCACAATACAAACGTTGATTGGATCCGCCCTAAGGAGCAAGTGTGTCAGAGGTAGGACGGCAAGTTAATTTCCTACGTGACCTACGATTTAACGTAGAATCCTAACAACAGAGCGTAATGGCATAGCTCATATAAACAAAGAAAATCCCATAAAAATCCTGGCTGCGTAGAGATATGAACCCAGGATATATAATTCTGCAAGCTTCGTTTGGAAATTGGAATATAAAAATATTTATTGAAATTAAAGTTAGGCAGCAACATATGACCAATTTTAAATGGTTTTCCGAAACCATTACAAACGAATCGTTTTCCCGTCCCTGTAGACGTCAATGAGGTATAACTGTAAAGCTCAAAGCAAAAAATAAAATTGTGAAAACTCTTCCTCATGTTGTATCTGGTATCAAAAAATCTGCGACATTCTGCCATAGTTTTACGTACCCGCGGAATCACTTTATAATTAATTTGTTTCAAATAATTTTACGTAAATATATTTTTTTCGGTTTCAATTTTAAGGCAGTTAATTGTGAGTCTACTAATCTGGGTTTTTTTTTTTTTTTTTTTTTTTAATTTGGAAAAAATGTTTAAAAATACTGGAACATTTGAAACAATGTATGTGAAATACGCTCATATAACCAGATAAGTTAGATACTAATCTCTTATTAATATGCTACTACTAAGGCTAAACCAGCATCTGGGCTGATCACTGCTTTTAAGTGGTATATCGGCCTTAATGACCGCTGACGCTGTATTATAGGGCAGAAAAAGAAGAGGCAACTAACGTAGCATGTTGTCAGCAAAATAAATAACCAAAATAATTACTGATTTTCACAAACGAAATCACTGTTTAACATTTCTTATGCATGTTTCTTTCCTATAAAAGTTATTATTTTTCCCAATAACATTTTTAATGGCTATTGCATAAGAACTTTTCTCGTCATTCAGATTCTATATAAATAGGTATTAAGTAGTGGGTATCAATGCCGATTACAATAACTGCATTTATCTACATTTGATGTTCAAGTCACCCGTTTTATATAAGTAACTTCTGTAATCTGATATAAAACAAGCTAAATTTATAATATAACATCTAACGATCCTTGAGTTGATTATTATCAACTGAAACGGGAGGCAACATTTTAATGTAATAAAAACAAAAACAAAAAACAGCTTCAAATCATATCTTAGCAGGCCATTACCAGCGATAATGTGAACGGTGTTCTTGCAGAGAAATTGCAGGTTTCTGTCTAAGCAGATACTTCCCTAAACGATAGTTCCATCCAGCAACACACATAAACATTTTTTGAGCACAATCTGCCATTGTTAAACAACGCTAAAGTAAAAATGTAGTAGTACCAGTGAATTCAACAACTAATTTTTTTTTTTTTTTTTTTTACATTTCATTCCTCCCAGCAGAAGGCTGGGAGGCGGGCTGCTGGAGAGTCATAGGGGACTCTTTTCAGCCAATCTACTACTACGGGGAGGGAAGGGGGATGGAAGGTCGGCCGTGGCCTTCTAGGGAACCATCCCAGCATTCGCCTAATTGTCTGAGGGAAACCACGGAAAACCTCAGACAGGATGGCCGAACCGAGTTTAACCCCGGTCCTCCCGAATGATAGGTAGGAGGCCAATATTGGCCTCCTCCCATCTCGGAGTCAACAACTAAAAGCTATCTCGGAATTATATATTAAGTTGTAAACAATTAGACTGCGAGAAGGAAATTACGTTCCGTTGACCATAATTTACACAAAAAATTAATCTACAGAATTTCATGAACTTTTGAACACTATGTAACCTAGGATTGTAAGTTATCATCCTTCATGTCACATCGGAAAGCTGAGAATGAAAGAAAACAGTGACTGGTTGCCTGACTGTTTGAATTTTGATGAGGTTTTGGACAATGCGCAGCTCATTGCTTTACAAGTAAAACAGCATATATTAGAGTTTGCAGAAAGCTGAGAAATTTTTAAAAAAAGTCTCCAAATTGTTTTTAACCTTTTTTGCTAACTACTGGTCGGATGTTGATGTGATTTCGATCATTGTATAGCTTATAATACCAGGGATGAAACAAGACGTTTTTTTTATTTTACGAGACGTCGAAAACATGAGAAAGTTACAGAAAAATATCCCAGTGTTAGCATCTATTTTTCGTTTGGCCTCGATTCAGGCCAGAACTACTGGTTAGGTTTTCATGGGACTATAATCAATGTACAGCCCATGGTCTGAGCAATAAAATAATCCATATTTCATATAGGTGTGACGCCATAACGCTGAGAATTTGCGATCAAAATGGCTGCAGTCAGAAGCTCCCGCCTTAAGAGTTGCAGATTAAGGCTGTTATTAGGAAAAGGCTGATGAATCTGAGCTTTCTACTGATGTTTATAAATGGCGCTGGGTGGTGCACTTTTTTGTTGCTGCAAATCATCACCCGTAATTCAACTCAATTCTGGGAGTTGTGACCACATTCGATTTGTGATTGGATTTGCGAAGTTTTTGAATTCGCGTTAAGTGAAAATAAGTAAATGTCGGTGCGAGTTTCTTCGGTAGAAGAGCCGACTTCGTTTGGCAATCTTTAGTAAATTATAAACAAGTGAACGATGGCAGGGTGACAGATAGTCAGATATAAACAAATAAATCTAAATAAATCTTTACGACATTCCTAGCCGCAAAACATATTTACTTCATCTTCCGTCGGTTACTCTCATACACTCCAGATTCTGCTTCCATCTTATGTTGCGTCCAGTAATACATAGAAAGAAGGGAGGCCACGGATCGTAAGACTTAGTTTCTCATATCGGTCGAAACTTATGAGAAATAAAATATTTTCAACAGACAACTCTCGCGAAATATATTCACTGATGCGAAGATATTCCAAAGACTTTCATTGAATTTTTTTTTTTAATTTTTATAAATTTCGTATACTGTTTATACCAATAATGCATTCTCCTTTATTAGACGAGAAGGAACTTGGGGCAAGGAAAGAAAAGAATTCTGTCATTGTCTTCGAAGAAACTATTCCGACGTTTCCGTAAATGATTTAGGTTGCATGCTTGCTTTTTTGGGGGAAAAGGACTGGGGTGGGGCAAGGAACTGAAAGGAATTCAGCCATGGCCTTTTGAAGGAACCATTCCGACATACGCCTGAAGAGATTTGGAGAAACCATGGAAAACCTAAATTTGGATGCACGGACAGGGATTCGATCCCACGTCACTCGGAAGCGAGGCCAGAACGTCACCGCTCACCCACCACGCCTGTTGCGTGTTTTAGGGATGTCACGTAAAGTCGAAACCAAGATGTTCGGATGGGTATTTGAACTCGCGTCCTCCCAAATGTCAGATCTGAATGTTGCCGCTCACCCAACAGGATCGATGTTTATATCAAAGTTATGATCGTTCAAAAATTATGTCAATTACCTTGCAATAATATTGTTTGGCAAGTTCAGTTTTAAAATAAAATATATAACATAATAGTTTATGGCGAAAGAAATTTAGATTATTGTGGGAGTAATGTTTTAAAATTTAACTAAATTCCTGAAGTTGCTTTGATGAATGAGGTTAGTTGATATATCCTATAAATTGAGTTGAATATATGCATAAATATTTCGTTGTAAGAAATTAAGCTACAAATAATTGTTTTTAAGGCTTAAAATGAAAACTAGATAAAAAAAGTGACAAACAATAAACTCGAAAGTAACTGAGCTATGATTTGAGACCGAGCGTGGTGGTGTAACGGATAGCGTTCTGGCCTCGCATTCGGGAGGTTCGAATCCCCGTCCGGGCATCCAGATTTGGTTTTCCATGGTTTCCCAAATCACTGCAGGCAAATGCCGGGATGCTTCCTTAAATAGGCCATGGCCAAATTCCTTCCCATTCCTTGCCCCCATCCTTTCCCGTCTCTAAAGACCTCGCTGTTAAGAGACGTAAAGCAGTTAAAAAACATATGATTTGAGTTGTTATCAATCTTACTTAACTTATTTCAGCACGTGGCATTCTGTAGCACTTCAAAAAGACCTAAAATCAAATTCTAAAACGCTGTAAGGATTTAGTCGAGGATTTGTCAGAATAGATTAACATTATCTTCGGTATGTTTGTTAGTCCACACGTCTTGCTTTGGGTTTCGTAGCATAACAGTGTTACGGGTGCTATTACTCGTAGGTAATTTTGGAATGCGGGATACTGACGTTTACTGAACAATAAATGAGACAAGAAATAGCTTTCTGGCAACGAGCCTAAGAAGAGTCGTTGCATTATTGCTTTTCGAGAGGACATTCAGAATTGATTAAAACCCGCTTTCGACATACTGACTTCACTTTAAAAAATACTTTCGCTGGTTTTCTGTAATCATCTGGTTCAACCTAGCGCAATGTTTGGGCAGACACTGTTTTCCGCCCTAGAAACAATCGTTTAACAAAATAATAATAATAATACAACACAAAACTTTTACAGTTCGCTGAAAGATGGCAACACTGATTTTCCTCCATTATGTTAGAGACCAACCTTAATGACATTTGAACTTCTGCTGGATCCTTCCTCGGGTCGAAATTTCGAAGCTAGCGTCAGTAAGAATATCACCAGAAAATACTGTTCTAAATGATGCAAGGAGATGAGTTATCACCACTCCTGTTCAACCTGGTATTGGACAAGATCATTAGCATCTGGAGAAAAGAAATATGTGGAATATATATTAGATTTAAGGATAAACGTATCAATATAAAATGCCTTGCTTTTGCGGATGACCTAGCAGTAATTACACGAACTGTTGAGGAAGCTGGACATGGTGTTGAGAAGCTTCATAAGATAGCCATCAAAACCGGCCTCCATGATGTGACAGAACAGAAACATTTCATAAGAAAACCATATTTTTGTGCCATGAAATTAAACAAAAATCGATATATTTACTCCTATAGCAAGGAAATGTAAGTTGCCATGGCGATAAGAAAATCAAGAGTTAGCGGTAGGTTAGCGACGTAAAGGACGAACGATTGCTTTGAAACCATTTCATTGCTGAAGAACCTTGCATTCTTCGAATACTATAAGTCCAATGTAGTTCCTAGAGGAATATGAGTTGTGTACAATAAATGTAAATCTGTTGAAAGCTTAAGAACTGAGTTATTTATAATTATAACCAGGCGCGCGATAATGTATCTTATGAGAAATTTTAATATATGGACTCCAAAAGCACAAACCTGAACCCATTCGTGACCAAGTATGGCATTATCACACTTTAAGTACTTAGGTAAAATTATTGGAAATACTAGAACTGAGAAAGAGGCGCACAAAACAAGTGCAGAAAAACTGCGAAAAGCATTCATAATTACTTGGAATACTTATAATAAGAAATCACTTTCCACCAAAGCCAAACTCCATCGCTACCGCACTGTCTTTAGTCCAGGAGCACTATGCGATGGAGATATCGTCATTAACTGTAAGTGTCAAAGAAATAAAAAAAAAAGAAAGACGGATACTGAGAAAAATATTAGGTCCAAAGATTCAAGACGGTATCTGGATGCGCAAAAGCTCAGAAGAACTGTATTCACCGACCGAACGATTCACCTCACTCGGACAGAAAACATGCGTGAAATTCTACTGACATATAGCATGATTGGATGACTCAAGACTGTCCAAGAAGATTTTTCCACTTCGTCAACGGACCCCGACAAACCAAAGCACACTGGTTTATAGAAACCGAGAAGGACCTTGCAGACGTTAGCCTAGACCCCCTGACATCTACGTGCAGTATATATTGGTAATTAATCACTTCAGACGAATTTTCCCTAAAATACCAACAGAAAAAAATCTGAAACTCAGAACTGCACGGACACAAGATAGACGTCAAGCCCACAGCGAAAGGATGAGGAGGTTTTGGGAAGATAAGAAGAACAGCAAGAAGAATAAGAAGGACAAAGCACATTAATGGTTCCACGCGCTCCTTAGGGGGCTAAATGACAAAATAAGAAAATATTAAAAAAAAAAGTGATACCAGATTGCAGCTTGATTTGCGCTTCCAGTTCCTCAACTGTAATCCGATGCAATTAGCCAGTCTGTCCCTTCTCATGCTAAAGTGGTATCGGGAAGTGTACCTGTTATTTCTAGGTTGTGGATGGCAAGGTTGGAGATAGTGATCGCTTGGGTGAGAACGATGTATCAATGATGACACTGATGGATCAAGATAGCTTTGTAGTTTGGAATTTCTCCGAGAGTTATAATCTGAATAGCATTTTAATGACATATACACAAGCCAGTTTTAAGAAATGGGTGATCCGAGGTGATCCGTGCTTTATTCTGTTCTCAAGTATGCCACGTTTGAATTTATATTTTGCTCTCGCGGCAATGCACCAGTCCCATTTTTTATCACTTGCTTTACTAATAAAAAAATGTGGGTAATAGTTCTTGCGCTAAGAAGCATAGGAGAATAGCAAATATTAGTCTATTAACTGTTTTAAGGTGACACTAAAATGAATACAATTCCATGATTCCTAAACATGAAATGGTGTTGAAATCATAATGCTAGTCAAATAAGCAATACGTTACAGCGAAACAGCGCTACATGAGTGATACTTTTAACTTTCTTCTTCGTATGTTAAGTTTAATTTAATTCTTTTTTAAATATTTTTTCCACAGGTGGTTAATAACAGATACTTGTTTATACGGAACAGTTATTTGACCAACGATAATCATCCGTTCACCTATTAAAATCTATGTACATTTACAATTATAAATCTGTAATCAGGCTACGTCAGCATACCTCTTTACGCAGACTAAAAACTACAGAACCATTCTGGATGGAATTTTCACACTTGTTGTCTAGCAAAATCTATGGTATATCTTATAACACGATGTGACCGGCGTATAGATAGGCACCACAGACCATATTGCATAGCAGATGAACACTCCTTTTGGAGATGCTTGCCAAAGATCACACAACATCCAGATAAGCACTCCATACTTTGGATTCTGTTAGTACTACGTAATTTTGGTTATTTATTTTTTCAGTTTTATTGAATAAAACCCATTAGAATTGACGGAAAACGTAAATCAAATCATAACGTCAAAGGCTATCACAACAATAAAAGTAACGAAATTGTGAAATTTACGGTAAAAGTTACGAAGATATTAGGCCTATATTATAAGCGTTTACTCTTTGCTTCTAGAAGTAAAACAAAAGAAACGCTTTCTATACGCGGACGAAGCAGTGAGAATATCCTAAACGTTATCATACTGATCAAACGAGGGGTAAAGGAAAGAATAAAAGTATTTTGAGCTGTCAATTTAGTTCTTCTATTTTCTTGTCTGAATGGAGACAAGAACAGTCACTGCCTATCTGTTGGCACCACTGTCTGCCTTTCCCACACAGGCAGGGGAGCTGTACGAACACAGAGTCTGTTAATCAATCGGAAACAGGGGACAGCAGAGAAGCGAAGGGCTGTCTTGTCCCGGCAGAGCAGACCGGTTCCCTGGCCCGCACTGGGAATACTTAATGAGAAGACGGACAGTCTGGGAAACAGGAGCCATTCACTGACACGCAACACATACCGCCTCTCGCCGAACTACCAGCCTTTACGACCACTGGTTAGCGAGAGATATGCTAAGCTTTGTTGACGATTACCATCACTTAAAATGAAACAGATCTTCTGCAGAAGTTCTACCCTATATTAACAAAGTCGCTAAATTCCTTATTTGCAGATTTTACGATTCGACAGTGTGCTGAATCTCCTTATACTGATATCAAGTTTATTTTCACTAAAAGTGATAGACGAACTTCGCATGTTTCCGCTCTCTGGGTATATACATATTTCATAAACAATAAATTTGTAAATTTTTTTTTTTTACTTATGGCTTTACGTCTCGTCGACGTCGAGGTCATTAGAGGCAGGATGGGACTGACGACAAGAAACGGGAAGGAATAATTCGGCCATGGTCTTTTGAAGAAAACATCCCGGCAACATTTTGAACAATAACCATCTGTGTAAAGATGTAACACTTGACAAATTTACAAATTTGTAACAAGAAGTTAATGGATAAACCACTTTCTAGGAAATTGTTGCAAAAATTATTTACTCTCGAACTGTGCACCAATCTGCAAGACGAAGGAGTTGTAACGGTCATACGTCTATTTACTTCGTAAAATGTAAAAAATATGACTGACAAATATTAATTTATATACAATAAATAGAAAGTGGTGATATAAAATACTAATACTTTTTTTTTAACTGCTTAATGCCTCTTAACAGCGAGGTCTTGAAAGACGGACGTTATTTCTGATAGAAATGAGAAAATGTGAGGTATGGTCATGGAGATAACAAAATAGGAATAGAAAAATGGGGGATTTGGTTGAATGGATTGAGGAGAACTGTGCGATATGGAATTGGAAATGGCACAGGTATGGAGATATCGGAATATGAAAGGAGAAAATTACTGAAATTATTGTTCTATTAATGTTTTGTAGCTTGAATTTATATATATATATATATATATATATATATCAGAGTAATATATGAAGTGACGCAAAAAGATTTCATAGTGTTGTTCATTTCATTAAATGAAGAAATCATTTGAGAATTTCAGGTATAGTACAAAGTGCTTATTTGAGATAGTAAGAAGAAAGATGATGAATTATAACCGCAAAGGTGAGGGTTAAAATCCGTCTTAGTAAAACGAGATGGTACAAAACATATTTCCTTACTAGTGGAAAATCTTAAGGAGCGCAACAAAGGTAAAGAAGAATAGTGTAAACTTACTTATAGTCATCGTTGAATGTTCAGAGCTGGGATTTGAATATTGATTAATTGAAATAAGAAAGGTAAAAAGGAACACACCGTAAGGATAAGTTATAGAGTAATGGTTGTATGTAATTCGCTAAACGTTAAATCAAAAAACTTGGTTTGTCCAAACCAAAATTACTCTAGTAACCTCCAGCGTTTAACGTCATGACTAAGAAGGAATAGGTTTAGATATTTCCCCTTCTTTTTTTTATGATCCAAATAAAGTGGTGGAAACTTCGGGTAATATCAAGATGGGGATACCACTGCGGCCTTGCGTAGTAAACACACAGATCACGTGGTATATATGACGTCATTGTGACGTATTCACTCTGCACGTACCAACACAGTAACAGCTATAGATATGATCTGAAAATTGCAAATCTGTAATATCGTGCGTTATGGTTACGTTTCACTTTGGTCCAGGCTGCATTACGACAGAAACGTAGCCTGGACCATACGTCACAATAATGTTATATATACCACGTGATCTGTGTGTTTACTACACGAGGCCGCAGCGGTATCCCCATCTTGATATTACCCGAAACTTCAAAATCATCTCAAATTTAGAGTTGATAGCTATGTATCAAAATCGTTATTCTGATGACAGAGTTCTATTAGAAAGATTTAAAAGAAGCCTCATAAAACACATGCCGATAAATGCGTAGCAATCAGAAGTAGAAAGACGCAAATAATATTTTATAACTCTAACACTTTCATTAAAATCCGCCGCAGGAAAAGTATGAATCCAAGAAAATAAATTAGCATTACATTTCTGTTATTCGTCACGATGACATGTCAGCAGCGCAAATATTTACTGCCACGTATAAACCATAAAATCCTGGTACCTTGTTTCAAGGAGGCAATCAATGCATTTGGAATCTGGTGATTACTCTGAGCTTTGGAAAGCCAAGACTTCTTTCTTTCAGACGGACATGAAGATCTTTTCTGTCTAACGATCTGTGTTATTTTGTGTGCACTGTTGTGTGTTCGAGACATTTAAGGCCTTATAGTTTTGTGTTTGGACTGATAACATAACAAAGGTTCACGTTATTAGTTCACTTCATTACAACGAAAATATAATGCTGCTAGTTACGTCAATATCAGAAACTTTACTATACCAAAACATTTGGAGGGATCAGTAGGTATTTCACTAATGTCTCACTCTCTTTTCGCTGACGTAGAGAACATTGGAAGCGGGAAAGGATTGTGGGCAAGGAACCGGAAGGAATTCGGCCATGGACTTTTGAAGGAACCATCCACCTGGAGTAAATTGGAAAAACCACGAAAAATTCAAAACTGTATCACCGGACAGGGATTCGAACACGCGTCCTCCGTAATGCGAGGTCAGAGTGTTTCCCATAGTTTTCTGTTTGACGTCATCATGTTGTGGTACATCGAGATCTACGTCAATCCTGTAGGTTTGTGATATTACTTTAATGATAGGTTCAAATGAGAAGCCTTTTCTCCGAAACTGAATCCACATACTACCATTTCCGTAAAGTACAATTAATACGCAATTTTCTTTTGCTTCTTATTTTTTCGTTAAAAATTTAATCATAACTCCTGTCTTTCACATAGAAGAGAAGAACTTCTGAGCTAACTCGATGATGTAACAAGTTATTTCCTGGAAATGTTTTCTGACATCAACGTTTCGATTTTGTGACCACACTCTTAATGTTCATAGGCGCCACATCCTCCTTATATGACGCTTTTTTTTTTAACTGCTTAACGTCTCCTATAACAACTAGATCTTTAGAGACGGGAAAGGATGGGGGGCAAGGAATGGGAAGGAATTCGGCCATGGCCTTTTTAAGGAAGCATCCCGGCATTTGCCTGGAGTGATTTCGGAAACCATGGAAAACCCAAATCTGGATGCCCGGACTGGGATTCGAACCACCATCCTCCCGAATGCGAGGCCAGAACGCTAGCCGTTACACCACCACGCTCGGTTTATATGTCACGTTTTTTTTACAAAAGAATTCTTGTAGATTCCTTATTCACTTCTAAGCATTAGTTCCGTATTTCATAAAGACAGGCGTTTCAACTACTGTATCCATTTTTATCTTTCCTTACAGGTGACACTGTTTCCTGGAAACAACCTAAGAATGCAATTCAGAAAGTTTGAAAGATAATTAATTACAGATAAAAAAAGAAACTGACATGAATCACCTCACTGGCAACTGAAGTCGTAATAAGCACGAATGGAGCGGTCATCGAGTTTGGGATCATACAACAGAGCTTGCAGTTTTTAAGAACTTTTCCTATAAAGTACTGTAACAGTCTCCAGATCTTTCACAGAAATTTGTGTTAAAAGTATAAAAATTTGCTTGTTCATTGCTGTGCCAACTAGCAGCCGTTAGTACAGAAATTTTCTAATTACACATGTAATCGACTATATTAAAAGCTCTTTTCATAGAAAGAAATAATGATGCAGTGACATTCACTTTTGATGATTTTTTAGCGTTTTCCGTATGCTGGTATTGAATTTATCATCGAAATTTAAAATTACTTTTGTTTTGATCTCAAACGCTGTACAAAATGTCATTAACAACTTAAATCTTTGAAAGCCTGACGAGTAGGAAGATCACGTGGAACAACATGGTGATGTATCTGGGTCAACGGAGATCCAGCAACGTTGCTGATTCCCATAGTACGCCATCGCACTAAACACGGAGCAGTTGGTATGGCACTGGTAGCGATACCACAAATTGCTTTTTTTTTCTTTCGCTTGTGGCTTTACACCTCGTCGAAGTCTAGGTCAGTAGAGGCGAGAAATGACTAGAGATTAGGAGTGGGGAGGAATTCGGCCATGGTCTTTTCAAGCAAGCATCCCGTCATTCACCTGGAGTGAAAACCGTGAAAACCCAAATCTGGATACCCTGGCGGGGATTCTAACCGACGCCATCCTGAATGCGAGACCCGAGGATTACCGGTCACCCACCACGCTTGGTGTTTCCGCCAAAAGGCGTTTTTTCTATGCTGAACTTCTTTTTATATGTCTGTCTATGATTATCTCTATGAGTCCTGGAATGTTCCCTAAAGAGGCGGTGAAGCCTGTATTGCAGCTAAGGCATTCAGCACAGGTAATTTTGCTGATGACGGTGCGAATGAAGTTAACATACTCTGTTTCTCCTCTGCTCTTCCTCACACTTGTTCCGTCATGGCTATTTCGGACTGCATCCAAACGTTGGCTGAACTTACGTCTTACCACCAGCAGTGACCGGAGAATGGCGGACCCCCTCAGCGCCTCGACAGTATCCACCTGTTGCGAAACACGAACAGACATTCACCATTCACCGCGTCAAACTCCCAAAGTCACAGAGTATTGACCTAAAAAAAAACTCCGCGTAACCAACCAGTCACTCACCTTGCGTTTGACGAATAATCGATAGCGTTAAATACTACTCCATTGTGTGCATATCACGGAGCTCTCAGCTGTTTGGGTCGCAGTCACCACTTACCTCACTCTAATTGGCCGGTGGGGGGACCGATGCAATGTAAAAAGTAGGGCCAACTCCCGGGAGCGATTTAGAAAGTAAAAGTTTGCTGTATCAATATTGGGATCAGAACGGGCCATGTTGGGCGTGATCCGTGTCAATGTGAGCCCCCAGGCAGTCGCACAAAAGGTTGGTTCTCACCGCTTGGACTGGGCGGGTCTCGAGAACCTTCCTGTGGCACCGGCCGCGAGTCCACGGCCGCTTCGTTCTGCAGATCCACCTGCTGGGCAAGAGGATGCGGCGGTCGAAACCTTCTGGCACCCAAGATCCTCAAGAATCGCGTAGCTGTTGGGAAAATGTGCTGTGTGAAAAACACGAGCTCCGTATCGCCAAGTAGGACACACTTACTTACGAAATTTCTGCTTCCCCCCAATACCTTATACAAAAAATATAAACGGTTTAGAATTGTGCGTATAGCCTAGAAGAGTCATAGTTAGCGTCTGCTGTCATGAGTTCTATATCCAGATTTGTTTCTCAAGATTTCTTCGTCCTGTGCTCATGAATGGCAGGCCAAAAATGTTTTTCAGAAATGACAGGTGTAAAACTAGTGTTTAGGCCAGCTTATATTCAATTTACGTATATGAATAAAAAATAAAACTAACAACTAGTGAACAGTCGCGTGATATGTGTTGCGTTTCGGCTAATTTTGCACCAAAAAAACTTCTGTGTGAATTGCTGTTTCTTATTTGCTTCGTAATTCTAACGGCTTAATATGATCTTAACATAAAAATTTTCAAAACGTAGTCACTTCACTAAAGGCTATGGGCAGAGGGGGTATTACTGATTTAGACGATGCGAATGATTACTAACCCAAAGGTTGGCAAACTTTGCTTCGCAGAAAACAATCCATGTCGATGATGAATAGGCAATACGTTTGCTCATCACTTGAATGACCTAAGCGCGTGATTTAATCCATTTGTATAAATTATATAATAAAACTGCAAGATGAAATAAAAGAATCCATACTATCCATTCTTGATAAACAGCATGGCATAGTCACTCCACGTATTTTCTAAATTCAGGTTTTACTAGCGCCTTCTTTATGTAAACTTGTGGTACGGAA
>JARYHS010008074.1:99261765-99351515 GCA_031002005.1 Vandiemenella viatica | reverse complement strand
GCCCTTTTCATAGAAAGAAATAATGATGCAGTGACATTCACTTTTGATGATTCTTTTTAGCGTTTTCCGTATGCTGGTATTGAATTTATCATCGAATTTAAAATTACTTTTGTTTTGATCTCAAACGCTGTACAAAATGTCATTAACAACTTAAATCTTTGAAAGCCTGACGAGTAGGAAGATCACGTGGAACAACATGGTGATGTATCTGGGTCAACGGAGATCCAGCAACGTTGCTGATTCCCATAGTACGCCATCGCACTAAACACGGAGCAGTTGGTATGGCACTGGTAGCGATACCACAAATTGCTTTTTTCTTTCGCTTGTGGCTTTACACCTCGTCGAAGTCTAGGTCAGTAGAGGCGAGAAATGACTAGAGATTAGGAGTGGGGAGGAATTCGGCCATGGTCTTTTCAAGCAAGCATCCCGTCATTCACCTGGAGTGAAAACCGTGAAAACCCAAATCTGGATACCCTGGCGGGGATTCTAACCGACGCCATCCTGAATGCGAGACCCGAGGATTACCGGTCACCCACCACGCTTGTGTTTCCGCCAAAAGGCGTTTTTTCTATGCTGAACTTCTTTTTATATGTCTGTCTATGATTATCTCTATGAGTCCTGGAATGTTCCCTAAAGAGGCGGTGAAGCCTGTATTGCAGCTAAGGCATTCAGCACAGGTAATTTTGCTGATGACGGTGCGAATGAAGTTAACATACTCTGTTTCTCCTCTGCTCTTCCTCACACTTGTTCCGTCATGGCTATTTCGGACTGCATCCAAACGTTGGCTGAACTTACGTCTTACCACCAGCAGTGACCGGAGAATGGCGGACCCCCTCAGCGCCTCGACAGTATCCACCTGTTGCGAAACACGAACAGACATTCACCATTCACCGCGTCAAACTCCCAAAGTCACAGAGTATTGACCTAAAAAAAAACTCCGCGTAACCAACCAGTCACTCACCTTGCGTTTGACGAATAATCGATAGCGTTAAATACTACTCCATTGTGTGCATATCACGGAGCTCTCAGCTGTTTGGGTCGCAGTCACCACTTACCTCACTCTAATTGGCCGGTGGGGGGACCGATGCAATGTAAAAAGTAGGGCCAACTCCCGGGAGCGATTTAGAAAGTAAAAAGTTTGCTGTATCAATATTGGGATCAGAACGGGCCATGTTGGGCGTGATCCGTGTCAATGTGAGCCCCCAGGCAGTCGCACAAAAGGTTGGTTCTCACCGCTTGGACTGGGCGGGTCTCGAGAACCTTCCTGTGGCACCGGCCGCGAGTCCACGGCCGCTTCGTTCTGCAGATCCACCTGCTGGGCAAGAGGATGCGGCGGTCGAAACCTTCTGGCACCCAAGATCCTCAAGAATCGCGTAGCTGTTGGGAAAATGTGCTGTGTGAAAAACACGAGCTCCGTATCGCCAAGTAGGACACACTTACTTACGAAATTTCTGCTTCCCCCCAATACCTTATACAAAAAATATAAACGGTTTAGAATTGTGCGTATAGCCTAGAAGAGTCATAGTTAGCGTCTGCTGTCATGAGTTCTATATCCAGATTTGTTTCTCAAGATTTCTTCGTCCTGTGCTCATGAATGGCAGGCCAAAAATGTTTTTCAGAAATGACAGGTGTAAAACTAGTGTTTAGGCCAGCTTATATTCAATTTACGTATATGAATAAAAAATAAAACTAACAACTAGTGAACAGTCGCGTGATATGTGTTGCGTTTCGGCTAATTTTGCACCAAAAAAACTTCTGTGTGAATTGCTGTTTCTTATTTGCTTCGTAATTCTAACGGCTTAATATGATCTTAACATAAAAATTTTCAAAACGTAGTCACTTCACTAAAGGCTATGGGCAGAGGGGGTATTACTGATTTAGACGATGCGAATGATTACTAACCCAAAGGTTGGCAAACTTTGCTTCGCAGAAAACAATCCATGTCGATGATGAATAGGCAATACGTTTGCTCATCACTTGAATGACCTAAGCGCGTGATTTAATCCATTTGTATAAATTATATAATAAAACTGCAAGATGAAATAAAAAATCCATACTATCCATTCTTGATAAACAGCATGGCATAGTCACTCCACGTATTTTCTAAATTCAGGTTTTACTAGCGCCTTCTTTATGTAAACTTGTGGTACGGAATTATACTTAACCTGCATGTGCCAAATGCCAAATTATAAGAATTACTCTTTCGAACGTATAGAGCAGGAGTCCAATTTGATTACAAAGAAAACATAAGCATTTCAACGACAACTCTATCTCCCTCTAGATTCGTTTATAAACGGAACGGAATAGAAAGCTCTTACTATTGATTCCAATATCTTTTCTAATCGCTTCGTTGCTTTCGTACTGCCGGCATTACCTATGACTCTTATAGAGACGTTTCGTGTCTCGAAACTGTGTCTCTGCGGTAATTATTTCTGGGTTTCATTGGGAATTAACACCTGTATTTTCACTACACGTTCTGTTTCATTTTACGATCTGGTCTAGAAGCCCAGGATACAATTGTCAGTAGAGCGTTCGGTTTCTAGCAACCTCGAGGGCTTACATTTACATAATATCTCATGTCGCATCTACTTAGTTAGAACTGTTGATAGTTTTTTAGTTTATCATCATGATGCGGACGTGATTCTTTGAGTTATAGATATACTAAATGATTAATTACTATCTCTAAGAACAAGTGAATTGTCAGATCATGCTGCCGGTATGTTGTCAACCTCAACAAATTTGATGCTATCATTCCGATTTTTATCATTATTTCAATTAATTAATAGATACATTTTCTGTAGTCTTAATGGTACAGTGACATATTTGTGATTTGCCGCACATTTCTCCACAATAGTTTACTATTTCCATTGCCCTTTGCTTCAGCCTCAAAACCTAGAAGCATCATTTCAAAAAAACATAAAACATAATCAATAGCGTAAAGTACTAGCAGCAGATGTTGAACCTTTGCAGGCTCAAGAGGAATTGTTTTTCCGATATCAGTATCTAAAACTAAAAGGATAATCTAACCTTAAAAATTAAAAACATTTTTGTAACAAGTCAAGCTAGACAAACAAAACATTAAGTTTCTTACCAAAGTAGGTGTAATGATTGCTCCTGAAGGGAAATATGTCCCAAAGAGAAAACCAATAACGATAAAAAGAAAGGTTGTTACTGACAGAAGCCGTTCAGTGCTGGATATGCGTGAAGTCTTCATCAGTCTCAAGTGAGGATACAGACTTTTTTCTCTGTGCTTGCTGCGGAGAGAAAACTGTGAAAACAACACACCCACTCGTTGTAAAAAACACGATATTTTTCTCCATAACCCAACGACAGCTGCTGATGTATATGTGTCGGTCGAGTTTGTGTAACACGTAACAGTGGACGGAACGCGGAAGGTCCCCCGAGCCAGTTCTCATTTTGGGTCGACTGCCAGGACTAGCTTTCAAATTAATAGTCGACACATTTAAGGCTTCACTTAATTAGAATGAGCTCGGTGCTGAATGGAAAATGAACTTCCATTTATCAGCTAAGCAGTGGAAACGGACGTTTTCTCTCAGCATCGCACCTGTTTGCTGTCTCCCATACACAGCTTACATGTGAAGATTTTGTTACATTAGTGCTGTGTTCATGAAATGTCATCAGACTGTTAACAAAGTCTCATATGAGTACGTAATAATAAACTGTAATCAGGATTATATATCTGGGAATAATATTACTTCACGTAAGGGTAGAACACTTTGTGTACAATATTTAAATATTTCGTAAAATCTGAACTCAAATTATCAACGCAGAAGTTTTATTTGTGGCTTTTACACTACATATCCTCTTGTTACCAAGTTATTTAAGCATATGGTACATTGCGCGATTTCGACGATAGTGATACTTGACATGCATCGCCTCACTTCTACCTAAAAAATCAACTGCATATATTAGGTCCACATTCTACTTGATAGTGACACAACGGAAAAATCAACGTGAGATTAAATATTGCTGTTGATACCTTTCGTGTCGATGTCTGCTATGTAAACTATAAAAAATACGAAGGGAAACGGCCAGAAATGACTAGACTTTACCCTTTTCGTACCCACTTCCTTGCTTATGTCGTTGCAAAACCATGATGGTACTCGGCACCAGCAGTGGAACCAGATGGTTAGAGATTCGTTGATGGAACAAATTTTCTCCCTTCGGGACTTGGTTAACACTTTGTCCTGGGTTACATTTAAAACCTCTTCCAATGAATATAGAGTGAATGTAAGCCTATACGACACTTATAACTGTAATACGCTCATTTGATTGGGACGTAAAGCTAGAAGTCGTCACGGTGTCTTTCGGAATAGTAGGCCTGAATGGACAGACAACGGGTTTCACTCTCTCTATGCCAACACGCTACACGTAAAATCATACAACAGCATTCACACAGACGAAAGGAACCTGCCGCCCTATCGCTTTATGTAATGCATTATCAGCCTAAGGGTAGAACACCATAAGAACATATATTTGCGTGAAACTCTGAGAGTAGTAGACACTGGTAATGGAGGTACATTTCACTTTATTTTTGAGAAAAAGAGATTATTATGTCATTTCAACCTCTCTGGAGTTTTTAAATAGTTTTGTATTAAACGGGGAGTTTTGTTATGCATAAGTTTTACGTAAACTTGTAGTGTGTTATTTTTTCATTTCTTAATCTGTAGTTTGAGGGACAAGGTAGTGACAAACTGAGCAAACGTAATTAATTTTACCGTAAAGCGCCAAAAACCGTAATAAAGATGGCCGTTTTGCCGGAATTAAGATTTGAACTAGCATCCGTCATGCCTTCTTGTGTGTCGGCACATTAAACGCACTCGGTATAACTGGAGGTAACATTTTCTCTTCTTGTGATATTAAAAAATAAATATATTTTTCTCATTTTATTCCAACTATCTTTGCGAGGTTTTTCATTCATGTCAGACTTCCAGTTACCGTAGCGTGTGACCGTTGTTGGCTGATCTCCAAGCCGAAAATCAAGTCGAAAGGTGGAAAGCGACCACTGCAGAAGATGTGTTCCTGAATGGAATGAGTGCTGAGGGAAGTGTGTTGGGACGCAAGGAAAATAATTTAAGGCAATTAATCATTCATATCTGCAGGTAACTCTTCCTTGCTCGAGCTGTAGTACTTTACGAACACACACTACAAGTTTCTAGAGTCCACAATAACTACAATATCTTTGAGCGCATAGAACTTGAACGGATTTAAGCAATATGGTTATTCTTGCAGTCAAGGGAAGTAGGCTATAACTGTAATCATATTTCAGTCAGTGAAATCTTGAAATAGAGATAATATTTGTCCAAATCAATCTTTGAAATTATGTTTTAACTTTTGTGAAGCCAATACATTACCATTTTGAATGTCAACTTTTCACTTTTTTTCAGATCTGATGTTGCCCTCTGTAGGCATTATGGGAAAAATTGATTCAAGAACAACATTTAGTGCAAGATGATAATGCAAAAAACAACTATGGCAGCTGGAAGAGAGAAAATGTAAGCATATTTTAAAATTCTGATTTAGAATTATTACTTAGTAAATGTAACGAAACTAATTATAATTAACTATTTATTTATTTATTTGTCGTATGGCTAAGCAACCGTAACACGCAGAAAAAGTAACCAAAGTTCTAGAGCAACATAGTAAATTCCATTTGTGTATAGAAACTTTTATTTGTCCTTAGTCCTTTATTTTTCCATCTCAGACGTACTGTTTTTTTTTTTATTTATTTTATTTTCATACAAATAACATGTTGTCTCCCTTTGTCTATTATATGTTATTCTGTTCCGTCCACCAAATTGCTTTAGTATCCAAACTACAGCTGTACCAGTTTAGGGATTCCCAAACTTTTTCTTACCACGCCTTTTTTCCGTCAAAAGAAAAGTCCCCACACCCACCCCCCTTTGTCAAAATTTTATTATCAAAAAGGCAAATTCCTACTTCTCAGTACTAACAATGACATCTCAGAGCAAACTCAATAAGTAAGAAGAATAATGGTTTTCAACTCTGAGAAGCAGCAAAAGAGACATAGTACTTCCGGCGGTGTGGAAATAGGATATTGTCCATACAGGCGAAGAGTCCGGTTCCGACTTGAAATCCTGATGGAGATGGGAATTTAAAAAATTTGTGTTTTGATCTTATGAGCCACGCCAGCACGTTCCGTGGTTCAGATTCAACATTAAATTGTCCCTAAGGAAAGGAACTAGATGCCCCAGTTCGGGAACATCCAATCAACCTTCGTGACTACTGCCGCCCAGATGTTCCTTGAAACGCCAGACACCTGAAGTTGGCTGCTTAGAAAGCATTCAAGCCGGCTGGGCGATTAGCGGAACCAGTTAATAGGATATCAGACAGGAGATTAGACCTAACCACAATCGGATTAGGATGAGAACTGGAAGTTCCTTGGAGTGATTTCTAATCGCAATTAATTCAAGGACCAGTATCGAGATCTGATTTTCATGGGTATTAAAAAAGCGAATAAACAATGATGACGATATAGTGTAATAACTAACTTTGCATTCGGAGAGTTGCCTTCAAAACAGTTTTGGGTACTGCACTAATTTATTTACTAATCCTGTTGAACGGGATTTATCGCATTTAGATTTGTAAATGAAAATACAGTATTTTAACAACTTTTATTTTTATTTCTAGATGCTCAGACACGTTTCGCCCTTGTCGAATGGGGCATTATCAGTGACTGTAAATAAACATACATGGTGTTGTTAAAAAAATTGCATTATTTGTATACATGAATAAATATTGACGAAGTACACGCTATTTACGATTTATGATACATACAATCATGTGTTGGTCAGGAAATAGCGCTAGTAGCACTTTTCTACAAATATTTCGCAGTTTTGTTTTAAAGATTTGATAATGAAAATACTGCCTCTTAACAACTGTTATTTGTATTCCCATACACTCAGACGCGTATCGCATGTCAGTGACATCGTGCATCGCTATATAAAATTGACCCAAAATTATTACAAGTTCTTATATCTTTCTTTTTTGTCATTCAGATGATACTACAACATTTGAATAGGTGGCAGAGTAACATGCAGTGGAAGCAAAGGAAATTAAAAATAATTCATAAAAACTTACGATATGCCGCATAATAAAAAGTAATATGGCTCTCATGAAAACAAATTATTTTTAAAATACCTAAATTATTTATCCCTCTGCCATAACGTCAGATTTCAGTTGTCATTCTGACCTAGGCTAAATTTCAATCTAATCAAAACATTGCTGTCCGAAAATAAAAATATTTATCATACGTATCTATGGGTTAAGCAAAACAAATAATATTATTAATACGTTAATTTAAATGCAATACATACTTTTCTTTCTACGTGCTGGCAACTCAGTTCTACGCGGAAATTTAATTATACAGAAATGTTATTAAATAAACCTCATAACTTCTTTTACGCAATAATATCTCTGGTCGTTGTTAATCCAGTAGTGAAGGCTGGCTGTGACGTCGTAGCGTGACAGACATAGTGACCCAGATTAGCGTTTTATTGGTATAGATTGAGAAAATGCTTTTCAAAGAGTGGAGAAACAATAGACCTGCTTGTCTTGCAGATACAGCGCCATGTTTGTTTCCTGTGCAAGGTTCTCTAGCGCCTAACTACCGTATTCCTTCTTATGTCGATATCGATGATAGTATTTCCGTCACCTTCACCTGCGCGGACCTCACATTTCGCAAACGTAGAGGAAAAAATAACATCAGTTTCGTGAACTGGTGCCGACGTAAGACACGATTAATGTAATTTTTAATAATAAATTGTCGGCATCTTTGGTCTCGTTGTTAACCCCGAGTAACAATTAACCCTAAATGTCAGCTCAGAAGCTAAGTTGAAGTGTTGTGATTTGCTTCAGCTATCTAGAATGCTTTATTTACGTAGTGTATTTTATAATAATATAGTTGAAAAACTGAAGAAATAAATAACTAAAATACGTAGTAACAACAATATTTACAGCATCTAAAGAGTGGAGCACTTGTCTTTTGTGTAGAGTCATCTTTGGCTTGTAACTTTTCAGATTACGAAATAGGTGTTTATTGTTGATGTAGTGTAATCTATGGCGCTATCTGTTTGGTTTACGAACAGATTATCGTCTTTTATTGCCAGTTCTTAAGGCATACCGCAGTTTATAAGCTTTTAAACTGTGCGAAACCCAACTAAATCGGTTCGGTAGATTTTGCGTGAAGCATGAACAACGAAAGTCGACAGATACGGCCTCTTACAGATTTACATATGTAATGATTAAAGCAGTGGTTGAGGCCGCTGCGCACTCAGCGACTGTCCGTCAGATGCAATACCTTTCTCGGTCGGCTGCGGCTCCATCCACCTGCTTTCCATTAGGCAGGGGACTGGCTGGCTGAGTGACTTTGGCAGCGATGATAGATACAACAGATACAGCAAGCCACTCACTTCGCACCTTCCTGACTCATCACAATGGGCTGTGTAAGACCTGACGTCGGTTTCAAATCCTGCCACTTCATTTGTGGTTGAACTGAAACTATTACAGAAAACTGATATCTAATAAAGAAAAAATAATACTTAATTCAGTCATCACACGTCTTTCTTTATATACATTACTAGCTGGTGCCCACGACTTCCTTCATGTTTGTCAAATTATTTTTTAAGATTTTTATGTTTTTGCACAGAATCTTAAATATTTCCAGGAAAAAAAGTAGTCTATGTTACTCCCTGCCGAATCAGCAACTCGACAGTGAGTTTACCGTCAAAATTGGTTCACACACTAAACATGTTGTATATACACTGGTCAGCCAGAACATTATGGCCACCTACCCAATAGCCTTTGGCATGGATAACAACGGCGACGCGTCTTGGCATGTAAACAATGAGGTCTTGATAGGTCGCTGGAGGGAGTTGGTACCACATCTGCTCACACAAGTCAGCTAATTCCCGTAAATTCCGGGGAAAGGTTCAATGAGCTCGGACGCCACGTTCTATCACATCCCAGATTTGTTCGATCTGGTTCAGATCTGGCGAGTTGGGGGGGGGGGGGGGGGGAAGCACATCATATGCAACTCGCCACTGTATTCCACGAACCACTCCACCACACCCCTGGCCTTGACACATGGTGCATTATCTTTTTGAAAAATGCCATTACCGTTTGGAAACATGGTCGTCATGAAGGGGTATACGTGGTCTGCAACCAGTGTACGATACTTGGTATTGCCCGTCATTGTGCCTTGTACGAGCTCCACTGGAGCTATGGATGCCCGCGTGAATGTTCCCCAGAGCACAATTAAGCCACCGCCAGCTTGTCTCCGTCCCGTAGTACAGGAGTCAAGAAGCTGTTCCCCTGGAAAACGGTGGATTCGCACCATCCCATCGGAATGATGAAGAAGGTATCGGGATTCATCAGACCATGCGAGGCTCTGCCTCTGCGTCAACGTCCAGTGACGACGGTCGCGTGCCCATTTCATTCGGAATTGTTAATGTCGTGGTGTTAACATTGGCACATGCATGGGTCGTCGGCTGCGGAGGCCCGTCGTTAAATGTGTTCGGTGCACTGTGTGTTCAGACACACTTGTACTCTATCCAGCATTAAAGTCTGATGTTAGTTCCGCCACAGTTTACCGCCTCTGCTGTTTTACTAGTCTGCCCAACCTACGACTTATGACATTTTTAATGAGGGGTGGCCGCCCAATCCCTCGACGTTTGGACGTGGTTTCACCATAGTTTCGCCACTTGTTGAAGACACTCATCACAGCACTCCTCGAACACCCTGCAAGTCGTGCAGTATCCGAAATAGATAGTAGATAGGTAGTTATAATGTTCTGAGTGATCAGTATGATTTATTTATATTTGTTAATAGCAGAAAAACTGAAAAAATTCTATTTCATTCAAGAATATTTTAGAACATTTTAGTCAATTCAAGAACATTCTACCTGTAGAAGATTCCTAAGACTTTTTGGAACAATTAGGTCTAAATATGTAATTTCCCTAGGTCAATCACCTTCAATCACTATTTCTCCCACACCCCCACAGCTACCGGTATGCAAGTACCATAGTGCGCAATGGGAGACTCGAGGCTACTCCCACCAACAAACACCAGTGGTCTGCGCTAGGTAGTTGTGGCTGCAAAGTGAAGCATGGGGACATACCCCTCTATTTTTATATAAATATAAGATCGTAAAATCCAGACTAAGCTCTAGCTTCAGATACATGTCGAATACATATGTTAATAAACCTATAGCTGAAATCAATTAACTGTTCTCCACATGCACTGATATGAACTGTAGAACGCAAATATCCAAATGGTACGCTTCATGTCAAAAGGATACAAATATTCACTGGGATGTCATTTCTGGAATCGTAAGTTTTGTGTAAAACCTTTTTCTGATGTGTTAATTGCCACCCGACTAGAATCAACCGAGTCTGAACGTGGAATAAAAGTTGGAGTCCAATGGATGTGTTATAATATTTCGGAATTGGTTTATTCGTCCGCGCTCCGCAGTGTCAAGTGTTTTCCAAAAGTACATCTTGAGGTGAGTTCCCATGGCGCACGGTTTTGTGGGCCGCGCCACATCAGCCGAAATATACGGATCAGCACGTGCAACAGGTTAGCCCTCACCGCCACCACACTAACGTGCCTATTGTAATTTCAGCTACCCGGGCGTTTGTTCTTTACCGACTCGGCGACGGATACAGGCGCGCCATCCCTGCCATCTCAGGTGAGACCCGTCCCACGGCCGTCTCTTGGTAACTGAATCGGCCCGGCCGGCAAATGCGCGGGTCGTGGGAAGGTAGCTTTAGACGGTATTATATCCCACACGGGACAGTGGCGTCTGGAGGACCATAGAGACCTATGAGGGATGAGCATGCTTTCGTGACGATTGACGAGCGACGCTCCCTGTACTCTTCCATCATACTCAATGAGCAACGCGCTACCAACGATTCTTTGCTTTCCATATAGCGAAATTTGGCGTTTATATGATACAGCGGCAATATCCGTATCACCGACTTACATGCAAAAACACGTATTTGACCCAGATGACTGGAATAAAGTTGCTTGTGCGATCTGTAACATTTCCAGTTGATACTCGCTGATGGTCGGATTCGGGTGTGGTGTAAACCCATCTGCCCGTGGCTTCAACTAGTCAGCAAGGCATTATGTAAGTTAACAAAATCTTCTCGGGTGTCCCCCCTTGACATGAAAAGGATCCTGAGACTGATTTGGTGTCTGACAGGCAAAAGCTATGCTTAAAACTCTTGTGACCATTTGTAGCGCTTTATGGATTTCAGATACATGATAGCAATGCGAAATTCCACCGTTATAATGCGTCGTGTCTACAAGACTGTCACTAATGGTTCGAGTAGAACTCTGAATAATTCAAGCACATAATTTAGCCACTAGATAGACATGAGCCCCGTGGAACCCGTTTGGGACATGATCGGAAGAAACATTTTGGTGCAGTGTCCTGGTTCTACCGCAAACACGTAATTATCGGCCGCTATCGAAGAAACATGATCCTTCCTACTGACTTAAATAGTCGCAGGTGAAATAAACTCCTGTTTCCTTTAAAACCAAAATCTGAGGCCGTTAGCGGGCTCCTACCTATCATTCGGGAGGACGAGGGTCAAACCTCGTTCGGCCATCCTGGCTGAGGTTTTCCGTGGTTTTCTTGAGCCACTCTAGGCAAATGCTCGGATGGTTCCCTACAAGGCCACGGCCGACCTTCCATCCCCCTTCCCTCCCCGTAGATTGGCTGAAAAGTCTTCGTGACTCTCCAGCAGCCCGCCTCCCAATCTTCAGCTGGGAGGAATGAACTGTTAAAAAAAAAAAAAATGTTGGCGTTTAGAAATCAAACGTAGTCCACAACCCGAAGGTAGGATGGAACCTCTCGAAGAAGGTGTTATAAGCCATTGTGTCGGAGGTAGGTTGGCCAGTTTAAAATGGAATCCGAATCACGAAACTTCCTGGCGTAGCTCATATAATCAAACGTAACTCTTAAAAATTCGAGGTCCCGCCGGGATCTGAACTCGGGACCGGACCACGAACTTTCGAAAGAAAATGCCTTAACAAATGAGCTACCATACCGCGATTTTACTGTGCCTGAACTCATTAATTTTATTCCTAAGTAGTAACCCTGGAAGTAGCTATTAGTTCAATCCAAAGAGGTGGTAGGAAAAGTTTCTTCGAAGAACTAGAATTTATAAAATTCAAATCCTAAACATCTGTATCATAACTATTGTTTACAAAGAAAGTAAGAAACAAATTTTATGTATGCTGTTATCAAGGAAACTACATTTCCCTTAGTACTATTCCAATGAAAGTGTGCTATACATTAATCTCAAATAAATGAGAGTCCATACTTTTTTTTAAATTAATATTGAAACTATTTAAAACAATGAAATATATGAACTGGAAAGCTTATCCTTTATGTCAAAACAAAAAATTACAAGCAGGTGTAGTAGTTGACATAAAATAAATTAACATGAAATTTTATGGAAAAACGTATCATTATTTTCTTGTCAGTAAAACTTACCTTTAGCTTCAACTAATTGAGAGTGGGATGCGACTTGCATGAATGTTACGAAATTTATCTCTGCCAAACTGGTCCATTATTTAAGTCACACGGCTATATTATGAATTACTGAATACTGAAAAGCCTGCGATACGTGTATCCGAATTAATAGGTTTACAGCAGAACCGGACAAGACTACTAACACGAATAAGATAAAAATATAAGATGGTAAATTTTCACCTATTTTGTCTTCATTTAGTGACTAAAAAATTTAGTCCTGACTTACATGACACTCTTCATCAGTAATTCAGTAAGTTCGGATTCATCTGGAATTTTTGTTTGTAGCGCCGATTTTAGTATCTTTATCTGTATTCAACGTAAAGAATAGTTAGAGGATGCTTTGCAGGCTATATCATCAGAGAAAATGATGAAAGTGCATCGATGTCATCAGAAATCTCTAAACTAAATTGATAGCCAAGCTCAATTACTCTCTTTCAAGCTCCAAACAAACCAGATGCTGGAAGCACCTCTACAGCACACTTGGAAGCGCTGTGATATATGCTATGGTTTCGTCTGGTGTAATACGGCTCGATCAAGCTGAAACAAGAATAAAAATCTATGAAATAATTTAAAAATAATTTAAAGATAATTTAAATCATATTGTATATGACTTTTTTAGCAAGATTTTCCAATTACATCAGATGGTCTTAACAAATTTATTTATGAATTAAGGCTACAGCCACCTGACATAAAAGATGTAACAAAGTATACAATACCTGATAGCTGTCAACCTTGTCTACTAATTTTTACTAATGTTTATTGGATACCTTATTTAAAGTGATTATTAAATATGAAACTCAAAGCTATTTTTGAGTACAAGTTTGAGATTTAAAAAAATAAAAGCTGTAATGCAAGAATATATTATAAAAATTTTCACATTACGTTCTTCATCCATTTAAATAATAGAAGGTTATATCGACGCATTAAACAAATGCATGAAAATGAAATATTGATATTAATATATTAATCGCATGAATTAGGGTTTATCTGAGAGGATCAGGAGAACCATCCAAATTATGTTTGTAGCGAAACGGTCTAGTAAGCAAGTAGTCTATACATTAAGTATTCAGTTCTGTCTGTATCCTATTTTTTATTTTCTCATTCCATACTCAAACAGAATGCATGACTGTTAGTCTAATGACCAAAAATTCCTTAAGTTGAAACATTACTATTTTTTAAAAAAAAATAGTTATAGAAACTTAAATAGAGAACACCGTGATTAGCCTTCCGATAACGAATTAAATTTCGTAGAATCTAGACCATTTTTGAAACTCCAAATACAACATATATCTTCAGTCCCCGTACTACTTTTAAGGAAGGCTTGTCTTCACACGTGGTCGGCGATTTCATCAGATATATAGGCTGGAAGGCGGCTTTAAATCACAGTGAAAGCCTCTCATTATGCAAACAACTTTCCCTCCACCCTGTGTCAACGCAACGTGGTTTATGCAGCTTTCTCTAATAGATACAAAAATCGATCCTTAGTGATTTATTCACACACGCCTCATACAAAATTTCGTAGGATCTCCCAGTCATGAATGATGAGAGTTGATCGTATCGGAAAAATTCAGAGTTCATTACCCGAGGCACGGATCAGGAATCACAAAGTTTGATTCTTAACAATTACTCGAACATTTTTGCGTCACAAGGTTCGAACCGGGTTGCTATAATACAATAATATCAGCCAATGAGCAACTTCAGTCTATCATGAAAACCTAAGTCATGACGATTTCGGTGGACGTAAAGATAAAGACTGTGGATCATGATTTGCTATCTGTCAGAAGAGTGTTTATGTACACATCGGTGCTTGAAATAAAAAATAACCAAAATCCGCGAAAACGGCGCTGGCAATGCGTATCAGGCATTTTCTCGTTTCGTTATCGATTTCTTACGGCGTTGACTGGAAGGAATACTTTTGGAAAAGATGATACGCAGTTTAATCTCATTTCCTGTGAGGAATAAAGTCTTGTCCAGCGCTGGTAAACTCTATTAGCATCAACTTGGTGAGAGATTATGTCAATCTAATGGGTAATGATAAAACGGAAAGTTGTTTCCGTAGATGCATACGAGAAAGCCTATGACATACCTCTATCTGGACAAAGCATAAAAATCTCGATATAGCTGATCCAACCATTAGAAGGTCACCTCTTGTAAAACATGAAAAACGTGCTCTACTGGCGCCTGGAAAGCATTGGAAGTAAAAGATTATATAATTGGAGACCTCGAGCGCGGTGGTTGAGCGGTTAATGCTCTGACCTCGCATTCGGGAGGACCCCGGTTCGAATCCCCATCCGGGCATCCAGATTTGGGTTTTCCATGATTTACCCAAAACGCTCCAGGCGAATGCCGGGATGTTTCCTTTATAAGGCCATAACCGAATTCCTTCCCTTTCCTTGTCTCCAGTCTCATCCCGCCTCTAATGACCTCGACGAGGTGGAAAGACGTAAGTAAAAAAAAAAAAAATGTAGACTTCATAGCTCGATAAATGATTTTATCACATCAAGGTGGCTAAACGATTTCCATACTTATACCTACTATTGACTGCTTTAGTTCAACTAGAACGGTAAATCGAGAATACCTAAGATTTACACGTAACTGAGTTTCAATGTACGAACAAAAAATGTTTTGCAGTCTTTGTTAGATCAGCTAAAAATTTAAAATAAAATGCTCCATTTCAAATTGGATTTTTGTTTTTACTTATAATTCTCATATAGCAGCGAAAATAATTAAGGATTTGTGATGTTTCCAAATCGATGATTAAATTGACGTGCATAGTGTTTCTTCTATCCTACTCTTATCGCAATTTTGTTTCCGAACAAGATCCATGTTTTTTATAATTATCAATAAAAACACCAGTACAGTGGGAGAGATTTTTCAGAACACAAAACTAGTGCCGTATCTATTATAATTGAGACGCTATTCAATAACGTTGCTTGTATTACCTGCATGTGAGAAATACCGCTCTGTTGCTACATTTAACTCCTCACGTAGAGGTACTAAAAAAGTTCTGAAAAAGCAAGAGTTCATTTGTCAAGCCATGATGTTTTTCGCCTACGGTAACGGAATAAAAGCGGGAATTAAGCAAAAAAGATTTAAAAAAAAATCACATAGAGAGTGATTAAACCCAAATCACTAGTGCATATAACCTGAACTTATTTTTCGGTAGTTTTTGAAGCGAGGATCTCCACGATTAATTCTTGGAAGATCCGCAGTTTCATTCCCGATATTTTTCTGCTATAAAATACCAGCTTTATGTGAATAAAACCTTCTCGAGAAACCAGCCCAGTAAGTCTGCTGATCTCTTAGGTACCCGAGAAAGGTTTATTAAAGTTCAATGCTAAGAAAAACTTTATAGTTAAATACTATATCTACTTATCACTTGAGTAAAGTTCAAACTGGAAACAGACATATGCTGCAAGAGGTGGATGTACAGTTCATCCTGTACCCACTCCCCCTTCAATTATTCTTGATGTTAATAAAAGGGTTAAAGATGGGGGTAATAGTCAGAAGCTTAAATTATTTATTCGAGGAAATACTATATCTGGGGCCACAATTATTAAAGGTACTAGTCAGTTTCCAAATCCACCAATTATAATTGGTATAACTGTAAAGAAGATTATTACGAAAGCGTGTGCTGTAATAATTACATCTATTAATTTACTCGTTCAGCAGACTTTTTTTGGCAACGACAACTGACAACTTTCTAATCGCTTATATTTTCAAGAAATCCGACTTCTGAAGTGTTTATTCGGTTTGAAAACTTGAATTCAGACGAATATAAATATCTGAATTCAGACGTATGTAAATATCCGATCTTAAATTATTTCACTGTGTATTTAAATCATGTTGATGATTTCTAATATTCCACGCATCAGCAGCCACCCCTTCACCTAATAACCCAATTACTGATGAGTCATGGTGTTATCTACAATGAAAATTCATCATTGCATTTTTACCATGCTGGAAGTTATCATCAAGGATTTTAGCATGGTAGTTAATAATAATAACTTCGTATAGATTTATCGGTCGGGATATACCCAAAGCGTTCGGCCGCCGATTGACAGAGTCGTTTTCCTGCCTATGCGCCTCTGTCGTGGCTACCTTAACCTAATCCAGTAATCCTACCTCGCATAGAGGACATACAGTTTAACCATGGAAGCGTTCTGGCGTACTTCACATTACACGGCGAGCCGTGCCAGTGGTGGAAAGGACCTTTGAAAATCCCCGTTGAAACAGGGTTTCGAACCAAGGACCTTCCGATCTCCACTCAGACACATTAACCACTGAGCCGCGAGCAGTTGCTATCTACTTAAGCGGGAATGTAATGGACCGAGAGATACCATATAGAAATGAGGAACAAGGAAGTTTCCTTTATCGTTCTTTATGTACCAAGATAAACATGAATCAGATAAATGATGAGGACGAACTGCAAAGACGAGAGATAAATATTAGAGTCAAGGATTATTCTATAAAAACAAGACGTTGTACCATGGGTCAAACAAATAAGATTTCACTGATGTTATAACGACCTCAATTAACTCAATGTCCTCGAATAAGCCCTTGACATTCGGGAGGACTCGTCCAAATCTGTGTCCGGCCATCCAGATTTCGATATTCCATCATATCCACAAATCACTACTGACGTATGCCGGGATGATTCCTCCAAAAATCAATGGTCGTGGATAAATTACTTCCCGTCCCTCGTCCTCCATCCACTCCCGGCTCTAGTGCTCTCAACGTGGACGAGCAGTTCCATTCTTCATCATTCAGAAGTGTCTCCAAACCTTGACTACATTTCTCAATGAAAGCTGGTTACTGAGATAAAATGAGGCTGCAAGTTTCTGCTTCACCCGTCTGATGGCAACTATCCTCATGATTCCACCGGTTCTGTTCAGCAGTTGGGCTCCAAGCTAATTTAATCTCCAACCAATGCTGATGCAACAGTGTCTTCGTCAGATTGACATAACACGGTCCACTGAGTACTGAGTACTTCTGGTGATGCAGCCTCGAGATTCGAGTTGACTCTTCCGGACTTCTCGAGCACGTTGCCACTTGGAAACTGGCTCCCGGCGCGGGAAGCGCCCGTCTTTATATCGACCCCAGTCCAGATACTTGTCGGTTGGTTCCTGTAACAATGAATGACCTGAGGAGAAAGGCGGTGGTGGCGGCGGGGATGTAGAGGAAGTGCTGTAGAGTAGGAGCCCCCACCCCGAGACAAGAACCACGCCTAGCCAGGACGCGGAAACTGCGGTGAAGGGAGAGCTGGCTAGCCGGTATCTGTAACGGCCATCTGCCTGCGGGCAAGACATCGAACAGGGCCACGGACCAATTGCCGCAAAGTGCACTAGCACAGCGTAAAGGCTGCGCCACAGATCGGATCACATAAACCTTGAGTGTTCTCATATTGTTGTGCCTGCGATCTTAAACGGGACTGTAGCTCCAGTATCATGTCAACTACATTCTGTTGTTGCTATTAGGGATGCAAGTTAAAATCAATATCCATAAATACAGAGTCTCCAGGAATCGAAGGATTTTCCTGCTACCACAGATAGGACACAGCATGTACTACTATGTGACAAAATTTTATTTCAGTAGTGTACAATTCTCACCATTTTCGTGTTATTAATTTTTTAACTATTTTTCGGACCACATGATTTTGTTCAGTTTATTCCATGTCATTTTTACAAATTAAGACTTTTTGAACACTGTTTTTTTTTAAAAAAATTTACTCGATGACGTTTGAGTCATCTACTATAATCTTCATTTTTTTCTTAAAACGTTAAAAAAAACCTTAAAAAATCTTTTTAATAATAATTATCATTTTTTTTACTACACGCTCTTTAGCAGATTGAACTACCAGAAACAAATTTTAAAAATAAAATATTTATACCATTTAATTTTTTTATATTTTAAGAAAAAAGATGACTCAAATATCTTTGAGTAAATTGAAAATAAAAAAACTGGGTTCAAAAAGTCTTAATTTTTAGAAATGGATGGAATAAACTGAACAAAGTCACATGTTTCGAAAAAAATATTAAAAAATCAGTATCTCGAAAATGGAAATAAAATTTTGTTATACAGTAGGACATGGTGTGACCTATCTGTGGTTGCAGGATTATCCTTTCATTTCTGGACACCCTGTATATCGATATTTATATCGACGCCAGGCAAATATCGATAATATCGGCTGCATCAAGCCGATAATATCGACATTTTCAGATATTCGAATATATTACATTACAAATAAGTACGTAAATCAAATAATTAATTAGAGGGAGTTTATTGAAATAAAATAGTGTAACGAACGCGTCTTGTGACCGCTAGTTACATTAATAAAATATAGGTTTATTAATAATTTGTGGAATATTTTAGAGGACATTTGGGCGCTGTGCATATTTGTGGAGCGGCAGAGCTGAGGAATGCCAGCAGGCCGGTTCCTAGAATTAGCGAGGGGAGAATAGTGTGTGCCTAATGGAGGGGAGATTTGTGCGTGCCAGGTAGACAAACAGGGTGATCGGCGAAAGTTTTCTGTTTTGCATGTGGCACGACGAACGAGAGGAGGAACATTCGGGGCCAGCCGGCAAGGACGATCGGTCGATGTGCACTGTCTGTGCATTAATGGAACTGTGCTGCCTGGAACGGGACACCAGCCACTTTGAGCGGAGGTGCTCAGGCAAAGGATGTTCTGAAGAACTGCGCCACACTGTTCCGTAGCAGAGCAGAAAACTTCCTCCAGTGTGTGTGGCCGACATTAAAATTCGGTAATTATATATCGCCATATGAAGGACATTGTGCTAGTTACAAGTGCAAGTTCATAGCATTGCCCAGCTACCACCCTGCAGGTAAGAGCTCTCATAGCCCGGAGCAAATATTTCTTTCAGAAGTGAAGTCAAAATGTTGACTTCGTTTACTGTTGAATTTGTTCATTGTATAATTTTTGTGTATTTTATATAAAATACCCTGGCGCCCGCAAAAGGACAACTGATTAATTTTAACTAATTTTGTTATATATGTCATGTCAGTAATTGAAATAAAACCATTTGTGATTTCTCATATAAAGTATTTACGCAAGTTCTACCTTTCATGATCATTCAATAAAATAATAACATTAATTATAATTTTAAATCAGGTAATGAGGTCAGAACGTTACAATAGGTCTGCAACTACTCAGCGTCAACAGATCCTGAAACCAGTGGATTACTTAGCCTTTCCCATGAAGTCTATTTCTAGTCTGAGTGACAGTGACTCCTGAGTTTGAAAAGAGGCGCTCAGAAGGTACCGACGAGCCAACTTTGAGTAAATGATTGTTTACAATTTTAAACAACTCTTAATCCAACTCGTATACCAATCATGAATGACTTTAATTCATTTTGCAGAAAAAAATGTACCGTAATTTCCAAAAAGTCAGTGTTCCTCTAGGCCATATACACGTTATAATAGAAAAATGCTTCACTCTTTTAAACTTCTCCTTCAAAACTTTTGAAATTTTTTCATATTTCTTATCAATGTTTGTTTTTATCGCTCCACGAGGAGGGACTTTCTATAACAGTACTAAATGCTTCATTATATACAGAAAACCTTTGCCTTTATCTGCGTAATATAACAGATTAAATAATAAAACGGTGAAGGTGAATGAATGAGGAACGAATCACGCGCCCGATTCGGAGTGGAACTACAGAGTATGAAATAACGTTGTCGATTTTGTTATCGAGTAAAATCAGTGTTTAGCATAGTCAGGTCAGTTCCCTGCGACAAATACATTTATTTTTATGATTTTTTTTAGTGCTATAAGTGTTTGTAGTTTCCGATATTTTGCAATATGCTATCGATATTATCGTATCGACCATGTAAAAATATCGATATAAATATTGATTTTTTTTTGGTCCGGTATTATCGATATTAACGTTTGACTGATATATCCTTGGAACCCTAGTTGCGATCAATAGCCAAACTTAGTATTTGATAACTCGCGTTTGCTGTTTCCGAAATACTGGTCAATAATTGAGTAGACGTGATTGATTGAATAACACATCACCGAGCGTGGTGGTGTAACAGCTAGCGTTCTGGCCACGCATTCGGGAGGACGGCGCGGCGGTTCGAATCCCCGTCCGGGCATCCAGATTTGGATTTTCCATGGTTTCCCCAAATCACTCCAGGTGAATGCCGGGATGCTTCCTTCAAAAGGCCATGGCCGAATTCCTTCCCAGTCCTTGCCCCCCCCATCCTTTCCCGTCTCTAAAGACCTAGTTGTTATAGGAGACGTTAAGCAGTTAAAAAAAAAAAAAAATAACACATATTTTTCTCTAGGTGCTAGAATTGGAAAAAGGCAACATAAAATTATTTGTTTGTGGAGGGAAAAAATAAATAACACAACAGTGTTTCTCAGTGCGTTGAGGCGCCGCACTCTGGATTGGGGTGGTACAACGGGACCGGGCACGAGTACAGGACCCCCGTGTACCGGCCGCCCTGACTGCTGATTTTAGGCGGTTTTCCGCAATCATTAATGCGGATGCCGGGGTGATTTCCAATCTCTGCCTCATAAACTATTCATTTCACAAATAAAAAATACGCTTTTCACACAGAGAACATAGTTACACATTTCGCAGACAGATAACAATCCTTTATCTTTTCGATGTTATTAGTACAATCATCAAACTTAATTGTTAATTATTCCTACATAACTCTCATTCATTGCGTTTAGTTATCACCTGAGAAGTACAGGGTCCGTCAATAAAACCTCCCACATTTCACGTAGCCGGCGTGCGAGTTGTAGTGAGGATACTGATGTGGAATGTGTTTTGTTTTATAGAGGTTGTACCTGCCATTTTCAGTGTGCGCCATGTCATGGCTTGGTGAGCATCGTGCGTTTGTTGTGGACGAATGTATTCGTAACAGTTGTTCTCAGATTTTCGGAGACGATTCGAACTTGGACTACATGATCGTGTCCCGGATAGAAAAACTATTCAACTGTGGGTGTCAAACTTTAGAAAGACAGGTTCAGCACTAAAAAAAACCTACAGGCCGTCCTCGGACTGCAACAACGCCGGAAAATATGGCGCGTTTGAGTGTGTCTATGCAACATTCACCAATCTTTGGGGACACTTAAAGCCTATAGTGTACAAACATCGTCCCACAAAACTGCAAGCACTTACAGAGGCCATTACCCAAGAATTGGCAGCCATTTCAAGAGAAATGACACGAAAATGTATGGAGAACTTTCTGGATAGACTTTGTCAATGTGTCAACAATGGAGGGCAGGTAAAACCAAATAATTAAAAATGGCAAAGTATGTATTTTTCATAAATAAAAGTAATTATTCTCTATCATATTTAGTTTTTATGTGACAACACATTAAATGAGGGAGGTTTTATTGCCGGACCCTGTATTTGGTCTACTGAACGGGAGGTTTCATTAACTCCAGTTTTGTTTAATAGGGAGAGTAAAATACTTTTTTTTCCAGATAATATGGCTCGTAATTAGAACCGAGGATTCAGCCATTACGTACTGAAGGAACCATTTGTGTATTTGCAGGGAGGAATTTCGGGAAATCATGGAGAATCATAGAAAGGGTGATCGGACAGGAGGTCGAACCTGTATTCCTCCTAGTTCTAGGCCCTAGCATTAACCACTCACCCACTATGTTCGATCAATAGAATATGAATGGAGCATTGACCGTAATGTTCGACTAAAGGAAAACCTGTTCAGCTATAAACCCGAATTTTGTCTCATTACGTTTGGTAATCATTAGCATATCAGCGTAATTAACTTGAATGTTAATAATCTATTCGGGGCATGTAGTGGTAGCGGAAGGTAACATTTACTACCATTATGTAGTGAATGATTGGAAGGTAGGCTGGTTATGTCAGCCCCTCATTTCATAGGTACTTCACAAATTGTTCCGTCTTGTTCCACAATATTGTAATCACACGTTAATAGGGTCAGATGAGCAAAATTTAGCGTAAAAATGTTTCCGGCCTTCAATTATCATCTAGTTGTGTTTTTAAAGATTGATATTCTATCCAAATTAGTAATAAAGTTGGTATAACACATTAAACACAAATAAAAGAAAAACTGGCCTCGCATTCACGAGGACGCCGGTTCGAATCCCCGTCCGGACATCCAGATTTGGGTTTTCCATGGTTTCCCCAAATCACTCCAGGCGAATGTTTCCTTCAAAACGGCCATGGCCGAATACCTTCTCGTTCCTTATCCCCAATTCCATTCCGCCTCTAATGACCTCGACGTCGACAAGGCGTAAAGTCACAAATAATAAAATAATAATAATAGTAATAAAGTCAAGTACAGAAAAACGGTAGGAAATCACCTAATACGGTTTTGTTTCTCGGAAAGCAATTTTTTATTCCTGTGTTAACTATAAGCAGTCACCCAAAAGAGAATGTGTAGTGAAGAAAATATTAAATTAAAAGGAAGTCTCAAATAGAGATTTTTATCGGTTGATAGGCGTACATCGTGTTTTGTCGTCGAAATTTGGTCCCAAGCAGTGTAATCGTGTAATGTTTATTTAATTAAATCGTAATTTGCATCTTAGACCATACTAATTCATTTCTTGTGAGCTTAAGCTTTTTTGATAACTATGTAAAAGTAAATTAATGGCCAGTATGTGGAGATGAGATTTGTTTGATTCAGTTAAAAATCTGTTATAAACAACCTTGGTTTGTCCCCTAAAAAACAATTTTTACTTATGGTTTTACACCTCGACGATGTCGAGGTAATTAGAAACGGGAAAGGACTAGAGGTAAGGAACGGGAAGGAATTCAGCCATGGGATTTTGAAGGAAGCATGCCGGCATTCGCCTGAAGTTACATCTACATATATACTCTGCAATTCACAAAATTGTGTGTGGCAGAGGGTGCTCAGCTGTGCATTCCAATCCCTAATGGTACAAGGGAAAAAAGAATTCATATAAGAATCAGTCCGGCACCTTATTTCTCTAATTTTATCTTTCCTGTCCTTCCGACTCAAATAGGTTGGTGGAAGAAGTATTTCACTACACTCAAAAGTGACAGTGGGAGTACGCATGTTTTCCAATAAGTTTAAACGAAACGTGTGTCGTCTATCTACCAGAGACTCCCAACCTAATCTACTAATCAGTTCTGTGACGCTTTCATAAGGACTGTAGCAAGCGGTCACGAATCGAGCGGCTCTTCTCTGTACTTTCTGTATACTTTCGATCAATTCCTTACGAAACGGGTCCCAAATGGCAGAACAATAATCCAAATGTGGACGCACAAGAGATTTGTACGCTATCTCCTTTGTTTGTCATTACAATTTTTCAAGATTCGACCTATGAATTTATTTGGGGAAGCTACGGAAAACCGAAACCTGGGTTCCCGGAAGGGGAATTGAACCTACGGCCTCCCGAATGTGAGACCACAGCGTTAACCGCTCACCCACCACGCTCGGTCCGAAATAACTCTCACATGTCTCACTTGTAAGGTAAATTTAAGGGAGGAACTGTACATTTTGCCACAGGGAAAAATTATTAATTAGTGTTGGAGAAAACGAACAGGAAGGAAATCGGCCACAATTCTCAATAGAACGATGATAGAATTCGCCTGCTGTGATTTCGAAACACACTCTAAACCGAGATGGGATGGTCAAAACGGGAATAAAACCTTCATTACGTCAAATTTCATGCTCTAAAGTTAATATTCACCCAACGAACTCAGTTAATCTACCTTTTTGATACACAGTTTCTAGACTTTTGTCCACCGTAATGGTTGAGCGGTAACACGCTGTTCTCGAACTCTTGAGAACGCTATATCGAATTCCCATCCGGCAACCATATTTCGGTTTCCCAAGGTTTCTCAAAACCATCATTCCAGGCGAATGCCGGAACAGTTTCTTCAAAAGGCTACTTCAAAAGACTGTGGCAGAACTGATTCCAGTTCATTGTCCATTCCTTCCCCGCTTCTAATGACCTCGACGTCGACGAGACGTAAAGCCATAAGAAGACAAAATAAAAATCTAGAATTCCATTCACAATCCTATTCCATGGAACGGAATCCCACCGCTGGCTACAGTCCTTACGAAAGCGTGACAGAACTGAATAGTGGACTGGACTGGGAGTCTCTGGTAGATAGACGACGCACGTTTCGTTTAAATTTATTGGTAAACATGTGACTGCCACTTTCACTTACGAGTGTAGTGAAATACTTCGTCCACTAACCTCTTTCAGTTGCAATGACAGGAAATATAAGATTAGAGAAATAAGGTGCCACACTGATTCTTATATGAATTTTTTTTTTTCCCTCGTACCATTCGGTATTGGAATGCACAACAAAGAGATTAGCTTTGGTGCTGAGCACCCTCTGCCATCCACAATTTTGTGAATTGCAGAGTATGTTTGTAGATGTAGCTGTAGATAACAGCTGCATCTTTTTATATATATTTTTTTAATTTAGTGATTTTTTTTATTTAAATGGTGGGAAGTTCTCAAATTTTCCTCTCAACTTCACACAACGCTCAGACGAATTAATACTTAACACGAAGAACACACTTTAAACCATTCACTGACACATGGCGAACATACGCTTCTCTCTTAGCGTGTTGTAATTCGCAAGCCAAAGAGATTAAAAGCGGAAAGAACAGTCAACCATCTCATCTAGAGATTTGACCTGTAAGTGGAAATAAGCTTAGCTGGTGATGAATAAAGGCATGTTACTTTTAAAGCCATGTGGAGCTAGGTCGTTTCTTCAACGAAAGAGATGTTGGACAAAAATAACAAATACAGTTATGCGATACGATAAAAATGCCTTCAGCTGGCATAGTAAAGCGCCTGCTATCTATATTTAAGAAGGAGTCTGACCGATTGTTAGGCATGCAAGTCATCCTGATACATATTATTGATGACATCAATTCCTGGAAAGCAGGGCGCCGGACTGGAAAGTTCATCTTGTGGATCATAATGGGCAGATCCTATTATGAACTGCTTTGTGAGAGGTGACTTTGCAGTTCTTCAGCACTCAGGTTTAATTAGCTACCACACAGTAGAGAAGGAGTTTGAAACGAAAAGGAGACCGACTGAAAATCCTACGGACGAATTTTTACTAAATTGACTGGTCATGCTGACAAAGCGAAGGCGCTGTCGGCACGTGTTCATATCAGATCAACCTCATTACACTTCTCATACAGTTTTCAGTGATCATTATATTCGTTTGACACACAGAGAAGTAAGTTGAACTTTAATTTATATTGTTATCGTTCACACGGCGTCATTGACAATGTTAACTTAGGATGATACCCTCCTACCGACTTATCAGAACAGAGTTAAGAACTAGCAAAAAAATATAACATTAACATTAATATTCTGCTACTCCCTTGAGTTATTTATACTATTTATTATTTAATGAGGTTTCTGTAGATTATTATTAACACTGTTACAGAAGTTTTTGCAGGAAAGATTTCTAGATATATCAAGACAGTGAGCATTCGTACCTTTTTGGACACTTCTAAAATGTGTGATCTATCCGCTTTATGTGTTGTTCATATCGTAACTGGAATTAAAATTAGCCCACATGAGAATATTTCTAAACGATACAAGTGAAAATTACCTTATTCCTCTTGCTAAAGAATTCCTGTGTTTGAAAGCGCTACCGCAGCAGCTAAGTTTACGATTCTGATATAGTCTAAGAAACATAGTCTGGAACACCGTTGATTCATAAAACTTAAGGCATTTATTGCATTCAGCCCTCCAGATTTTGTGACTGATTTAAAAATGGATGATTTCAGGGATATATATATACAGGGCGTTCGCCGGAAAACGCAACCCTCCCAGTCTGTTGCCGTCGGCAACTTGCTCGGACAGCGGTGCCAGCAGTTTCCGCCACGCGGCACCGTGAATCACCGCACTGTTTAACACCTCCGCTGCCCCAACAGTGCAGTGCAGTGACCCTTACATTGTTAAGAACGGTTTCTTTGCATTGTAGCTAGTTTGTGACTTCAGTCTCTTATTAATCAGTGTTGTGAATAAACGTTTCTTTGCGGTTTGGCTGGTTTGGGTCTTCATACTCTTACTAATCTGTACCGTGTTTGAGTGTGAGTAAAATTATGGTACGTTACAGTTTGCAACAAAGAATATTTCTCTACGATACATATGTGAAGAAGAAGTCGTTTAAAAAGTGTCGCAGTAAATTTCGTCGCGAATATCCTGGCGCTTTACTGCCAGCTAAATCAACAATTCTGCGTCTGGTTAAAAAAGTAAGAGAAACGGGTTTATTTTTTAACAAAAAGAGACTGTCGGTCAACCGTATTCTCACAGAGGAGAAAATTGACGATATCGCTTTTCGACTAGAACAGTCACCCAAAAAATCATTAAGTCAGTTAGGGCAGCGTGTGTCTCGAAATATGTTCAGAAGATGTGAAATGTGCATTACACAAGAGTGTCAACACTTCCAGCATCTTTTATAAGGTAAGCTAATGAATTACGTCACATTTAAATGCTTAGCACACAAGTTTATGAAATAGTCCGCGGCCGACGGTCGAACAATGCCGGGAGCTGAACGCTCGCTCGCCGCGAGCAGTTTCTTCCTTGTAGCGCTAACAGTGGGTTGCGTTTCCCGGCGAACGCCCTGTATATTTCATACGGCTATATGCCTCGTCGACGGCTAAGGTCATTAGAGGCGGGATGGGACTGGGGACAAGGAACGGGAATGAATTCAGCCATGGCCTTTTTGAAGGAAGCATCCCGGCATTCGCCTGGAGTGATTTGGGGAAATCATGGAAAACCCAAATCTGGATGCCCGGACGGAGATTGGAACCCGCGTCCTCCCGAATGCGAGGCCAGAACGTTAACCACGCTCGGTTTCAGGGATATAGTTTTCGATGGAAATATCAAAATGTGACAGAATAGACAATAGCGTGTGAAGATAGCAGTTAAAGAGAAACCATCACACGACAGAACTAAAATATCAAGACTCGTGTGGTATGGTTATTCGGAAGATGCCAAATAAAATGTATAATTTCAAATAGGAACGAAAGAGGAAGATCATAGAGTAGGTGGATTAAGCGAATAGACTGAGAAACAAACATAAACTAACGTAGAGAGAAATGCCGCTATCAGTCTGTAAACTACGTTAGTTATATGTTTTGTGTAGGTATCAATTTGTTTTCTGTGGAATGTGAATATAAGCGATGTCCAAATTTAATTATATGCTGACTTTAATACCTAATAAAAGAAGGAAAAAACTTGTCCCATGCGCGAGAAAGTAACCTCTTATGTCGATACGTTTAAGTGAATAAAAATACACCAAACATTTAAATATGACATTATTATAAAATTTTCTTACAAAATAAAACTTTATTAATCAAAAAATTTCGGAAGAGATAGTTTGGTAACGAACATTCGGAAATGGAATACAGCTTCCAAACGCCACGAAATCGTGGAGACTGGACAGCAGTTTCACACTGTGCGCATTTATTTCTTCGCTTGTTTTAGAATGTGGTCGCTTTCACGAACTTAAAAAAAAAAAAAAAAAAAAAAAAAAAAAAAAAAAAAAAAAAAAAAAAAAAAAAAAAAGCAAAATTAAGCGTGCGATGATTTTTGCGTGATCACCATGATCTGCGTGAATTGAGGCGATTGTTCAATTATAGTTTGTTTAACGAATGGTATTTACTGTAGTTTATAACTGTGTGAACCATTTCGGTTCCCATCGTCTCACCGACCATTCAACCGAGTACCTCGCTTTCACAGGTAGTTTTCGGTAGTCGTTATTACTCGCGAGGTCAGGCCGGGCTAACGAGCATTTGGAGTCCTGTTACCTACCTCATTATGGCCGATTAGCTCATTAACTGAACCACGAATTCAATTTTCCGCGCGCACCTCCAAACGTGACTGACTAAACGGTTACATGGCCAAACGAATTTTGTCGCCAGAGGGTTAAGCATGCTGCAACATAAAAACGTCCCTAGTCTCCTTGACTAATGCCCCGTTTACACGGTGCGAGTTGACTGGAACGAGTGTACTGTCTCGCTGCGCGCGCAGCTCTGGATAGTCCACTCTGTCAACAGGTACAAGACAGACAGTTGACTGAGGATAGTGGACTTGGTTCACGACAAGCTTTTCGCGTGCGAGTTCAACAGTCAAGATGGCGACAAGTAACAAGTCGCGTAAGCGGAGTGAAGCAGAGGCATTAAAATATTTAGAACTGCATGAAAGTGAGGAAAGTTTGTGGAATTTTAAGAATATAAATTATAAGAACAAAAAATTGCTTTATGACGGTGTCATCTTTTATGTATCGGAAAAAAATTTCACAATTGCTCTTCAAATTGAAATACAGTTAGTCTTAAATGATGTAACTCTACATTTTCACTTAAAACTTTAAAAAAAAAAAAAAGGCGCATAGGCATTTAAAGCATTTCTAATATCCACTCTTTTAACAATTTTCTGCGTTTTATTTTGTTATTCTTCATACCATACAACATTATAATCAACAAATTAGCTACGATGTTAATTCCTTCCTGTAATATGGACATACTATTTTCAACAAGATCACAATGTAGGACTAGAGAACCGTCCTGACAATGGACAGTGGACTGTCTTCAAATTATTATTAGCATGCTAGTCCACTCTTTTACCCCCACCACCAACGGTCCGGCCAATTGTCGTTCCAGTCAACTCGCATCGTGTAAACGGGACCTAAGCTCGCCATCCGCCTCGCTTCTTAGTTTTGTAACGACACTGGTACAGTATCTGAATTTAAACTATGTATTTTATACATTTTACATTAGCACCAAATTTTCAAACAAAATAGAATTGAGAGTGATTAGTTTGAAGATGCCGGGCTTGACAGTGCAGGGGCTAGCATGATGGCCTCACATTGTAAGGGTTACCGGTTCGAGTCTTGCCTACACCATTCGGGGTTTTATATAAGTGTTGTGTTCTTATTGTGTTGTTTTCACTATAGTGTCGCAAATTGCATGAGCCCCATACAATAGTTAGTACAAAATTGGAGCTGGCCATTTTAAAAAATAATGATGAAAAATATAATAGTTTGAAATCCCAGTAGGTGCAGGAATTTTGGGAGTTGTGTTTGATCGTATGAGTTACGTCAAGACGTGCCGTGGTTCTGATTCCACCTTAAACTGTAGGTTCCCTCTAGGGCCAACAACCTTAGTTGTAACACGACATTTACAGTGTACACATCTGCAGCAAAATTCAAGCTAAACAAAGGTTTAACGTGCTCCTAGTTGGCACAAACGAAGATAGATAATAGTTTGAAACAAGTCGGATTGCGAAGAAATATCTCCATATTTGCTTCAATAAGGCAAATGATAACGCCTTTACATTGTTTTACTTGAACTGGGCAGTTTTATAAACTTTTTATAAGCGTATTACGTAGTATGATACGTAGTTTGTTTTAACTTCTGGTAACCAGGAATGGTTACAATAGAAGTGAAAATCGTCAGTTCTGAGTAGACTGCAAAGAACGAACTATTTGAATATCCTGTACATAAAAAAGATAATAATATTTCTTTAACTGTTTGCCTATAAAATGTTAGGGAAAGAATGTTAACTCCTAAAAAATAACTGCGATTTGTATTTTCTATCATTTTTCAGTTATTGTTAATCATGTGAATAATGTGTATTGTTGAATAATGCCTGCTACAAATGGAACTATTGCTCCAATCTACAATACATAATGAGTACGATGGTGTATTGGCCAGTCAAATATCGATACTTTCCCGAAATCACTCCATGTGAATGGTAGGATCGATCCTTGAGAAAGGCCTTCGGTGGATTATTACTCTTTAGTTAACCACAACCTTTCTCCACCTCTGATTAACTTGATGTCGAAGAGTCCCCAACACCGATGATTAATTTCTTACGTTTCCAATATCATTCAGAGTGTAATAGAAAATTTTCCTCCTTAAATTCGTCGTCACGTTTAGGTAGTAAAATCCTCCCTGCCAACTGAATTATTTTGCACAAACGTAGAGTTATTGTTTCAAGTTTTTGACCTTTTGAAATCAACGAAATTATATTAAAACTGTCGTAACTGTCAATTTTTCCCTATCTAACAGGGTGAAAGAAAAGTTCATGAACTGGAACATAGGTTTTCCTGACAAGGACCGAAGTAAAGTGACACGGCTCCAAAGAAATTATTAGAAAGCATGTTAGAAGCAATGAACCTAGCAGGAAGGCACTGATACGGACTATTTTATTTGAAATCGGCATATAAAACTTATTCCTGAATTTGACAAATAAAATACGTTTGCCATTGAGAACGTGAAATTCTGGCGAATTTATTCATTAATTTACTTTCGCAAACTTCATATCTGTGTGAAGTGACTTATTCATTTTGCAGGTTTATTTGGTTTGTAATTTAACAAAAAATAAGTCCCATTTTTAAGTACGCTTTTTCACCTCACACTATTACTAAGCGGAATGAAATGGGTGATAAGGAATATTAACGCAGTACGCATTCCACTAGACAGTGTAGAGTAATGCTAGAGATATGTACGTGACTTTGTGTGATCTATCGTATGGTCTGTACAAAAATTAAAGAGAATTGTATTTTATGCTACTCAGAAATTATAACATTTGTTATGTTGCAAGATAATAGAGCCATTCATTTATATGTGTTGTTACATAACTATTTAAAGAAAAGATTATTTATTTTACAAAATTATCAGACCTGTTCTAACCGTGATACAAAGTTCTTTTTCAAGATAGTATTTAATTTCTGAGAATCATCCTAGTCATGAACTGTCCAGAAAACAAAATTGCCTGTAATTATTTAGTTGTTTATAAATTTTTGTGCAAATTAGAACAGCCTGTAATGAACTTTTATTTTTTTGCAGGTGCAGAAAACGGATGAGGTGTACGCTTAATCTGATCTGGATAAGAACGTAACTCACAATGTGTCTAAACATTTACACACGAAAGAAGAATAACTGACGGACATTGATGAGGATAGTGCAATATTATCACCAACCCCCAAACATTTTTACTGTTAGTTCAATACTACTACTATTATTATTATTGAATTATTTTGCATTTATTAAAGTATACTGAATAATTGTATTACTGTTTGTAATAAGTATTATTATTTGGTTTCCACAGACTAATTTGTTTAGTAAAAGGGGTAGCATAGTGTTGTTATACTTAACAATCTTTCAAGCAGCGATTGTTGATTGGTCACCTGTATTGTCGCAGCGAGAGTGGTTGGTGAACGGTTAACGTTCTGACCTCGCATTCGGGACGTCGCGCCTCTTATGGTCTTGCGCCGTTTGGAGAAGATTGTATGGAGCGAGGTGATACTCTTTGTACACAAGCTGAAATTAAATTTATTAGTGCGATGTTGTTGCAGGCCATGTTTCCACAGTTGCTTAATTAATTACTAGTTGAAAGAACACGCCAATGCAACTGTTTAGTTTATTTATTGCTGCGTCGTACTGCAAAGATAAATTAGACCCCATTCAGACACAAACAAATACCACAATTCAGGCATTTACCAACTCACCTGTCAAAACTGTGAAGCAGTATACATAGGGCAAACTCGAAGACAATTCCAAATCAGATACAAAGAACCCATGAGAGCATTAAAATACAGTAACCATTCCACATTTGCCGAACACCTCATAGAAAATGACCATTCACCAACAAACATAAACACAGATATGCAAATTCTCACTATCAACAACCACAGACACAACACAATCACTATACAGGAAAACTTACATATACAAAAAGCAAAAAATGAAGGCAAACAGGTACTAAACGACCAAGTAAACCTCACAAATAAAACGTTACTCAATTTAATATACACAAACTCGACAGACAAAACAAAATAAACACAAACTGTATAATAAAACCCCACACATATATACATTACACATAAATATAAAACATTCTAACAAGATCATCACACATACTCACACTTTTCAAAACTCGCGCTATCGGCCCGAGACATGGCCACAGCAGACAACCGAAGGACGCGACAAGACATAAACAAACCAGCTGACGCTAACAGACGACTGAACGATGATAACAAACAATATTGTAAATATGATACAGGCAAAACATGCGTTGTACATAAAAACGGAGATGAGCAGCTGCATACCAGAGTAGCAAATGTAAATAGTAAGTAACTTTTAGCTATAAAATATCTCATGCCCATAATTATGTAATAATAGGATAAAACTGTATATAAAACCTGTAACACAGATTCGTCGCTGATGATGCCTCGATGAGAGGTGAAACGCGTACGACGCAGCAATAAATAAACTAAACAGTTGCATTGGCGTGTTCTTTCAACTAGTAATAAATTCATTAGTATTTCGACCGGAACACTGAGTGTTTCATTACCAGGCGATGTCATAATACCTCTCAATCTGCTTGTCGGTTATATGCCAGAAAATCACCGAGCATGATGGTTGAGCGGCATTCAGGTGGACGCGAGCTCGAATCCCTGTCTGGGCATCCAGATTTGTGTTTACCATGGTTTATCAAAATCATTTCAGGCGAATACCGGGATGCTTGCATCAAAAAGGCTTCGGCATCTTTTCCCGCCACTAACGACCTAAACGTCGACGAAGCGTAAAGTCATTAGAAAAAAAGACAGAAAATTGTAATTAAAATTAGACTTGAGATCTAACGGCTTGCATGTGTTGAGAGTGGAGAACTGGGCCGTTCTCGTTTAAATAACACGCCTAATCCACTAACGGAATGCTTACTTCAAAATTGGCTGACCATTTCCAGGGAAACTAGTAGCTCACTTTTGGCTACCAAATGGCTAGCTCACAACATGATGGCAATATTAGCCTGCAGCACAAATAATGAGTAAGGATATGAATTTCAGTAGAGAGATCCAGCATTGAAAACGATAGCCTCATTAGAAGTTCAGTCGAGAAACTCATTCAAGATAATGTGTACAGCGTAAGTGACCTAGTAATAACAGAGAAAAGATTAATGTTTCGATAGACTGAGGAGATTCAATAAATTCAAGAACAACAGTATATTCTATTCCGACACAATACTTGGACGTAAGCAAGTTTTCCTTCCGTTGTGTGCCGAAACTTTTGACAGGAGATCAAAAGGCAGCAAGGAGGCAGATGAATGCAGAATATATATCACTTTTTAAAGAATATTTTTGATTGTGGATGAGACCTAGAACCAAACAGCTAGTGTAACATGGCAGTTTTCCGTCTCCATGGAAGACCATGTCTTCCGCAAGAATGTAATGATGTTTGCTTTTTTAAATTTGATTGAGGCGTCTTGATTTCCGGTTTCCGTATTAAAGGTGAAACCATGACGGGGGCTTATTAAATTGAACTTGTGAAGCAACTGGAAGCAGATTTTAATGAAAAGAGACGAATTGACAGAAACAATGCTGCTTCAACATTCCCAAACATAAGTTTCTAATGCTCATTGCTGTAGGTTCCACTTGGTATTACAACATTCCCTTGTCACCTGGTACCTCTCTGAAGTCTACTATTTCTCTTAAGTATATGACGTCATATATAATCCCTCCCTATTTTCTTACACACTTCAGAAAGCCTTTTATGTGAACAGCATAAAACTGCTGCAACGTAGGAAATGAGAAAGGCACTGGAGAACTAAGTTAAAAAAATAGAATACAGCTTTTCTTGTAACTCATGTGTATATGTGTCACACGGAGAAATTTTGGTACTACTCCCAATATTCCACATACGGTTCAACTACAGAGATTCAGTGTGAATTATATTACATTTGAAAAAATGTATCACAAATCCTCTGTCAGTACAATATGTATTAGTGTAAGAGTGAAGCAGTTTTGGAATAATTTAATAAAAATTCACCGAGGGTGAGGAGGAAACACCCTGGCCTCGCGTTCAGCAAGACGCAGGTTCGGATCATCCCCCAGCCATCCAGTTTCGGGTTTTCCATGATTTTCCAAAATAACTCCAGGAGAGTGCGGCGATGGTTCATTCAAAAGTCAAAAGGTCATGCCTGAATTCCTTCCCATTCCATCTCCTCAATCTTTCCCATCTCTCATGACCTCGACGTCAACGAGGCGTAAAGCCATAACCAAAAAAATATTCTCTTTAATTAAAATGCGTTATCTGGTGACTGGGCTCACCTCAATAGCTCGGCAAGCTTCGGCTAATCTCGATAATGTCCGAAGTGTTAGTTACGTTGACTGCCACCACAGCGCTGGTTGGATAACCAGCAAAATACAGAGGAATAACTGTATTGACTTTATCTGCGTTTATACTGTTAAAAGGAAGTGTTAATTTCAAATAAATAACTGAATTTTATTTTATTTGCACTCCTATTGTTAAAAGAAAATGAAATGTAATAGCGACGGCAGCTAAAAGGCAATTGTCTGTTGTGTAGCACAGATACAAACTTTAATGAGGCAGGGATATAATAAAATTATAATTTCACGTTAGTTTAAATTTATACGTTGCTTTTTTTTGGTTTATTTACGACGATTAGATGCATAAATTCATGTAAGGAGAAGTGCATCCGCTGTATTATCTGTAGCAGTTACTGGAATGAATGACATCATAACCTAAGATTTTTTTGTCAGTAGACAACAAATAATAAAGTACATTATAACTCAGAAAAAGTTTACATGAAATATATCAAACAAAAAATAACAGTTAATCGTTTTTGAAATTATGCTTTACTTAGAAACTTTTTCATAATATTAAAAATGTCAGTCTTCATTAAAAAAATATCGATCAATCGTTATTTGTATTTCTTTAGAAACTTTTCCAGAACACGTTCCTATTACTATCGTAAATGATACCTCATTTTTGACGGGCATTTAAACTAGTGAAAGAATTAAAACTAACGTTGGCAAAGGATTTTAAGAGTCCGAAAGCATGAACACGATTACCAGATGTTATTCGTTACAAGTATTGACGTGTTCGAGTACAACCTGGGAATGTCACGGTGACACTGGTGGTCTCTTAATAAGAGTGCTGCTTGCCGTGTTATTTAGGACGAGAGACCATTAGGACCAGTATGGCGTCCATCCGTGAGCACTGGGCCGTGTAATGAAGACGGACGAACGGGCACCCACACTCGCAGTCTTAATTAGCACCCTGCAACCTCTGCGTCAGACCGTCTGCTGAGCGTTCAACCTCGCGTGCTCACCACTGGTCTTTTTTCGTCATTAAGTAGCACTCATTCAATTGTACGTATTGTACCACAGCAGTGAAACAGGCTTCAGAGGAATGGAAGAGGTGCAACACATGCCAGATAACAACGGTATCTCTCGCGTCGCCAATAATTGGAAGTACAAAAAGAAAGAGTTTGTGTGAGTGTGTGTATGTGTGTGTGTGTCGTGTGCTTCAAGATGAGGAAGGGGGTGGGGGGTGCCTGCGTTTTGCAATAAATTTATCAGTTCTGCGAATTCGTTCCGTGAATGTACGAGGGTTGCTATTTATATTTCTGGCCTTGGCAACAATAAATGTTTCCAGGCGCCATCTGACATTTCCATTGGAAACATTGACATATTTGAACACAGCCTTATTCATAACAATGTGTCATTTAAGCGCGATTTGTTCTTACAGTATCTTTAAAAATTCATCTCGGGCGAAAAATGGAATTAACTCGTAGACATTTTCGTGCGATAATGTTTCACAACTTTCGACGTGGATTATCAAGACAAGAGTGCATCGATGAACTTAATTCCTTTATACGGCGATAAAGTACCATCATATATCATGTAAAAAACTGGTTTAACGAATTCAATCGTGCCGAAGTTCGTTTCAGGACAAATTCCGTCAGGGTCGTCCACAATCGGTTGTTGTGCCAGAAAACATCGATGCTGTGCGTGAACTGATAAAGCAAGATCGTCATGTGACATACCGTGAGATTGAGGCATCTTTTGGCATTAGTATGACAAGCATCAATAAAATATTGCATGATCATTTGGCAGTAAAAAAAAAAAAAAAAAATTCATCGCGTTGGATCCCGCATAATCTGAAAAACGCTCAAAAGGAAGCTCGTGTCGATTGGTGCAAGGAAATGTTAAAAAAAATACATTCAAGGCGCATCAAAGGCTGTGTATAACATATACACAGATGACGAATCATGGATCTATGCATATGATCCCGAAACAAAAACAGCAATCGACTGTAAGGGTCTTCCAAGCCGAGCCAAATTTGACAAAAGTAGTTCGCGGAAAAATCACATCGAAGCAAATGGTTGCCTGTTTCTTAGGCATTACTGGTCACGTGGCGGCAGTGGAGTTAGAGCAACGTAGGACGGTCAACTCTGAATGGTACACAACTATTTGTTTACCAGAAAGCTTTGGAGAAATTCGGAGGAAGTCGAAGAAGAGGTGAATAATTCTTCATCACGACAATGCGAGCTGTCACACATCGGCTCAAACAAAGGAATTTTTGACCGGTCAAAACATCGAATTGATGGGTCATCCGCCTTACAGCCCTGATTTGGCACCCAACGACTTCTTTTTACTCCCGCACATCAGAAACAAATTACGTAGCAACGATTTTAGACACCCGAAGAAGGGGTTAATGCATTCAAGACGCATGTTCTGGAGTTACCTCCATCGGAGTGGAAAATGTGTTTCGATAATTGTTTCAAACGCATGCAAAAGTGCATTGATTTTTACGGAGAATATTTTGAGAAACAATAAAACCAATTTCGATCATAAATATTTGTTTTTTCAATATTAGGCCAGAAATATAAATAGTAACCCTCGTATGATTCACTGATTTGATCCTGGTAATATTGTAAGCATATATTGTACCGGTGGCTGTAGCTTACATTGTTCTGGAAAACTTATTGATGTAATTACACGCATTATGGAATAAACAGTAGGTACCACGAAGATTTCTGAAGAGTTCTAGGTTTACGGAGCAATACGGATAATCTATTCACAAAATCCTACAACCTTACAGATAGTAGGGTACTGAGAGGTGACGGAAAAAAAAAAAAAAATCTGTTACTAGTGTTTATTGTAATACGACGAACGACAGAATGTTATAAATAATAATAGTTCTGTGTGATCGTAATGATCTGGTGAAAGGGTTTCAATTGACTGCGCGTACCGCCCCGGTCTTAGCCGCTTAACCAAACCCGGCAGTCCTATCGGGTAGAGGTGTCCTACGGTTTAACGTGCAATCCGAGCCACGGAAGCGTTCTGGAGTACTTCACATTACACAGCACGGTGTATCAGAAGTGAAGGTCGGGTTAAGGGGCCATAAAAACCATCGCCTAGACAGAGATTCAAACCGGGGACATTCAGATCTCCAGGCAGACACCTTAACCACTTTTTTTGGCATTTGGCGACGTAGGCCATACAGCAAGCTCAATGTGATTTCATGACTCTTCCAGTGATCAAGTCTTCTGTATGTTGTAGCTTCTAAGTATGGACACCGTAGAGCGGACACGATATTAACATGCACAACATTAAACACCCATGCCCTCGGCCGGACTCGAACCAGCGACCTTCGGCACGTAGAGCCAGTAGGCTACTCTAGCCCCTTCGCTACCGAGGCCGGCCAACCACTGAGCCACTGGACCACTCGACAGAATTGTGAAAGTATAACATTAAACATTTCCGGGTTCTGAATTGTGTATTTCTAGGCAAACATATTGTGCCATACGTTTACCTATTATTCTGTTTGTTTTTACAATAACAATTATGCAGCTTCTGACGATTCACAAATTCTACAGCGATCTTCTTACTAATCTGTATTTGATTTGATTATCTCTCTTAGAAATCTTTTCGCCATAAACGACACTGAATGAGTAGTCAGAATACAATCGCTCATTCAGTAACATTCCAACATACTTAGTTTCTACGCCTCGTAGTAGTTAACAGTAATATGGTACGTGCCTAAATTTTTTTCATTGGTTCTCAAATGTAACAAATTGTTTATAAATTTCAGTATTTCCTAATAATCTAAATAGGACGATGTCTTCATGCAATTTGTCGGCTTTGAAAGTTTTATCGCACAAAGAAATGTGGTCTCCACAGACATACATCCATTATGAAAGACATTAACCTAACAGAAACGGCTTTTACTACGAGTGAAGAAACTATCTCATGCCGCATCTAATAACAGTTGTGTATTTTATCACGAGATCTTCACCGAGCGTGGTTGTGTAACGGCTAGCGTTCTGGCCTCGCATTCGGGAGGACGGCGGTTCGAATCCCCGTCCGGGCATCCAGATTTGGGTTTTCCATGGTTTCCCCAAATCACTCCAGGTGAATGCCGGGATGCTTCCTTCAAAAGGCCATGGCCGAATTCCTTCCCATTCCTTGCCCCCCAATCCTTTCCCGTCTCTAAAGACCTAGTTGTTATAGGAGACGTTAAGCAGTCACAAAAAAAACAAAAAACGAGATCTTCAAAACCATTTTTTGTGTGTGTGTGTGTGTGTGAAATTGAGACAGAGAACCATTCCTTTATTTTTTCATATTGTTTTATAAAGGCTAACAAATGAGCGTTCTGGTGGGTTAGTGGTTAAGGCGCTTGCTTTCAAAACTTTCGCTGCTCCTGCCCCGGGCACGAATCCCGGCAGGCGCAGGAATTTGAGAGTTGTGTTTAATCATATGAGCTATGCCAGGACGCTCCGTGGTTCGGATTCCACGTTAAACTGTAGGTCCCAAGCCCAAATGAGAAAGAAAGAAGGGTTAGAATATGGGCCAACCCCCCACTTCTGTAAAAAGAACCGGGTTAAAGAAAAATACAAAGTGAATAGCCGGACGGCCTATACCCTGGGTATTCTGCGATAGACCTCAAAGGTCCATGAAAAGCAATAAATGATGATGAAAGGCTAACAAATCTTGACTTGATTGGGCGGGAAAGAGATGATAAATTACGGATTTACACCAGTGTTGCTCCCGTTTATGATACATTTCATCATCTAAACAAATTGAACAAAAGTGAATTAAAATAATTCTTTGATAACTCTCCTTTTCAGATCCGATTATAAGGTTTATTTTTTTTTTCGAACTACACGTAAAAGAAACTTTAGATTCCAAAACACATGGCATGTCCAGTAATCTCTAAGTTCTTTTATGAAGTTCAAAGGTATCTCGGACCATAATAGCTTCACCATCCGCTGCATGTGAAGAAACTAGATATACTACCGTGAGCTAACTTTCAATATTCCGTAGATGACTCACCATCTTTAGCGCTATTTAATTTAACACTAAATGTCCAACGGCAGTACCTTGAGAAAGTGAAGCCTGTCTTTGACGGTCAACTTAGGTCAGAGTTGTGTAGTTGAGCATTACTGTGAGGGAAAACCAAGATTTGCTATCATTAATTGGTTCCACGGCCGTAACCATAATTTTAAAACACTGTCCTATGCAACTTACTCAAATACTCGAGGTAAATTTATAGCCGAGAAATCTGTATAACATTATCTACTGAGCGTGATTTTCCTGTCAAAAGCAATATATCAGTCCATTTAATTCAAGCCTGTTTTGCCTCCAAAAACGGCAGTTTCTATGAAAATATAAATCATGAATTTACTGCCTTCATAAGGGTGCGTAGGACGGCCACGCCTTAACTAATTTCGAAACAAAATTGTTCGAGGAAAAATCGGGAGCAGACCTACCTTACCGTTCTCTGAGAAAGTATTAAGTAACGGTTATTAATGCATACCGTTATATGCCGAACGTTGAAATATACACTTTGATTTACACATAAAGACATCGCAGGGCATTTTAAATACTAAAAAACAGTTTTATCAATACGTCCCAGGAGTGCTATTTGTAATTTGCGGCGTTATAGTAAGTAAACATAAATTACGAACACCTGCCGCATTTAGAGAAAATTCTATCAGGTAACTAGCAGGGTGAATCAGTTTGTGAAACACGGTCGCAGGCTCTGCCGCCATTGTCAAGTAACGGTCTCAAATGTACTGATTTTCTTCCGGTGAAAGTCTATATTACGTATAGCGAATAATCCATGCCTGTGGCTACAAATGAACCGTCAAACGTGGAAGACCAGCTATCTAGGTTGCAAACCGTGATGGTACGTCGTGTGACGTATCATGAGAGTAACTGTAAATAATATTTCATTTGAAAGATAATCTTAATACTCAATAATGTTTAACAATTGATCCAGCGTGCCTAGCGAGCTGGACTCCCGTTATAGAGGTCGCCGGTTCGAGTCCGGCACAGGGCATGGGTGGTTTTAACTAAACGTTGTGTCCGTTCTGTGTCATCATTTCACTTGTGATCGTCAATTAATAATAAAAAAATAAAAAAAAAATAAATAAAAAAAAATGCTGCAGTGCGTTGTAATGCAACATTTTTTCTTATTAGCAACGTTCTAGATTCGCAGTAACGAACCTTGAATCTAAAAAAATCAGTTTTCTGTAATACTTGCGGAAATACTTGGCAAATTATTGAAACAGACTGGTTTGTTTTAAAAATTTGCGCTTCCCCTGGCAAGAAACAACAGGCTACCTTGATGCCTACAATCGGTGAGTTTATCATTGCTGCATATTTTTACCCGTTATGTTATGTTAGTATAACCACAGTTATTAAGATACTGCCACCCATTAGTATCAATACTATGGAATTTGCAGCGAATCCAGCTATTTCAAAAAACTTGCGGCTTGTGTCATAGCGTTTTGCAACCATATCCATTGGTCTTCCAAGTTGACGGTTTAGTTATAGCAACAGGCATGGATGATTCGTTTTACGTGATACGTATGTTTTGTGGTATCCACCACTCCCACGGCTATAAAACTAATACATTCTTTACACAAAATGCACTTGTCACAAATGTACCACGATTCCTAACCTGTATAGCATACAAAATACCATTTCCTAGAAAGTAAAATGAATGAATCCTCATTGTATTTAACATTGCCAAGTAAATCTGTATAAGTACAACATTATAACAGTTAAATTTATTATTTCATCCTGAGAACATTTCTAAATGAGAGTAGCTGCAAGAAACGTATAGAAGTTTTTAAGATAGGTGAATAAAGTGTGTACCGGTACCAAATCACATCCGAAATTATTTCAGTTGGTTATCTTGCTAACACGATCAACAAAATATGTAGTTACTATTATCCACTGTATTGCATAACACAGATCGGGAAGTAGCTGCAGCTTTGGTAATGAAGTAGATAAAACGAATCAAACACACTGCACTATTATTTATTATAAACCACATAAACTACGACTAAGTTCGGGAAATAACTTTCTAATTACATCAATAATCGGAAACAGAGAAGAACTGAGGGCTGCTAGGATTTTTTTTTTTTTTTTTTTGCTTTACGCCTTCTCGACATCTAGGTCATTAGAGGGGGGGAAATGACGGTGGGCAGGGAATGGGAAGGAATTTGGCCATGGCCTTTTAAAGGAGGCATTCACCTGGAGGTATTTGGGAAACCACGGAAAACTCAAATCTGGATGGCTGGACAAAACGTTAACCTTTCACCCACCACGCTCCGTCCGAATACCTTCCACATGGAAATAATAACTTCGAATAGACTACTCGGAAATCATTGAGCAGATTTAGAACTGGTGTTGAAAGGAACCAATGACAACCGGGTATAGTGGAGACGTCAAGAAGTATTCATACGTTGCGATTGCGAAGAACACCAGTCCATGCAGCATATGCTGAATTGTTCATGCTACACGGCATCATCTAATAAGGAGGATTTACTCGAGGTTGTGGACAATGCAGTTGCCAGATTTTGGGAGAGGAATGCCATTCCTCTTTTTTGTAAATGAAATTTAATTTCAAGTGTAACTTAATTTTCTCGTTTAATGTTCTATTTTGTATTACTCTAATTTCTTCTGACTGAAATTCTGTCGCTTTTTGGCTTCCTTTGTAACTTTTAACCTAAGTCTAACAGAAGTAATAGCTAATCCCGATGTTAACACCAACAGTATGATAAGGATCGTTGATTCGAGGCATTCCTAGGGTATTGGTTCTAGATGATGGATAATCTATCTTGGAAAAGCCACGTATAAATAGTGACTTCCCGCAGGGAACGTAACCGTGATTAATTAATTGGTGAGCGATTTCTCTCCACTCCCGCCGACCACAGACACCCGAAATTCGGCAGCAGCGATTCGGCCAGTAATAGCGCAAAAAACAGAAATCCACTCACCTTATGATTGTAGCGTCGATTTGGACGTTCATGCTATAACATGACACCAGCTATTATTTGCAGCAATATGCAACCAGGATACACCGAAATCTGAGTTGTAAAACACTCTTTCCTCCGAAACTTGGCATAACTCGCCGACAGTCAAATAAATAGCTTAATTCGCTACGATGATTTGTACGCGAACTTAATCGTCGCGGACGTGAGCGTAACAACAATAGTCACTCAATAAAAACAAGAAAAGTCACACATATATAATTTCCTTGTGGAACAAGGCACGCAAATATTGCATAGGCCAGTGGATGTCTGAATTACGCCAGCTGACCTTTATTCCGCCGCGAACATAGATGCCCGCGGCCGACGGAATGAAAAATAAGAAATCGCTCAACCAGGTTCTTTAAGTAGCGTCTTGTATTGTCTTGCACCATGAAACAACAAAAAATTTGGAATGAATGATACATACAATGGTATGAATTAAAAAAAAAAAAAAAAAAAAAAAAAAAAAAAAAACTGGCGCTGGTTGAATGCCTCAAGAGTACAAAGAAAAGAAACCTAATCGCAACATGTCACATGGTAGCATTTTTAAATGAGGAAAAAGCACAAGACAGGTGGAATCTCTGCTGGTGATTGATTGCGACTGGTGTTTGGTGTTCCAAAGGCCGAGCCGAACCCTGGGGCGACGTACGCTTGACGTACGACTCGGCAAAGGCAGATTACACGGTGGCCGCTAGATGAGCGATGTCCAGACAGAAGAAACAGTAAACAAGACGTGGGCAGGGTCCCACATTCCGGGAGCTACACTCTAATTGCTGACAGCAAACTACCAATCTCAACTGCGCAATAGCGATAATCACACTGTTATTCAGGTTTACATCCAATATTAAGCTGAGCATCAGATAATGCAAGAAAGAGAAATTTGTGTACATTGCGTCATTATAGATTGACTAACTATGAAGCCCATCAAAAATGACAGATTAAACTGACTGTTCTGACAATTCATTTCTTTGCACTTAAATTACGCTCATTACCTTGATTATGTAATGATGTAATGTTACATATATTTCGGCTCCATCTTCTTCCGTTGCAGAATTACCTTCATAATTAACACGTAGGTTTAAACAAAATACATATCTTCTTTATGGTTGATTTCAAATTTTAATTGGAACCGTAAAATATTTAACCACTACGAAATTATTTAATATGCAGGTGGAATTCTGCTCTAAAAATTATATTACCAGCCGATACTGATCTATGGCTTAGACAAAGAAATATATTAGTAGATTACAGAAGACAGAGATGACGTTTCTGAGAGAGATAGAGAATGTCACGAAGAAATGTCAAATCAGAAATGAAAACAACAGGAAGAGACTACAAGTGGAAGCAGTAGAAGAGATGATAACAAGGAGAAGAATGCAGTGGCTGGGGCATGTTACGAGGATGTAGGAGTGAAGGATGCCGAAGTTAGCACTGCTGAACAGCAGGAAGGGGAGCGGACCAGTTGGAAGTCCTCGGGCAAGATGGGTGGACCAAGTGAAGAAAGATGCAGAGGCTAAGGGAGTCGTTTAGAAAACCGCCAGAGTTGGAGGAGGATGTGCTGGACGACCCGCAAAGACGGAAATATCTGATGTTGATGAAATTCCTTGCTTGCTGGAACAGTTACATCTATTATCAAAGAAAGGATATAAAAAACAAAAAGTAACTATTAATTATTATGTGGGTTAAAACTAAATACATACTTCCCTTTTCGTGTTTTACAATTTGAAACATATTGATCAAAAAGGTTAACCTTCATTCGTAGGTCGTTACAATGTCAACAAATTACCAATGGAGGAAACATGATAAGAGGGTATTGAAAATCTCAAAAGAAGAGCGGGAAAGGAGAAGGGAGCAGATGAAGAGGTTCTGGGAAGAGAAGTTCTCAGTCCACGAAAGGGCTGGCCGAGATCCTACAGAGGTCGTAATGGAAGAAGGAGGTTACTATGAAACCATTATCGCAAGAGAAATATCTGTGTCTGCTGTGTAGTGTTCGTGGGCCACAGCCTTATAGAAACGATGAAACTTTGATTAAGCTAATATTTTAGTATTTTTTTATTGTAGCTGTTCGTATATATGGCAACGTTCTTAACTCTAACACAACAGCAAATTTGTTATTGTATGAAGAGATGCAACATCTCATAAGATGATATTGGAAACGCAGTTATTAAGATTACCACACCCAATTATCTGAATATCACGAAGCACGTCGAGATATCATATAGGAAAAGTCTGATTGATGATTTTGATTTACTTGGTTTTACAGTTAAGAGGTTCACCAATTTTATTATACAGAAAAAAATACAAATCTTTATCAAATGTTCCACCATGGAAGAGGCCTGTGGAAGAATAAGTTCATTTGAAATCTAGAAATCAAAATTTAGTTTTATTAATGAGCTGTTTCCATACCATCGTGGTTGCAGAAAACAGAAATTGATTCTAATAATGACGCCTGATGCATGAAAAATTTCCTGATGTACTGTCATCTAACAACGCTAAGAATACGTTTAAAAATTGACAATTTCCGGATGATTCATTATGTAGCTAATTACAACATATACGGATCCGTATATGCGCTCTCACTACTTCGCCATAAATGTGACCTAAATAACTGACTCGTACTATTTTCCGTGACACTCGGAGCACAAAATCATTTCCTTAAACTTTTTTACAACTTACTTGGCAGGTGTCGACGAATTTGGGAGGTGAAAGTTCAAATTTCTGCCAGACCATCCATAATTCGGTTTTCCGTGGTTTTCTGATTCACAGGCAATGCGGGGATGGTTCTTTCAAAAGGCCATGACCTAATTCATCCCAGTTCATTGTCGCAGACTCTTCTGGGCTCTAATAACGAGGTTTTTTTTTATATTGACTGAGGCAGGATTTTGCACAGCATGACGGGTAAACATGAAACACATCACATGTTATCATCACAGAAATTCCTTTGCCTGATACGGTAATGTGAGATCACAGATTATTAAAGAGTGTTGTGTGGAAGACATAGCCCAGGTGTTTGTTAGACCTGAAAAACAAGTTTCGGGCATACAGGTACATCGCGGTCGTCGATCATTCAATCACATCCTGTAATATTGATCTTTTAAAGAGGCATGTCAAAATCATTGATCGCGGATACAATTAGAATCCACCATCATGCAAATATGTAAACATCGTATGTCCCAACGCTTATTCGGATAGAATATGTAATAATTACAATATGTAATAAATCAATAGAGCAAACCAGCACAACCAGTCTGTTTGCTAAACATCGTCTTGAACTAAACAAAGCACATCGAGACACACAATCGACATCTAGCAACTGTTTTTTTTTAATATCTTACAATGGAACAGAATGACACGAGGTTTCGTCTTGAATAACGTTTTATGCTATCATGTTTACAAATCATTTTCCCTCTTTCCTCCCGTTTCTCTCCATAAGTGGTGTTCTCGTGTTCTTTATCCTGAATATGGTTTACAGGCGTTTTCGGCAATCACTTAAGCGAGTACTGGGAGGGTTACTAATTTCTACAACAAAAACTAAACATTACACAAACATAATAACACCAAACATCTAGGACGGTTCGAAGACAGATTGCCACTTTCTACGGCCCATTAGATTAGATTGTCCGTAATGACTCTGGTAACTGACAGGACGAAATAGACCAGAAAAAAAAAATAACGATTCGTTCTCCCTCTCCTAAACACAGACACATACATGACAGACGCGGGAAATATGATGAGGTGGTTTCACAATAGCTTTATAAATCTCGCTACAGACTAATTTCACTGTTACATACTTTTCCTGAAAAGAAGAAACTAAAACCAATTTCAGTTAGCGGATTCTTTCTGCCAAGCGCTTTCAACGTAATTAAAATACCACAGATATTTCACTTGTTAGACTCGATGCAATGAATATCAACCGTGAGCTAGTATAAAACATTTAAGGCCATAAGCGAAACATTCAAAACTTGTTTTTGATGTTTTATTAGTAACTTTTTTAACCGGAGTAATAAATATTGTTATGTCGATGCAGCTATGAAGAATGTTCCTCAATCCCGTCTTTATTAGTGCTTTTTAGAAGCGAATTGAACTCAGAGGGGAAAGAAGAGAAAGCTTACAGAAAATATTGACCGATCGTGGTGGTGTAACGGTTAGCGTTCTGGCCTCGCATTCGGGAGGATGGAGGTTCGAACCTCTGTCCGGGCATCCAGATTTGGGTTCTCCATGGTTTTTTTATTTTTATTTTTTATATCCTGGTACATATTAGCCCAGCACCTAGTTTCTATTCTGGGCCCATATTTCCAATATATTACAAGAGGTACATAAGATAATTATAGTTTGCAAATAATAGCTAAATATTATTCAGGATGTAAAACTAGTTTGTAACGCATAAACTTTCAAATTTCACAGAAATTAGTTACATAATTAAATTAACAATGTGTAAGCATATATTTGATATGTGTTAGTGTTCTTATTTTTGATATATACTGTAAATTTGTAATTTGAATAACATACGTTCACACACAGATACTATTATATATAATTAAACAAGGAAACATTCACATACACAAATCACTTACTGCACTGTTGTCTCACTGTTTCTCACTTTGTATATTTACTACACTTTTACACATTTACTCCCGGCACAGCCACTTCGGAGTAACTTACCTCCCTCAGGAGATGACTTCTGGAAGTGGAGGTGTCCTCCTTCGACCCATCGGGAGTTTCTTTCTTCGGGAATTATCACTGCTCAGTCGCTGGTCGCTGTCGGTTGAAACGGTTTCTAAGTGCCAAGAACCTTTCTTTGGCTGCTTGTGAGGCCAGATTGCAAGCTGCATCAAGAAAGTACCACAATTCCTGGTCACGCAATATGTCAAAAATGCGCCTGCCCTGTAATATTTGCTGATACGGGGTTCTTTGTTCTGCTGTTGAAATACACTCCCATACAACATGTTCCGGAGTGCCCTCGCTTCCGCAATCACAGCTACCATTGTCCACTATTCCTCTTCTTTGCAGTTCACTGTTGTAAGGGCCATGACCCGTTATGTAATGTACCAGCCCAGGCGATGGGTGAAGATGCGACATTTTGAGTCTTTCACAGACACTTGGAAACATATCATATGTCCTTCTTCCTGTTGTGCTAACATTCCACCTTTGCTGCCATTCTTCCAATAACAATTTGTTTACTTCTGCAGCTGTTGTTGCTGGTGCTCCCGTGATTCTCTCTACCTGTTCCGCATTCCCTTTCCTGAGCCAGTATAATGCTCCCCGCTTGCGAACTTCCAAGTCCAGTGGCCACACCCCCAGTGCTACGGTAAGGGCATCAGTTGCTGTTGTTTTATAAGCACCACTCAGCCTGATTAGAATAGTTCGCTGTGTCCTCCTCAAAAGTTGGCTGGGTTTGCTTTTTTGAGGTGTTTCGCCCAGACACTGGCTGCATACCCTACAATTGATGTTAATATTGTGTTGTGGTATATTCGAATAATAAGCGGTGGAAGTTGGAAACGCCTTTGCCCCATACTGATTAGTTTATTCATGACTGAGGTGGCTCTCCCACATGCTTCCTCCATATGGGCCATAAAATTTAAGCTTTCGTCTAATTTCACACCAAGGTATCGACTGAAGGGACTTCTTCTTATTGTAACTCCGTCTATTTTAATGGTTGGATTGCTCTGTAATCTACCTTTCAATAACATATAACAGGTTTTTTGAGGTGCTAACCTTAGTTTGACTTGTCTGCACCATCGACTGAGTTCACGCAGAACCTTTGCGCTTTTAGCCTCAATTTCGGCTCTGGTTTTACCCTCTATGATTAAGAACAGGTCATCTGCAAAGGCAACAAGTCCCAGGAGTTCCGGCATTCTTTGCAGCCTTGCCATTCCCGGTTCAAGCCCAATGTTCCAAAATATTGGACCAAAAATGGATCCCTGTGGGCAACCCTTTGTTAGCTTTTTATTAATGGATACTCCAGGACACCTTAGTTTAACATATCTGTTCTTACAGTAATCTTTAAAGGAGTTATACAAGTTCTTTGGACAATTAAGTTCCTTAAGCCTTGCAAAAAGTGCAGGCCACCATAGATTATCAAATGCCCCGGATATATCGACAAGAATCCCTATCACGTAATTCTGATTTGAGTTCTGTATCAGATTCATTGTCTGGTTGATTGCATCCTCTGTAGATCTCCCTGCTCTGAATCCATATTGGTTTGGGTTCATCCCTTCCTCCTCCCAATGTTCTTGTAACCTCTTGCACAGCACCTTTTCTTGTATTTTTCCCAGCACGTTTAGCAAGCAGATGGGTCGATATGATTTAGGCAATTTTGGATCTTTATCATCTCCCTTCTTGATGATTAATATCTCACTCTGCTTCCAGATGTTTGGTACTCTTCCCTGATGCAGGCATGCATTATAGAGCTTACACAGAGTGGGGGCTACTGGCACTACCAGTTCTTGTACTACTTCAGCTGGAATACCATCCGGACCCGGAGCTTTATTCCTGGACAAGGCATTTATTGCTTGTACTACCTCGAAGATGCTAATATCTGGAGTGTCGGTGGTACTTTGCCTATGTTGGTCAGTTTCCAGACGGAGCGCTCTGTGCTCCATCTCATCATCTTCCACTTTATCATCTGGAAGGAGTTCTTGGAGTAACACTTCTGCAGTAGATTTCCAGCTCGTAGTCATGGTTCCATCTTGTTTCTGCACAGTAGACAGTGTAGTTGGGGGTTTTACCTTTCCTGCTGCAATTTTGTATGGAATACCCCAGGGGTTTGTACGCAAGTTTGTTTTTACAAATGTTTCCCAACTTTTTTGTTTAGTTAGTATTAACAGTTCTTGGAATTCACTCTTAATTTGTCTGTATCTTTCCAGGAGCTGTCCTCTAAAATTGGAGATGAGGCAACGTTGGTAATCTTTTCTTGCTTTGTGCATCCTTTGTCGTAGTCTTTGAAGTCTATCTGTCCAAGGTCTGTCAACTGTGCCAATGATTCTCTTTAGAGGAATAGATCTCCTCATTGATATTTGGAGTGCCCGGGTAAGGTCTCTTGCTGCTCGATCTACATCATTATCATGTAATATGATTTCCTGTTGTGCAAAACTTTCCCTCAGCCTGTTCCAGTCTGCCCGTCGGATGTTGTAATGTACCTTGGAAATCTGCGCCTCCGATGTATCAAAATCATTCCTCCCTCTGACCAACTCAAAAGTAATGACATTGTGATCGCTGGTAGTTAAAAATTCTAAAACGTTCCAATTCCTCAACAAGTTCCCACATCGCAGATTGGTCAATGTTACATCGATGTTTGACCTAGCTCCTGCTCGGTTGCTATATGTGTAGGGTTTATGTGGTAGATTTCTTACTTCTAGATTCAGTTCACTAATAGCTTCCACTAAAAGCTCGCCTCTCGTATTTGTCTCCCCGCTGTGCCAGAGTTCGGATCTAGCATTGGCGTCAGCCATTATCACTATTGGTCTGTTTTCTAGGGCAGTGCACACTTCTCTTATTTTCCCAATGTATGGTTCAATGGGATCGCTATATTGAAAATACATGTTGACGAGAATTACACTACCCCAGTCAGCAATGAGCTCCACACATGTCGTATGTTCATCACAGAACTGCACTATCTTAGTTACAGTAACTTGTCTGGATAGCACTACTATTGCTGTCATAGGGTTTCTACCTGTTGAGATTATCTGTGACGATGCCGGCATGTAAGGAATCTTCCCGAAGCATGAATGTGTCTCCTGAAGGCATATGACATCCCATTTATGTTCCTCTGATAGCTTCCTCACCTCATGCAGAACCAACTTGCTTCTCCTGGTTTCCCAAATCACTCCAGGCAAATGCCGGGATGCTTCCTTCAAAAGGCCATGGCCGAATTCCTTCCCATTCCTTGACCCCATCCTTTCCCGTCTCTAAAGACCTCGCTGTTAAGAGACGTTAAGAAGTTTAAAAAAAAATAAAAAATTTGACTTTTAATAAATGTAGCTACAGTGTGTAAAAACTTTTTTTTAATCAGTCCTATTTAGAAGACAGTCAGTTATAAAGGAACAATGTATGAAATAATGAAGGTAATTGTAAATGTAAAACAGGTTGTCACAGAATCAACATTAGTTTTCTCTTCGGGGACTTTTCCAGACTGACCACTCAAGCAAACAGCAAAAGGATTGCCAGGGGCTCTGATAAACGAACATCACGTTACTTTACCCTACTGCTCACTGTTTCGACTTGCATTCAATGTTCGTACTCTGGATGGTATAGGAAGTTAATGAGATTTGTATGTTGGCGAAAGCTTTGTTAATTTTCCCTTGACATTTCAAGATAAAACAATTAAGATTAAAAAGAGTCGTTATTTGCTAATTAAATTCCGACAAAAGCAATTTTCTTCGAGAACAAGTAATGTCAGATGTAAAGATTTTAAATAATTTAACAAGAAGTTGGTTATACGCTCACCGTATATGAACTTAAGCTTAGGTGAGTATCAGATGAGATATATCAGAAGTAAATCGTATTAGCGGTCTAAAAGCTTTACTGGAAAACAATGTTAAGATTATATCATGTGATATGTTGGGCTACGTGTTTCTGTTGAGAGACGCAATGTTATTTTGCTTCTAACTAGCTTTTATCGATATAATCTTTAAATCCTGTTAGAGAGAATTAATTTCTGGACTTATTATTTTAGATTCAGAATAAAGATGTGACAATCATTTGTTGCCTTTACACTGTATCTGTATATTACGGTTGAACAGCATCACCTAACTAAAGTTTCTCTTATGGCTTCAACGATACTTTTATGATGAACAATGTTGGAATACTGCTTGGTGTTAACTACACAGAAAAATGTATCTGATTATTGAACATATTGACGGCTGCAATATTTGTCGTAGACCATAATGATGCAAACAAAAATAGAAAAAAAAAGAAACCCAAAGGGAGAGCCTTTACAGTGGTTTTATCAACTTCCTATCGCTCAGCAACAATTTTTGTAGAAGATTTTGGGTTTTAGAATTTAAAAAATTATTTAACCTGAAATTAATTATATTGATGAGTCATTTCAGGAGAATCATTTCTGGGAACAATATATACGTGACGTAACTTCTCTGGCAACGAAAGTCTAAACTGCATCTTGATGTTTTACTCTCGAACTACATTTAAAATAATCATTCCAGACTGTTGTTTTCCATTATACACGCCGCCGTACCCCACGTAACATTTTTTAAGTCTTTGCTTTAAGTCTTTCCCTAATCCACAGGTACTTTCTTGTGTGTTGCTGACCGTAGTGAATCTCCTTCCAGAAACTTATTGATTTTGGCAAACTAAACTACATGACATCTAATGTACGAAATAAATAGTTAATCACAATTCTGAAGAAAAATTTGAATCTAGAAAGAAAAAAGAAGTCACTGGCACCCTTCTAACAAATTTTTTGATTAAAACAGCAAATCACAAAATTCCAAATTTGTGAATCTGCAAAGTTAACAGCTTCTGGCCATTTTGATGAATCAAATTCTACAGTATACTTGTACTATAACCATTAACTAAGCAGAATAGCTCTATCATAAAGAGCCTTCACGAAAAAGGTAAATCTTTTAGTTTCAAATATTGATTTAGCAATTACAAAGAACTTTTTAAGACTCTGTGTATGGAGCACAGCACTTTATGGTAGTGAAACATGGACTTTAGGAATACCAGGAAGAAAGAAAATTGAACATTTGAAATGTGGTGCTACCGTGCTACAGAAGAATGCTGAAAATTAAATAGACTGACAAAGTACGAATTGAGCGAGTTTTGGAAATGATGGGTGAGGAAAGAAGTTTGTGGAAAAAGCTTACAGAAAGAAGAGACAGGGTGGTAGGTCATATTTTGAGACATGGTTGATTGGTTAATTTGCTGGTGGAAGAAACGGTCGAAGGTAAGAACTGTAGCGGAAGTCGGAGATTAGAATATATGGAGCAGATAATTGAGGACGTGGATTGTAAGCGATATGTAGCGATGAAGAGGACAGCACAAGATAGGAAAGGATGGAGGATTGCATCAAACCAGTCAAAAGACTGATGACAGAAAAAAAATTAACTTTACGGGAATTATCAGTATATAGGCCTACCACATATTAATAAACTTTTTCTTATTTCTGGATTACGAAATATTTATTAAATACCCTGTTATAACACATTATAACAAGAACAGAAAAGTAAGTGGCAATAACACAAGAAAAGTACAGAATTACATATAAAACTCTTATGCTTATTATATTTACTTCTTGATCCCAGTTTAAGGTAGAAAGGGCAGACTCTTCAAATATGTTAAAAATGAATGAAGAATAAAAAGACCTGTTTAACCTGTTTGTTAGTCTTAGAACACTCCTTTTTTCTCCTGAATCTCAGAATAGAGTGAAAACAGAAAGGGAGATTAGACAACGGAGAAATTTTTAAAAGATCAAGAACTAAAAAGGTGTGGATCTCTCTTTGAAATAGCAATTTGAAATCCTGTTTTAATCTCAAAGAATTTAATTTTTCACCAGTTCAGTCATAATTTTGTACTTTTTCGCAGAACGCCTTAATTATTTAGTCTGTAAAATGTGATCTAAATCAAAGGAATTACATATTTCGACGTTAAGACGAAACTAACAACGTTTTTCCTTCATAAAATTTCTGTAATTCATGAATATTTTTAAACGTGGCTACGTTGTGCAACACGCCTAGCTGCCGACGAAACAGGAAACCTTAGCGGTACCGTATTAGAGAAAATGTTCGGCAAAGCATTGATTTACATAATTAATTGAGCAGCATAAAATTTATACCACGCTTTGAATCAGCGCTTTGTATTATGTGTCATGCTTTCTCTGCACGACGGTGGAGAAACGATTTGTGATTAATAAGCTCGTCGGCCAAAGATTGAATGCCTCACGGGCTGAAAACAATGGCTCAGAATTGGCTTCCACTCGTTATGCAGAAAGATTTTTGAAACAATACTCTGTATTAGAACAATCGAGCTGATAACACTTTCATTTATTACTTCAAGTATTCTCAAGAATTCAACATTAACCGCAAACTTTTTAAGACTGATAACTGAAAACAGTTTAGAGTAGTAGCCAAATATTCGAAATATCTGCATGACGGATACTAGTAGATTTTGTAGTACATGTTCGAACAGCCAGAAGACAAAAACTGCAGTTTGTAGAGCAATTTTGAGTACATAATTATTTGGTATATGTGTAATGCTGAATTAACATCTTGCTTCAATTCCTAAATGAAATTAAGGTTAATAAAATAAGCCTTTTTAACTTTTAGAAAGAACTTAATATCGAAAAAATTGGTTGGGAGTTCTACCAAGTTTCCACAGAGCTTCCCATAAAATTCTTGATGGTTCCTACAGTTCAAATCAACATGAAAACTGTAATAGATTGAAATTCAGACGGTCATGCATACAAATAATTCACAAGTCATATACACACACACAAGTGGAATTGTTTTTAGACTTGTTGTTTTAAGTTCTCCACCTTAATCACATTATATTTTAAGAAAGGAATTTTTCGGAATTAAATCTTTAAAGGGAAAAATATTAATATTTTTAAAATGCAATTTTTTTCACCGCAAACCATTTATCTATCTTCATTCCTAACCGAAATCGATAAATGAAGTATCATTTTGAAGATTAAGATTTCCTTTTGGTTACATCATATATTAAGACGGGAATTTTTTCGGAATTCTAGCTTTAAAGGGTAAAAGTATTAATATTTCTGCAACGCGTTTTTGTGTCAAGAGCCAGTTATATCCATTGACATCTAACTGATTTGGAAAAATGACGTATAATTTTTGAAGAGTAAGGTCTCCACCGTGGTCACATCATAATTTAAGAAGCGAATTTTTCGGAATTAGGCCCTTAAATGGCAACATTATAATTATATCCATAACGTATTTTTTTCACGAGCTATTTATCTCCCTTGATATCTAACCAATATAGATAAATGAAATATCATTTTAAAGATTAAGATCTCCTTCATGGTCACATCATATTTTATGAAAGAAATTTTTGGGATTCGTCCCTTAAAGGGCAAAATTACCATTACTTCCATAAAGTATTTTTTTCATAAGATATTTATCTCCTTTGATATCTAACTGAAATCAATATATGAGGTATTATTTTAGAGACTAAGGTCTCCGCTTCGGTCAAATCATATTTAAAGAAATGAAATTTTTCCGGATTCGTCCATTAAACAGCAAAAGTATCAATATTTCTACAGCGCGTTTTTGTGTCACGAGCCATTTATTTCCCTAGATATCAAACCGATATACATAAATGAGGCATCATTTTAAAGATTAAGGTCTCCGCCGCGGTTCCATCATAGTTTAAAAAATGATTTTTTTTCGAAATCGTCCCTTAAAGGGCAAAATTATCATTATTTTCGTAACGAATTTTTTTTATCATGAGCCATTTATCTCCCTCGATATGTAACCGAAATAGATAAATGAGGTATCATGTGAGTACTGCTTTGGTCACATAATTTCTTAAGAACGAAATTTTTTGAAATTTATCCCTTAAAAGACAAAAGTAATAACTGTGAAAGTCGCGTGTATGAGACAGTTCACAGCATAGCCTAGATAGCAGTAGCACATATCACAAAGCTATTAATAAACTGCTTCACTGGCGTCGACTTTTGTTATAAACTAATCACACTCAACAAATAAATAATTGAAATAAATGAGACGGTTCTTCTTTCATCGTATTACAAATCCCCCTCCTTAGTATTCATTGTATTCGCGAAATTTTCGCACGGGTCGTCTAGTTAGTAAGTAATTACGATATCATCAGTGAGAAAATGTTAATCTTTTTATATCGTCCGTGATCTTCCAATTAGTTGGGCCATTCTGAATTGGCTTTGTACTTCGTACTAGAGTCAATTTGACCGACTAACTTTGGAGTAAGTATACTTGGCACTGGCTGATCATCAGGGGATCTTATAACTTAGCAAAAGTCATGTGGTAGATATACCTTCTCATTTCTTAATATCTAAACAGATAATCTTAAGCTTTTGAGAATTTCGCTGCGCTATGATGGCGCCACTATTCAAAATTTAATGTTACCTCAATTTTGGTAATGGATATTTCAAGTTAGATGAAAGATTCATACACATTTACCCTCAATGAAAAATTGTCCTGGTATTGTCTTTTTTGTAACTACGTGTGTGATGGCTTATTTCAATTATTTCTTTGGAAAATTAAAAAAAGGAGATTTAATAAATAGAACTAAGATACTCCAAAATTGAAGGATTGGATATGTGCTTCAACGCAGAAGATATGATGATGTATTTTACACTATTTAAAATAAATATATATATATATATATTTATTGTCATTTCATTCATCCCCCTTAATGGGGGAAGCGGGCTGGCAGCACACATGTCGTGCTCTTCAGCCAAATGAATGTAGTTTACAATAGATTTTCGTAAATGAATGTTTACACTTTTACAAAAATTATACAGTTGATTTACATTAAGTTGTTAAATAATCAAAGTTCTAGTTTTGTACAATATTTTGTTTGCTTTTCTTGCAGATTTGTGGCTAGTAGTAGGCGATTTTGATGTCATTCACAGAGTAGGGTAAATTTTTGTTCTCTTCTCTTGTTGAGGTATTGTAGGTGGTCGGTCTCTGTGCTGGGTTATATAAAGGATATTTTGGAGGTGCAGTGTTGGTGGGATCTGTTTGTAACAGGAGGGGAGATGAAGTGGTTCTTTAAGTAGGCGGTGAGTTATAGGATTTTTGTTTAGAAGGCTATTGATAGCATATTTTAGCCGGAGGGATTCTATGTGGATCAGTATGTGAGGAAAACGCATTCTGGTATAAAGCTGTTGGGTAGGAGAAGGTAGTCTTATTCGGTAGGCGATTCGGAGGGCGTGGCGTTCTATTATTTGGAGTCTATTGTAGAAGTGATCAGGGGCGGAGAGCCATGAGAGGTGACCATAAGTTAGGATGGGGCGAAGAAATGCTTTGTATGTATTTATGATGACCTGGCTATGTAGTCCCCAGGATGTTCCAGTAAGTAATTTTAAAAGGTTTAGGCGGGTTTGGGCTTTGGAGTTGATGGTTCTAAGATGAGGTGTCCATGTAAGATGTCGGTCGAGGGTGATTCCTAGGTATGTAACTGTGGGTTGTAGCTGGATGGGATGATTGTATATGGTTATGTTAAAATCAGCGAGCCTGTATCTTTTACTAGTTTTTCCAAAAATAATGGCTTGTGTTTTATTGGGATTAATTATTAGTCGCCAGCGGTTGCACCATTTGACGAAGCAGTCTAGTATGATCTGTAGGGCTTTCTCCGACTGTTGAAGGGTTTTATGAACGGCGAGGTAGGCGGTGTCATCGGCGTACTTAAGGATATATGTAGGTGGTGCGGGAATGGGTATATCGGTTATGTACATGATGTATAAGAGGGGCGACAGGACAGACCCTTGGGGGACACCTGCGGTCATGGTGAAGATGCGGGAGAGAATGTTGTTTATGGAAACGAAAGAGGTACGGTTGGTGAGGAAGGAAGCTATTGTGCGAATGTAGGTGATAGGAAGGGCGAAGGTTTGCAATTTGAAAATGAGGCCAGCGTGCCATACTCGATCAAAAGCCTTTTCAATATCTAATAGTATAAGTATTGCTGATCTGTGGGTGTTGATGTGGGTGGTCAGAAGGTGCATAAGTCTGAGGAGTTGATCTTGGGTCGATAGGTTTGGACGGAAGCCACACTGGGCGGGGGATAGGAGAGAGTGTTGTGATAGATGTTTGTGGATACGTCGTGATAGTATGGTTTCAAATGTTTTGCTGAAGACGGAGGTGAGGCTGATGGGGCGGTATGAGTTCGGATCTGATGTGGGTTTGTTAGGTTTGGGGAACATAAGGATTTTTGAAGATTTGCAAATCTTTTTTTAATATATAAAAATTTAAAATTCTCAACTGGGAGAAACAAACAGGTAAATTAAGTCTAACAGTAAGTGCACCAAATCTCTACACCACCCTCTATCGAAGAGATAAAGGAGATCATAAAACAACTGAAAAACAAAAGAGCACCGGGAGAAGATGGCATTATTGCCGATTTTTGGAAGCTCGGAGACGAAAATCTCACAAAGAAAATTAATAAAATTATCTCTGATATTTGGGTCACAGAGAAAATTCCACAAGAATGGAAATGCGTACTAATCCATCCCTTACATAAAAAGGGTGACAAGACGAATCCAAACAATTACAGGTATCTCACTGCTGCCAGTCATTTATATAATCCTCTGTAAAGCACTACTCAACAGGCTAGAACCCTAGGTAGATCAACAAATAGGTGAATACCAGGCAGGCTTTAGAAAAGGAAGATCATGCATCTAACAAATCTGGAATCTGAGAACAATCCTGAAGATAAGACAAACAAACAATACCGTAGTAACATATGTGGATTTCAAGAAGGCATATAAATCAATAGATAGACAAACGCTCTTTGACATAATGAAAGAAATTGGACAAGAAGACAAAGTCTCTGATACAACTGATACCACATTTAAAATAAAATTTATGGGAGAAACATCAGAACCATTCAAAATTTGCACAGGTGTTAGCCAAGGAGACTGAATATCACCTATTTTATTCAACATGGTATTGGATAAAGTTATCAAACAATGGTAAACAAAGGTTAAAGGAATACAGCTAGGAAGAACACGTGATACCAAAACAATCATAAGACGCCTGCCATTTGCGGATGATCTGGCAATACTCAGCATCAATAGTCAGGAAACATTGGAACAGCTACATCAAATTTCCGCCTAAACAGGGATACAAATTTCGTACGAAAAAACGCAGTACACGGAAAAACAAAACAACAACGTACAAACAACACACACAAAATCTGGAAACATAGAAAGAGTCGAGAAATTCTAATATCTAGGGGAATACATACAATTAGGAAGAGCTAACGAACTATCAAATGCGGAAAGATCATAAAAACTTCAAAAGGCATACAGACAAACATAGGCATATTATAACAAAAGAAATATATAAAGGCAGGGAAAACTCAGACATTACAATACGGTGGTACTGCCAAAAGCATTATATGCATCAGAAACAACAAGAATTGGGACCGAGCGGGGCGGTGTAACGGTTAGCGTTCTCGCCTCGCATTCGGGAGGACGGCGGTTCGAATCCCCGTCCGGGTATCCAGATTTGGGTTTTCCATGGTTTCCCCAAATCACTCCAGGCAAATGCCGGGATGCTTCCTTCAAAAGGCCATGGTCGAATTCCTTCCCATTCCTTGCCCCCATCCTTTCCCGTCTCTAAAAGACCTCGATGTTAAAAAGAGACGTAAAGCAGTTAAAAAAAAAAAAACAAGAATTGGGGCTTCAGGCATCACGGAAGCGAAAAAGTTGAGCACATTATACTTAGAATTTTTTTTTGAGCAATACATAAAGATGAAAAGACCAACGAAAGAACTATACGAACATACAGATGGATTTACAGACATGATCAGAACACGCAGATTACAATTGTATGGTTATTTACAGAGAAGGAACAACTCCAGACTCACAAAGAGGATCTTTGGTGTGCAAATGGTACGCTCAGAAAAACCAATAGGTTCCATGAAATAGAAGATGACTTAAATCATGCAGGGATCAGCAAGGAAATCACACAGGAAATTGTACATTTCAGGAACAAAATTATGAACACAAAATTTAAAATACAGAAGAAAACAGATACAAACAAACTCAAGTTGAGTAATCATTAATAATTTTAGTTTAAGAACTGTCCTCAAGGGCAATCATGACTAATAATATATATATATATATATATATATATATAGAGAGAGAGAGAGAGAGAGAGAGAGAGGGCTAGTCAAAATGATTGCAGTGATTTCAGAAAAGTGCTACAGGTTTATTATTTGACATATACTTACAAGAATACACAGATATATAAACAAACTGTGAAAGTTTTTTTTATTTTCTACAGATGCTCAATATGTGCACCTTTAGTGACTCTGCACACATCAAGTCTATAATCGAGTTCTTCCCATACCCAATGCAGCATGTCTCTGTCAATGAGAGCAAATTCACTGGTGATGCGAATCCGCAGGTCTGGCAGATCAACTGGTACTGGTGGCACGAACACTGTGTCTTTTACGAAACCCCAAACAAAGGGGGGGGGGGTTAGGTCAGGGGAACGAGGAGGCCATGACATCAGCTGACGTTCAGCATCCCCAGCAAGACCAATCCATCTGTTTGGAATCCTGATATTTAGGAATTACGGAATTACGGAAAAATGGGGTGGAGCACCGTCCTGCGGGAAAATGAAATCTTCACGGTGAGCTTCCAGAAGTGGCATGGGCCAATTCTGCAACATTTGCAGATACATTTTCCCTGTGATCGTCACCTCGTTAAAGAAAAAAGGCCCATAAAGTTTCTTTCGTGAGATCGTGCAAACTACGTTCACTTTGGGAGAGTCACGAACGTGCTGCACATAAGCATGGGGGTTTTCGGTCCCCCAAATGCGCACATTGTGCCTGTTCACTTTTCCATTTGCATGAAAAGTAGCCTCATCACTAAACACAAGTTTTTCTACGAATGTTTTTTTGTTCGAGACATTGGGCACCGAACTGAAAACGACGCACTTCATCTGAGTGCGACAGTGCTTGTAGCACCTGTAACCTGTAAGGCTTCATATGCAGTCACTTCCGTAGGATTCTCCAAACGGTCTTCTGTGGAACACCTAATTCCCAACTCGTTCGACGGTTTCTTCAGACACAGGAGGGCAACCCGTTGTTTTAACTCTACAAAGGCATCCCGTGGCTTTAAACTGTTGATACCAACGCCGAATGCTGTTAGCATGCGGGGGGTCCTTGCCGAACTTTGTTCTAAAGTGTCGCTGAACAGTTAACACAGACTGAGTCGAATGAAATTCGAGAACAACGTACGCTTTCTCACTTTCAGCCATCTCGCTCTCTAGCACTCTAGCGGCCACCGCTGAAGCTTGCATTTAGTGCAATCGAAACTTGGAGAGCCACTTGTCTTATAACAGCAAACCCCGTCATCGTACCTATAATAGGACAACCAAAAGAAAAATCTTGAAATCGCTGCAATCATTTTGACTAGCCCTGTATATGGTATCTCTCTAACTATTTGGATGAAATTTCGCATGTTGATAAAGTTTTGCGTTTCAAGTTTATATAGAAAGATGTTTTCCTTGCAAAAATGCGATATTATAAAAAAAAAAAAAAACATAATCTCGTAGAAGTTTCAAGTACTAGTAAGCCTACTGATATTAGTCAGTTTCTCTTTGGTTAGAGCAAGGAATTGTGCACCAGTTCTTATATGTATTTGGTATCTCGGAAACGGCTATAACGATTTGGATGAATTTTCATATGTAAATAATGATTTGCCTAAACAGAGTACGATTTTACAATTTGTATTTAATATTTCGGAAACAGCTCTTACACCATCTCGTAAAAGTCTGAGACACCAGTAAGCATATCTCAGAAAAAATGCGATTTTACAAAAATAAATTTTTTTCTAATATTGTTTTACATCGTCATCTCACAGAATTTTGAGGTTCTAGTAAGCTTGAAGAGGCTTTATATATTTAGATGATAACGGCAAAGCAAAAATGAATTAGAACAATAATATTGCTGATATATTGAACTATGTGCATTCATGTATTTTCTTTGACAGACTGCAGTTCTGACGTAGGTATGTATGAAATATATTGAATATATAACAAATATGGAAAGCTCTAACAGCTCGAATGTGATTAGTGAAAAAAAAAAAGAGTGGTTAAGGCGCTTGCTCTCAAAAAAATTCTGGCTCTGGTCCTGGGTTCAAAGCCCAATGAGGGCAATAATTTTTAAGATTTCTAGGACGTTTCGTGGTTGGGATTCCACGTTAAACTGTAGGTAACAGAGGAAAGGAACTGGCCGATCTACATGACACAATACCTTAGTATATTTCCTTCTGGAGGACCCAACCAACCTTCGCTTTGTGGAATAAGTTAGGATTTTATAATATATACAGTCTATATATCTAATCTATCCAATCTGATACTATTATATGAGCAACTCTTGTATATGGTTAAAATTAATTTCTCACAAACTTCTCTAAGGATGAAGTCTTGCATTCTGAACAGAAGTCGAAAAATGCCGATCAATGATCGGTCACCCAAGTAATACAATATTAAAAAAGGGAATCGCATTACATCCAAATTCTTTGCCAGAAGCTTAAAATTTTTTTGGGTGTGAACATAGGCTGTGCTTGCGAAGAACGTTCTTAATTAGATATAATAGTTTCGGTTCAACGTTCTATGAATAGATTATAGTAATTAAGTACAAATCGGCAGAGAAAAGGAATACAGACGCATAATCGGGAATTTTTCAGCGCACAGAAAGACAAACGCGAACGGACAGCGCCTAATAAACACCTGTGAAATGGCCAATCTTCAGTTAATGTCCACGCACTTTAAGAAGCCTCCTCGGAAGATGACCACTTGGAAATCACCAAACAACCACATAGGTGAATACCAGATAGATCATGTAGCGATTACCAGAAATTTCTCTCCAGAAATTATGAATGTGAGAGTACGGAAGGGTTATATAGAGTCCGACCATTATCTTTTACAAATCAAAGTTCGTTTCAGACCCAATCGGAAACTATATCAAAAACCTAAAAACCCACGCATTAATCCAGAATACTTGCAAGAACATGCACAGGAATTCACACAATCGCTACAGACAAACACTCAGACATGGGACGAACTTCTTGATACCATTCAAGAATCAGCAAGGAAACTTGGCCAGCCTCCACGGAGACGGAAACACAGGTGGTGGACATTAGAGTGCGATAAAGCCCTGGATTCACGTATCAAAGCCTGGAAGAATTGGAATAGCCACCGAACACCAGATAATTGGCAGATTTTTTTAGAAACACAGAAAAGAACATCCAAAATAATCAGACGATTCAAACGTATGTACCACATTAAAAGATTAGAGGAAATCGACAATGACTTCAAAAGAAACAACACAAGAAATTTTTTCAAAACTTTCAGGGAAGAACTGTCTACATTTAAACCTCCAAGTCTTTGCTTCCGTCGACCTGATGGTATGCTTGAAACCAACACAAAGGCCAATTGTGACATTCTGAAGCAGTTCTTCGAGAAGCTGTACAACTGTAAACCACCTACAGAGAAACTCCATTTCCAGATACCCTCCCCAAACCATGACTCAGCTCCACCAACACTGGGTGAGATCCGAAATATCATACTTCAGTTGAAAAATAACAAAGCACCAGGGGAAGACGGAGTAATAGGCGAGATGCTCAAGATCGGGGGCGAACTACTGACTGAACGGCTGCACGCTATTATTTCAAATATATGGGAGACCGAAGTCATACCTGCAGATTGGAAAATTGCATTAATTCACCCGCTACATAAAAAAGGAGACAGGACCGATCCAAACAATTTTCGAGGGATTTCACTTCTGCCAGTCGCTTATAAAGTACTTTCTTGTGCCCTCCGGTCAAGGTTGGAGAAGCAGACAGAACACAAGATTGGTGAATACCAAGCAGGATTCCGACCACACCGATCATGCACAGAACAGATCTGGAACCTAAAAATGATACTCCAACATCGTCAGTCAACCCGCACAGTGGTAACTTTTGTAGACTTTAAGAAAGCATATGATTCGATTGACCGCACTACGCTGTTCAATATACTACGTGAATATGGAGTAGATAATAAAACAACTATTTTAATTCAACAAACTTTGACAAATACAACTTCAAAAGTGAAATTTATGGGTGAAATCTCTGAATCTTTTGAAATTAAAACTGGTGTAAGACAAGGGGACGGGTTATCACCGCCCCTGTTCAACTTGGTACTAGACAAGATCGTTAGCATATGGAAAAAAGAAATATCTGGAATATATATGGGAACAAAGGATAAACGAATCAACATAAAATGCCTTGCTTTTGCGGATGATCTAACAGTAATTACACGAACTGTCGAGGAAGCCAAACATGCTGTAGAGAAGCTTCATGAGATAGCTATCAAAACCGGCCTCCAAATCTCTTATGAGAAAACGCAATATATGGACTCCAAAAGCACCAACCTGAAGCCACTCGTGACCAAATATGGCACTATCAAACAAGTTAAACAGTTTAAGTACTTAGGAGAAATTATTGGTACTACTGGAACTGAGAAAGAAGCCCACAAGAACCGTGCTGAAAAACTGCAAAAAGCATATGCTATTACTTGGAATACGTACAATAAGAAATCGCTTTCCACCAAAGCCAAACTCCATCACTACCACACCGTCGTTCTTCCAGGAGCACTGTATTCGACGGAGACATCATCATTAACGGTAAATGTCAAAGGAATAGAAAAAATAGAAAGACAGATACTGAGAAAAATATTCGGTCCCAAAATCCAAGATGGCATCTGGATGCGCAAAAGCTCAGAAGAACTGTATTCACTGACCGAAAGATTCACCTCACTTGCACGGAAAAGACGCATGAAATTTTATGGACATATAGCACGAATGGATGACTCACGACTTACCAAGAAAATTTTCCACATCGTCAACGGTCCGCGACAAAACAAAGCACGCTGGTTTGTAGAAACCCAGAAGGACCTCGCAGTAGCCAGCCTTGACCCATTGACATCCACACGCAGTAAATATAGACAATTGATCACCTCACATAAATTTGCCCCTAAGAGCCCTACATCAAAAAATCTGAAACTCAGAAATGCATGGACACAAGAGAGACGTCAAGCGCACAGCGAAAGGATGAGGAAGTTTTGTGAAAATAAGAAGAACAGCAAGAAGAATAAGAAGGACAATGCAAATTAATGGTTCCACGCGCTCCTTAGTGGGCTAAACGATATAATAATAAATAATAATTAAGTACATTATTTTAAGTGCAGCGCTCCAATGCTAATGTGGCCACAGATACGGCAGTAGTAACTGGTTTCGGTTCACTGGTTCAGAACATAGAGGGCAAAAGAATGAAATGACAGGTTGTTAAAACCTAATCTCATGATCTTTTACGTTTTTTCCTCCCAGGTAAATCCCATGAAACTGAGGTAGTGTCTTTTTGCAGCCAACCTAACTTAAACGGACAAGTATCCCGGATGAGTTAGTCCATTGCATTTTAAATGAACCATCTCGAAATTCGCCTATTGCGATTTAGGAGACCATGGAAACAGAAATCAGGACAGCCGGACGGGATTTGAACTTATGTTCTCCCGAAAGCCACGTCAGAACGATATCACTCGACCACCTGGCTTTTTAAACTTCAGAAAGTCACAGGAGGAGATGGGTATTCATCCTGCAGAGTTATCTCCTCCTGTAATTTCGTCGAAAGTTCGTTAATTGTTGCGAGCTGAATACTATTAATTTTCTTCGACATAATCCATCAGCCGGTATTTCAAAAGAAATATCATTCCCATATACTCTTGATGAACTCGTTTTATAGGTGAAACCACTTCCAAGAACTCTTCCCTGTATGTTTCTTTAATACACACTGGTTGAACTGATTGTTATCTAATACCTTACTATGTTAAGTTACTAATAAATATGAAAGATGGTGTACTCAATTCAGGGGTGGATCCAGGATTTTGGTTTGGGAGGGGCGTGAGCGGATTTTTGTTTGGGGGGGGGGGACTTGAGTCGGGCAAGGGTGTCTTTATAGTCTCCTCAAAAAAGGATCAGGAGAGTTTAAAAATAAAAAAAATAAAAACCTCTCCAGAGTTACGATATTGGGGGTGGACCTAGATACTTATGGGGGCCTAGAGGGCATAATGCTTGAGTCCCCTGCCCCCTCCCCCCTGTATTCACCCCTGACTCAATTTGGTTAGGAACTTAATACAATATAGATACATGTATATAATACACTTTCAGAATTTAATTATTTGATAGAAAAAGCGGCACGGAACTTATGGTGCTTTGTTGTAAAATTGTACTGAAATCTTCCATGTCTAAACTCCTCAAGGTCTCTTCAGCAGGACCCACTTACAGTGTGTCATGCAAATATTTAGTTTTTATCCATGTACTATCATATGGATACAACAATATGTTGATTTTAGTAACTTAACCATGGTACACTTGCTGTCTTGTCCACAAATCGGAATAAATGTATCTCAATTCGACCTCCAATCAGCTACTGACAAAGCCTTCGCATTGGCGGAAAAACTACCACATATCTGATGCTGTCATCGACACGAGAAGAAGAAGAAATATCTTAACTGTATTGTTACAGCTATAGCTCTACTATATTCTACGAGTTTTGGATTATGCTTATAACTGAAACAAAAAAACAACAGAACTGTAAATCTTATTTAAAACTTATAAAAATCCTTTTACTCGTGGGATCGAAGCCCACTGAGCTAGAATTTTGGAGATGCTCCGACGATAAAATGAATGTGGTTAACTGGAACAACAAAACAGAATTTTCCAATTGTGCTGAATGATTTATATTTTCTGTTTGTAGAACAGAAAACAAAACGAATTACGCCCAAAATGTTGAGGCTTGTTTCTTGTGTTCTGGGTTAATTTTCCAAATTACTGTCGATTGCGAATTCGCTAACACAATGGAGCTTTCTGATCAACAGCCTGACTAATACTAGAGGCACAAAATAGATAAAAATAAGAAGACACTACGGGACAGTTGAGCACTGCAGACTAAAATATTTTTTCCAGTTATTTTCTAAAACAAAGTCAGCACTTAAAAAATTATATGAAATAACAGAAAGGTTTACTGAGATAAAATGTTAAATTTAATCTCCCAATACTTTTTTTTAAAAAGATTGTGATCTATCTAAGATCTGAGGCCGTACCAAGTTGATAATCAACGATATTCTACAGATCTCTCTAATTGAGATACTTGCAATGAAAACATTCATTCCTAAAGACAGTCAGCATTTATTGTGACGTCTTTGTTAAGGAGAAACATATGTACGCAGACAGCTATGAGTTTGAAATGGTGAGCCCTTTTCACACCTCGAACGCCACGTGATGGAGTGCAGAAACTCGTTGACCTGACGCCTGACGTGCGTGAAAGATGCGGGATAATTGCCCGTTGCGGTAACTCTACACCGCAAGCACCGGCGTTCACGGCCTCGCGACGGCTAACTAATGACCACGGCCTAAAAGCGCCTCTGCAGCCCACCACAACATACAGGAGCTCACGCAGGGGGAGGGGATGCTGTCATATTACACGGTATAGCATGCTTATTATTATTATTACTCCGCGTTCACTAAAGCGGGTGACTGAGGGTGCATTGCATCAATCCTAATGTGTAACCATTTGTTCATGGGAAGGGATATACGGGATATGGTAGGAGGCGCCCATGGGCTATTTTTAGGAACCATCCCGGCATTTACTCGGAGCAATCCGGGAAAACCATGGAAAACCTAGATCAGGATCGCCGAAGTGATTTATCGAGAACTACTCCTGTCAGATTTTATGTTTACCCACCCGGTAAAGTCTTCATATTCCATTCCCTTATCGCTCATGAAAAAAATGAGTATAGAAATAAATCTGTTCTTGCCCTGATTTCTTTTATCTTAGTTTCGCGGTCATTCCTAGATATGAATGTTGCTGGTAGTAATATTTCTTTGCTGTCATTCCTATACAAGTCAGTCGTGAATTTTTCTATTAGCTTCTCTCGAGAGCAACGCCTTCGGCTTTTCAGGTCTACCCAACCTTACTCCTTCAACGTCGCTTTTACGCTTTCCCTCCAACTACTGTATATACAGGGTGTTACAAAAAGGTACGGCCAAACTTTCAGGAAACATTCCTCACACACAAACAAAGAAAATATGTTATGTGGACATGTGTCCGGAAACGCTTACTTTCCATGTTAGAGCTCATTTTAGTTTCGTTAGCATGTACTGTACTGTACGGACCAATTCCATGGCCCCCACGCTCTCCTGACCTCAACCCTCTTGCCTTCCATTTATGGGGCCATTTGAAAGCCCTTGTCTACGCAACCCCGGTATCAAATGTAGAGACTCTTCGTGCTCGTATTGTGGACGGCTGTGATACAATACGCTATTCTCCAGGGCTGCATCAGCGCATCAGGGATTCCATGCGACGGAGGGTGGATGCATGTATCCTCGCTAACGGAGGACATTTTGAACATTTCCTGTAACAAAGTGTTTGAAGTTACGCTGGTATGTTCTGTTGCTGTGTGTTTCCATTCCATGTTTAATGTGATTTGAAGAGAAGTAATAAAATGAGCTCTAACATGGAAAGTAAGCGTTTCCGGACACATGTCCACATAACATATTTTCTTTGTTTGTGTGTGAGGAATGTTTCCTGAAAGTTTGGCCGTACCTTTTTGTAACACCCTGTATACCTGTCACGAATCGGGCGGCTCTTCTTTGGACCTTCTCCAAAATCTCCATTAATCCCTTTTGATAGGGACCCCATTCAGAACAACAATATTCTAAGTGAGGACGCACTAGTGACTTATATGCAATCGATTTGCACTGTTTTAAATTACGACCTAGAAATCGGAGCATACGATTTGCTTTCCCAATTACGAATTGTTATCCCTAGGTATTAAGCGGAATCTACCGTTCTAAGGACAGTGTAATTGTATATTCAGAGCTAAAAGGTGTCATCTTTTAACTTATACGCTTAACCTGGCGTAACGTTTAACTCCAACTGCCAGTGTTTACACCACGCAATTATTTTCGTAATATCGTCTTGTAACAATGCGCAATCGTCCTGGTTTTTGATTTCCGATATATAATAGCATCATCTCCAATTAATAAAACTAAGAGAATGGGAAGTATATATTCAAAAATTATTGAATTAGGGTAGAGAAGAATACTTAGAAGAAGGATTAGGAGATGAAAATTAGCAGAAATGTAATGATATTCATATTTCAGAATACGAAATACTTGAGACATTAGGTACTGAGTTCTGAACGAACAATTATTGTCTTGATATCAGTGGATAGATTAACCACTACGGTTTGTGAGACTACTTCTAATCATATTGCGTTGTTTTCCGAAACCATACTTGTCAACGTCAGTCTTTAATAAATAATATTAGCAATCGAAATTGCGCTTCGCATATTTCAAAACATTACATCCGAAATTGGATCAGAACAAGATACTAATGAGGGGTTGTGGCAGGAGACAGGAGCGCGTGGTATTTCAGATGTCCATCTGGTATCATCATTATCGCAGGAAACGATCAAGATTTATTATTAACGAAGCGAACATTAAAATCTCTTGTATCTAACTAAATCAGTATTCAATCGACATTATGGAAATTCTGTATAAATTTAAGTACTCGTATTTTTGTACAGAAGGCATTAGCTTCCTAAGCAAAGATCTTCCTAGTCCTCTTTTTAAGCACTCAAAGTTACAGTATCAACAATGCAGGGGTGATAATAGGGAAGTAAGCGAGAATCCACTCAATGGCTTCAGATATTATAATCTCAAGTAAATCTGCTGCCAAATTGGTATTTCATAATATTGCAACCCCTACGTTAGCTCAATATCCTTACTGTATTTCTTGCCAGTTTCGTTTGCAGGTGTGGCGTGGGCAAGTTATCTTTACAGTTATTGACTAAGAATTTAATTAATTTGATTCCAAGATCTTCCATTATTGATTATGAAATTAAGTAATAACTTCCAATTTGCATATTCAATCATTTGTATCAATTATAAGTTGTGAGATTATTATATCCAAGGAAAAGGGGTGAAAAGCGACAATTACTTTCTACTGATGAAATTGTCAAAAGTTAAAATTTTCTGGTTACTCCTTGGGCTTACAGGTTGAGACATATTAACAGATAATACGAATACAAAAATTATTAAACATTTGAATAGCAATGTTTCATCTCATATTCAGCTAGACACTGAAAATAATTTATTATATTTTACACAATAAAGCGGCACATTTACAAGAATTAATGTACTAAAAGTACCTACTTTTGACTGCGAGATACTCGATGAACTATTTGCGACGGAGGGATCATCAAACTATTGTAAATAATATTTTTTGCTGCTTAGTCCCTGACAATGTAATAAATATCTATAGAAACTGGAAAAGGGGAGGTCGATCTCAGGATTTCCGTTATAAAAATAGGCACTATAATGGAGGTAAGGCTGAAACATCATGCTCTTCGCTCTTTTCTTCAGAGCAGCACCTCGACACTAGCTTTAGACTGCCGAGACATGGAAGGTCTCTCCATAAGTTTACCTTCGGATGTATATCTTCGAGGTCATATGTAGAACCCAATCTCCCAACACTCTGTAAAGCCACGACGTAGTTAGTGATGGAAACTTTCATTTAAAAGTAAAAAAAACTAGAGCACCTTAATATTTTTTACTCTTGCTAAACAGATCATATTTGGTACCAAATAGGATCGTTTTCGTATTTCCAGACACAACAAGATTCCCATTTGTCAGTTTGGACGTGCTAAGGTTAAAAGGTAGCCAGAAATTGACAGCAATCCCAGTAGAATTCTACATTATGCGTGGTGTAGTGTTTGCACAGGCTCCTTATGGACCGCCTCCAGTCTGGCAGACCAGTACGACCGAGCCTCCGTTGCTCGGTAATGGGCCTCGTGCCGGCCCGTGTTGTCGTAATTGGATGGCCAGCCGCCTGGCCGCAGGCTGTATGCCGCCACCGTACCAGACCTCAGCCCGCCCAAGAGTTCCTCGTCTACACTCTCGTTGAAGTCTCCAACACATAAAGTCATTTCGGTTTAAAAGTGTTTATATCATGTATTCTACTCGTTCTGAAAGTCTTGTGTGTCTTATGACCACTGCTATATTTGCCTCGAAATAACTTATAATTTGGCCCACATCGTTGCCTGAGTTGCTGCGACACTGTGATGGTATCCGGTGCTGACACAGGATTAGGTTGTTCGAGTCCTATTGGTGAAAGAAATTTTTATCATCACTTCTTGGCCAGCATGACAGGGGAGGCGATGACGCCCAATTCCTTATCACCAGATTGTTAAAAAAAAAGTCCTGGGTTAAATCCCAAACCTCTACGCAGCGTCTAAGGAGTGAGGGAATACTTCACTGTTGGTGGTGATTCGTACGTCATATAGGGACGTTAAGACTGGCGTCCCACCCGGTTATAACAACTCTCAGACCCAGCAGGTAACTCGGTAATTACTATTTATTGTTGTTCAGTACTAGGTAACTCGTTAATTAAATAATTCCTACGGTCGTCACTTTACGATGATTTCATTTGATTACCTCGTCCTCCAAATTACAGATTGCTCTCTTGGTCACCACGGGATTTTACCTTTCCCTAAAGGTTTACTGATTACCACTTTACTTGACTGAATTAAGTGGTTCTACCAAATGACAGCATTGAGGAATCGCTTTTCAAGTTAGTATTTATTTTTCTGTGTTGCTCTAAGATGACATAAGGCATCAGACTTCTCCAATGACAGCACAGCACATACAAATTATCCAACAATTAAATTCACAAATAAACATCCTGACAGCTAATTTTCATCAAACTACTCGTCTCTGCCGCTTGTTTATATAAAAACTACAGAAAAATCCACAATAACACAGAGAAAAGGGATCGATGCTTCTCGAACGGTAGCAATGCAGCCAACAATCAAAATCACATTAAAACAACCAAAATTAATACAAAATCATTCAAAATCAACATGAAACACTCTGAAATGAAAATTATAGATATTTAAAGGTATTTGCAAACGAAGTTGAGAATTGTTCTCCTAACCTCGTCACTCAGATCAATACTTACAATCACAAACTTTTAATTTATGTTTCGTACATAATATTGTCCTTGAACATATTACATAGCGTTTACATAGTTACTATCCGTAAAACACAGCTCATTTACACAAATTCAAATTAATTACACGAAAAATATACTCTGTCGCACTGCAGAAGGCAACGGGAAACCATCGTAGTCATCTTTCTAGACGTTGCCATGGAAAGGTAAACATTTCCCATTGGAAACCGCCTACGCTGATGAACTTGTGGGGTAATTCCCATGAAAAATGTTAAATCATAAATACTTCCATGTTCCTTTCCGTCGCAAATCCACAAATAAAAAAAAAATACGTGCAGTCTTTAGTGAATCGTCTTATTTCCCCTCATCCTAGCAACCTAAAAAAAAAATCTTGAATTAGTATTCCTTTATAATTGTTTCTGGCTATTATTACGGTTCAGTTTCACACATAATTCTATAGGTCTTGAAGAAGGGTCTGACACGGTTGCTTCTCTCATTTCTTCTTATGTATCTTCATTTAATTTTCTTCAAAATTAGTCCTACGAAACAAAATATCGACTTGAATTTACTGTCTGGCAGTTCACATGTATATCCGTTTGCATGCCGGTCTGTATACTTAGCCCCATATTGCACATTGAGATTATTGTTAGGAGAATTGAATAGTGTAATGGTCGACAGCTACATTACGAGGTCCAATACCATATTTGCCCATTAGTGTGCAAACAGCTGGAAACAGGTAGAAACAAAGTAGTACGAAGTCCTTATGGAGATGTATTTGTACTTCACCTAGTTAGAATTACATGATACCGACTAAAACATCATTTCCTCTTTCGAGCAATGAAAGCGATTGACCTCTTATCGAAGGCAATATTGTGCGAATAGGCGTTACACATGTTTGGTTCACTGTTTATATAATTTGAATTTCTGGACAGAAGCATGCGTGACGCACTGTATAAGAAGAATGTTAGTAAGCCAGCAGGATATCCAGGTAACATCTACAATGTTGGAATTATTTTATAATTTGTCATACAAATAATATACTCGCAACTAATAATCATAGCGGATTCTTGTCTACAGGAGCTTTTAGGTATGTAGGTGGTGAAAAGTTTTGATTTCCGGAGTTCCATTAAAGCTAGTAATCCTTCTTGCAGGTGCAATTCTCAATTTTCTGAGTACGTGTAACTGCGGATAAGTACTGTTATTCTGGATATTGCATCGCACCGTAGAAAAACGTATTAAAATCTTCCCTGGGAGGATTATATTATGATATGGAGTCGGCATAGGGTTGTTATTCTATCGAATGACCTTAAATTCCAATTATGTTTTACTTTACCATACCTCCTAAGCATTGAATTTAACAAGTGACGCACCTACATTATAAAGCAACTGTGTTCTTTTCAAAGCGCCAACCCTGTCATAGATAAAAGTGGAATATGGAATTTAAATGGAAGGTTATGCCATATCATTCATACGCTCACTGTTTGTGGTTTTGTGCCATCGCCGGTTTGGTTGTTTGTTGGGAAGCTCATCTGGTACAGTATGCAGCAATTGAGTTCTTTCACTTAATAACAATGTCCCATTAGAGTTCAGTTAATGAGCTGCGCTGGTTCCTTATTGTCCTCCTAATTACAAACTCACTTTATATGAAGGAATTAAAATTAATTATTCATTAAAATTTTTGATACAGCTAGTTTAATTGTCACATACATCACGGTACCGCTGCGTAAACCTGTTTTTCTCCGCTTGGGAAAGATCATTACATTGTGTTCACATGACGACGTTTTAAATTTCCTGTCAATTTAACAGCGCAAGTAATTTCAGCGAGTTTTTGAACCAATGCCGCATTTTAAAATATGTACTAAAATCTAAACTGAAAGAATTCTGTGGTACATTACTTTAATGTAAGTTGTAGGCTGATACAGTTTGTTCTTTACTATTTTCTCATTAGAACGTTGAAATAAATAATCTTTTTCTTAAACGATCTTGTTACATCACCGCCATTCGGAAAACGGAGAGATTCAACGGCCCACATTCAAAGCCAGAGCCTTGGGTACCAGTTGTTTTAGGAATTTTTCTGTAACATTTGGGAAAACTATTCGCCGAACTCCAATATTGCCTTCAAACGCTGTAAATTTCAAACGTAATTTAACTCTTAATAGTCATAACAAAACCTACACTTCTCAAAAACGAATGGCAACATGTTCCCCGCGTCAGTAGTGGTTAGCAATTTTCATGTCCTCTGAGTCAATAAAGTCAAGTCTGGGATCATCACTTTAGCATCCCACAACAATAAATGATTGAATTTTTTGATAGAGGCAATGACACATGCGTGTCTCCTAGTATTATATAGAAATGTGAACAATTAATAATGTGAGATCCTTGGCTTTTCAGGACTGATGAAATCACATTTTTTTTCATAATGTATGTTTACTGCACTGACATTTTTCGTTACGGCAGGCATACAAAATAAATTCCTAATCTTTACACTGTAACTAAGCAAATGCAACCTACTAGTGAACTCGTAACGCAAGCCTGGCTTTTACTGTCGTGTAATTGTTATTTTATACAACGTGATACCATATTTGTTTTAGCAGTTCTGGCGTAGATGGACTGATCTCTTGAGGAAATCATCATACAGAAAAAGAGTGTTTTAAGAACATCATTTTTTTAGCGCAGTTTATGGAAATATATTTCTGAGAAGGTGTTTGAGTTAATTTTCTTTTCAATGTCGCCATGCTACAAGCTTCAGTTTTCAGCAGTTATTCAGTTACGTCTCGTAGAGATTTTTGGATAGCAATCACCCATTACTTTTTCTTACATGTTCAATTTGTTATTCTAAAACTAATTTCAGTTAAAAATATGTAACTAAACTCAGTTTCGATATTCCTGAAAAGAATCTTAGCATCTTTGACAATAGTTTTTATGGTATTTTCCCAAAAATTTACATTTATTAATATCGTTAGATAATACAAAACAATTATTAAACAAAAGAAAAGTTTAACTGTACGCCCATCCTGATGGAACATACACAATTAAACACCATAAGTGTCAAATAACAGCTATAATTTAAGATATATTTTTTTACGCTACAATCAACATACATTATGTCTCTAAATTTGCTCACAAAAAGCAGGCATTGAGCTAATCTGGAAATTATCGTTTAATTCATTTTTATTGTATAATCTTAAGTTTGACAAGTTTATGATAAGATCCTCCAATTATCTCAGGTTCTGATAAGCAATTCTTAAAAACAGAACTTGGCTTGCTGAATTAGTAGGATCTGAATTAGCGCTATTGAGTACCTAATGAGCTACTAGATAATTTGTGAGCTGTTCAACTAACTAACTTAATTTGAATGAGTATGTCTGAAAAATATTCGTATATAGTATTGACTTAATGTGCTCCTTATATAATCACTGTAGCCATAAACAGAAACCTTTCCACTTTGTGAAAGACATACTTTCGGGAAAATAATGTTTCGAATAATTATAATAAATTGTAACTACAAGAGCTTGAAAAGCTAAAATCAAGAGTTCAGAAATCCTAGATCGCAAAATCTTCAGACAAAAAATACACGACTGGGTAGTCATGTCAAAAACCAACACCAAGAATACCGGTAAAACATGGACAGAAGAGAGAAAACTTGTCTTCAGTAAATGGATGCGAGAATACTGGAACGGCAAAAGAAACTCAGACAGAAAATGACTACGTTTTGCGTGATCTGTATAGGTCTATTCACATAAAATAAATAATAATAATAAATTGTAACTATTTCATCCGTCATGGTTCATTGTATTATACTCTGTGGATAGTAATCAAATATATAGCAACAGTGCTAGAGATGCCTTAACTTTCATGACTAGTCCTTTTACTTTACGACTGTAGTTTTCGCAATAGGTAAAGAAGTTGGGTCGCTCTGGAAGAACTTTATGTATAGCATATGCGAAATTACCCTTTCGTATTGCTCCGGTGTGTTGAGAATTCGTAAAACTGAAGCAGTAACAAGTTTAATAAACTTTTTTTATTTTATTTTCTAGCGCGATGAAGGAAGTAATTGGTCCGGGTTGACCGGTATGGGTCAGCGACCAATAATCGCGTTTTCGAATACGCTGGACTGAAGCCAGAAGGACTCACCGAACTCTCAGCTGGGCGTAATTGCAGCCACACCTTTCCTCAGCTTGCCAAGTATGGATACAACAAGTTCCTTCTTTTCTTACTGAGCCCAATTGGCGAGTGGCAGAGCTGAGGACGACAAGGTTTGAACCCAAAATCACTCCAGTCGAATGTAGGGATAGTGCCTACACAGAATTTTTTTTTTTTAACTGCTTAACTTCTCCTATAACAACTAGGTCTTTAGAGACGGGAAAGGATGGGGGGCAAGGAATGGGAAGGAATTCGGCCATGGCCTTTTGAAGGAAGCATCCCAGCATTCACCTGGAGTGATTTGGGGAAACCATGGAAAACCCAAATCTGGATGCCCGGACGGGGATTCGAACCGCCATCCTCCCGAATGCGAGGCCAGAACGCTAGCCGTTACACCACCACGATCTGTGCCTTCACAGAAGCAATGGACCTTCTCACTGTATCATCCATTTGATAAAATCTAATTATTCCAATTCATCTAATCTTGGTAGATGAGCCGAAAACGGAAAAGAAATCTTATCTCGTCTCCAAGAGTGGTTTTGGGGTGTAGTTGCCTGAAGTACTTTTTCGTTATAAATGGAGAAATTTGTGTCGAATTAAGAAGTTAATATTAATATATATATATATATATATATATATATATATGTCTTCTTTTTCTTAATCCTTTAAATAATATGCGATTTTATTTAATTTTTTATAAACAGCGATATCAAACATTCTTTTCCTAGAAGTCTCTTTCTACCTGGTTTATACTAAATGTTTTGGAAGGCTGTTGTATACCATTTTTTCCACATGATGACTCATTTTATTTCGATATTCTATAAATTTGATTTTACAGAGACAAATATAAAATTTTTGTGATTTCTACGTATACCTTTAGGTGTTGATTTCAATTCTGGTGGCTGTACGCTGCTAATTTTTTTTTGCGTTACAAATCAATTGTCTGAACACTGCCATAATCTTACAAAACTTCATTTTAGTTTCCTTTCTCGTTTTTCTGCTTCATGTTTCTCTTATAATTCCGGAGATTGTTTTAAATTTTGCTTCTTTGTCATTTATTTTCTTATAATATTCGTTGATGATACATCCAAAAATTTATTCTGCCGTATTATTACGTCATTTAAGTCTATTTTTGTGCTTATTTGATACTATAACGATTTCCGGATTGTCATAAAAAGTATTTTCTTTAAATTACCTGTTTTACTGTCACTGCTATAATAAGAGGAAAGACAATAATTTCTCTGACTATCCTATGCTACAATTTTCACCCCAGTATTTTTGTCTTCGAAACAGAATGACATAACACACATTATAAGCAACACATTCAAATTTCTGTGTTATTCACTTCACTCCGTTACCGTCCGTAAAATGTCTTTCACGACTTCAGCTGTAGCCAGAACGTTAAACATTTTAGACCATTTGTAATGAACTGAAGAGTTTGAAATGCAGAAGAATGTTGAATCAGAATACTACCAATGTTAGATCATTGTGATCTGTAGGCAAACTATCATGTAATCGTGCAGTACATACTCCTTGAAATGTTAAAAAAAAAATGCAATGAACGAGTTACTCTAGATTCACTTGAAATCCGACCACCTTAGTGATTGTTTAGTGATAATTAGTTGCTGAAACTAATATTCACAAGTACAATGCGTATACCATCTAGTTTTAAATGAAAATAATTTCTTTCTTCCTAACTTAAGATTTTTGTTTTTTATAAATCTATATTTGATTTAAACATACTTATGTAACTTATAATAAAGATAACCAGACTTAAATTAAGTGGGAATGACAAAGCAGATGAGCCTGGTAAAAAATATTACGTAGCCTTGCATGTAAAGTAGTCGGGTCAAATTGGCTACAAATATGACCAAATGTAGAGAAATGAATGATTTAATTCAGTATCGACGTCAAGCGTGGAAATAAATAAAAATAATATAAGTACAAATTTTGTGGAAAAAGCAATAATATAGGAAGAAGAATACTGAAGAATATTGTCTTACTGTCAGAACAAATTAAATTCCCGGTACTGCCGATGATCAGATCCAAACTTCCCTGCAGCTGTTGTCAGAACAATGCTTAGAACACAAATGTATCATTTACTTGAAATATGATGACTAGTGTACATAATATTTAAAGTTAAAATTTGTAAAGAGCAAATGTAGGTGGATGCAGGAAAGGGGAAAGATAGGTGTTTAGGGAAATTGCCACCGGAGCATGCGCTCCATTGCAATTTAATTAAATACTATTATTATAATCAGCAGAAATAAAAGCTTCTGATTGATTTATGACGAGAATTGAAGCCACCATTTACTTAATTGAAAGTTTTTTTTTTAAAGTCATACTGTACTACAGTACCGGAGGTAAAGAATATCAGGAGTTGAAGACAACCGATTTTGCGTCGAATTTACTAACAGAAGCAATCTGATCAACGAGAGCTTTCTCCGAATACGTCGGTTTGTCTCTAAAAAGCTATGGCTCGTGGTATTCTTGAAATATTTCTACTGTGTGGTTGCATGGGCTGAAAAATTGATAAACCACTACGACCTCTATCGCTTCTAATAAAAAAACTGCTAGGATTAATACACAACGAATAATCTCAGTTAGTTTTGGCAACGTGGTCGTCAATTTGCACGTAGTACGCACATCATGAGAACTGTAATCTTATAACGTGTACTAGACAATAATTTCATGAGGACGTACGTTCTGTGCTGTTATTCTGCAAACTGTAACTTCTTGTTGGTATTCGGATTTATACTTCGGTCAGTGTAATACGGAGTGAACGTATTGGAGTAACAGATGTGCAGCATCTTAACCTCGGACATAAGTTTAATTCTTGACTATGCAAATCGCCCTCATTTCCACTTCTACCCAACGTCCTTTTAAAGCTAAGAGCCGTATAGTGAGAAGTCCTACACACCATATTGGAGGAAACAGTTTAACTGGTGCATATACTAATGAATGAAAAGATTTAGGAGGTAAATAACAACTTTAAGGATTACTTTAAGACATTGAAGATTACTTAGGCAGATCACTCTGTAAAGCATGATCCAAGAAAACATTTCCACCAAGACTGAAGCCGCCTGATCCTTCCCTGTACTCATTATATAGTGCACTGCGTGGGCCGGAAATGTTCTGCTTCATAAGAATCGAATCTTGGCCATCATCAGAACTTGTATCACCACAGCTACGCGAATTTTCCAATCATTAACATAACGACCATAAGCCAATATAACATTAAGTAACACACCGGTGAAAAGTTCAGGAAACATATTGGAACAGATGAAGATAGTTATAGAGGTTCAGTACTCTTAAACACACTAACAGTCCAGTCTCTTACATATGATATTTTCGAATTGGCTGTTTCCACCGGTTTGGGTAAAGGTGTAAATGCTGGCAGTTGTACTGATCGAAACGTGTTCCAGTGAAGCGCGCTGTTTGGGCAACTGTTCAACGGTTGGTGGAGCAGGTCCCGCCTCCCAGACATCTAGTTCTTCAGATCCCGCCTCCACGCCCTCAGAACAGGTAACACTCCTGGTGGTATTCCACGTAAGACAAAGTACCTTCATCGCGATTATGTTTGATAGCCTCATCTAACCATCTTGCACACTAAAAAAACTATCATTCAGAGAGCATGGTTTGCATTGATTTTTTTTTTTTTTTTTTTTACATGTAGCTTTACGCCTCGTCGTTCCCGAGGTCATTATAGGTGGGAAAGGACTGGAGACGAGGAATGGGAAGGAATTCGACCATGGCCTTTTGTATGATGCATCCCGGCATTCACCTAAAGTGAATTGGGGAAACCATGGAAAATTCAAGTCTGGATGGCCGGACGGGTATTCGAACCGCCGTCCTCCCGAATGCGAGGCCAGAGCGTTACCTCTCATCCACCACGCTCGGTGTTTTCATTGTGAAATACTGTCATAACCGCATTTGTTTATTTATCCTACCACAAACTTTCCGTCAGTGAGTATTAGCATACTGTCTAAACGCTAAAAAAGGCTGTCATTTTTTTAGTTCAGTTGCAATTACCTGTTTCATTTGTTAACAATCCGACTAATGATCTGTTGCTATCTTCTACCTGTTACTATCTCACTGACAATATCGTCATCACCAATACAACATACATTCTTATCCACCTTGCAGGCTCTATTTTTTTTTTTTTTTAACTGCTTAACGTCTCTTTACAGTGAGGTCTTTAGAGACGGGAAAGAATGGGGGGTAAGGGTGGGGGCAAGGAATGGGAAGGAATTCGGCCATGGCCTTTTGAAGGAAGCATCCCGGCATTTGCCTGGAGTGATTTGGGAAACCATGGAAAACCCAAATCTGGATGCCCGGACGGGGATTCGAACCGCCGTCCTCCCGAATGCGAGGCCAGAACGCTAACCGTTACACCACCAGGCTCGGTGCAGGCTCTAATCATTATCTTATTCTACACTTCTTCTTCTTCTTCTTGGCGTTGTATCTTCTGTCATAAAATTAACCAGGGTGTCATAATATATATAAACACTCCAGGCATCGTTTCAAAATCGTATTCTCTTCGTAATAAAAAGCATGATAAGTCAGAAGATTACTTTATTACTAAATAAACTTATTAATTAATAAATTATACCAATTTATCGGCTGCTGCCTTCCACGTTAGTTGCCCCAGTTTTCCCATGGATTCTAATCCTTGCTATATGTATTTTTATAACACTATGATGTTTTGCATCCAATATCTTATATGTTTCTTCAGTAGCAACTTTGTGTGTCAGAGGTACGTAAGGTTAAACATTTCCATTGTACCCTGTGATGTTACACAAGACGTACCCATGCATAACGTGTCGTTTGTTCTTCAAACCGTCTCACTCTGATTCTCGGAATAACAGTACCTGGCAATTATAAAACACCGCCCATTGTGTGTCACATGCGATGCGCCCACACTTATTGCTACATCACAATAATAGCTGGAAGAGAAGACTTCCGCACTCACATATTGCGCAAAAACTGTTGTTCCCATTTAGATTGGACTAGTTAATATTTGTTTCATCTCCATGTCCTAATACATTGGATTACACTTTCCATAATTTCTTAAAATAACATTCAGCTGCTTTGTTCTCCTCTGACTACTAATATATATCTGCAAACAGCTTGTAGATGGTTATTTATCTCATTTCTGTATGTTTACTATTGGGGTTAAAAAACTGTAAAACCAAGGAGATGGCAGGCACATCATCCTAATTAAGTGAGCAACCATTTTAGGTGATCGCTGGATCAATTCCCGGTCAAACCAAACAGCCATTCAGATACACGTTTTCCTTGGTTCCCAGAAATCACTCCTGGCCTTTAAAACGCCACAGAAAAAATTGATGCCGTTCCTGGCCGCTTTTTTCCTGTTCTAAAGACTTCGATGTCGAGGACCGTATGATTCTAAGAAACGATGTAAAGTATTATTAAGTGTTTCTTGAGGTTATCTACGCGGAAAACTCAAATTCGATTAAAACGCCAAGCATTGCACAATACTGACATTCAAACACGTGGTTACCGAAAATCTCCCGGAAACCAAAACTAAAGTGCTGGTGTATCGACTGCAGGGTATGAGTCGATGTCAGTAGCAGTTCTAGAAGTCCAAAGGTGTCCAAAACACACGCTGTTAAAAACAGATTAACAAATTCTGAGTTATTTTTAATGCCCTTCCCGGATCCAGCAGGCCCGTAGGGTGGTTTTCACGAATGGAAAGCAACATATTCTCATTCTTGACATTTATGCCATGTGGAGTTCTTTAATTCCCAGAAAAATTACCTCCCTGTACGTTTTGGACAGCAGGCTGATATTCTTACATGATACTGTGCTGCACAATGCGTACAGTTATCGGCTTTACGGAGTACAGGCGTAATTTACTAATACGAAAAAGGCGTGCTTAAATGTAAAAGTGTGTCGATTGGATACCAGAAATCGTTTAGACTGGGCCAGGAATTTGTGGGGGATGCTGAATCAATACCAGTAAGGACATAATGATTCAGGTTGTCCATGGTTTCACAAAATCACTCCAGGCGAATGCCGGGATAGTTCATTCAAAAGACCATAGTCGAATTCCTGCAGACGCTGGCCCCCAGTTCTTTGCTGCATGTACTTTTTTTACTTACAGCTCTACGCCTCGTCGACGGATAAGGTCATTAGAGGCGGGATGGGACTAGGGACAAGGAACTGGAAGGAATTCAGCCGTGGCATTTTTGAATGAAGCATCCCGCCATTCGCCTGGAGTGATTTGAGGAAACCATGGAAAAACCAAAATCTGGATGCCCGGACGGGGATCGAACCCGCGTCCTCCCGAATGCGAGGCCAGAACGTTAACCGTTCACCCACCACGCTCGAACCTGCATGTAATTACACTGGCACCGACGAGACAAAAAACCCAAGAAAAAAATGCTATCGTAAGAAAATATAAATCCTACATTAACTGTGATTTTGATCTCAAAAGTAATGCCAATATTATATCAACATATACGAAACAATGCTACTCTCTTGGGCGAAGTAGCTAGAAATTTGCTAGTGTAACCTGTTCAGTAAGCGCACATAACTTTCTGCACAATTTACAGCAGAGAGGGGGATAGTTTGGAAAAAGTTCATGTTTACTGTACAAATGCATTAAAGATATTATCGTTAGTCCACTTGAGTATAAAAAAAATATTCACTGCAAAAAATAGAAAGAAAAAGAGGCCTATATAGAAGTTTCATCTGATGCGAGTGCACACACTGTTGTATGCACCAGTTTTTTTTATAATTAATTCTAGCCTTCTTCAAGAACAAGGTATGTATCCTGTGGGAGTCGTAGTCAGAAGTGAATTAAATACCGAATTGCACGCTCGAAACTAGACGGCCGCTAATAATATAAATTATTGCCAGACGAGTATCTCTGACCTCCAAAATCCAATCTGTCTGGTCACGAGATGCAACGCTGGGAGAATACTGTGCAGGAATACGAAAGCAAATTCTGCTGACAGAAAATAGGAAAAATGAAGGACAAAGACGTTATCTAGAGTGGCCGTTGTCAGTTGCGTAACGCAATTGCGTGTTGTTCCAGATGTTTGTTACAAAATCCGGCGGTGGTCCCATCTACACTCACATAACTTTCTCCGCGTCGCGCAACTCGCAGTATGTGGAGCGGCTCCGACTCTTTTACGACAGAGCTGTCGGGCTCATTTCGGGGAATCGGTACCTCATGCGTCACTCCCCTTGCTGCCTCTTACGTAACTCTCTATGGGACGTATCTGACCGAAAACGCATGGAACAGTGTGTTATATACTGCGGGATATCTTTATCTAATTGTCGACTTATCGAGACTTGTCTCAAACACCTGTAAAAAACAAATAAAACTATATATTCGTGTCCAAAAACAATGTGCATATATTTTGTTAAAAGGTTTTATGAAGAGGGACTTCATATTTAAAAAAAAAAAAAAAAAAAAAAAAAAAAAAAAAAAAAAAAAAAAAAAAAAAGGCATTCGGCAACTATTGCCTTACATTTTTCACTTTATCTATAATTAATGGACTTATGAAAGTCTGTAACTGTTACAATTATATAAACAAATAATCCACTGCAACACAGTTACCTTTAATGGTGTTTATTTACATTGTGCGTTACGCGTTTCAAGAACTAATTCCCATTTTCATAAGCAATATAAAATACATTTTAATGTGCAATGTGCTTGTGTTTGTTTCCGCTATATATAAGAACTTATGGAGTTTTCGTTTTGAAGGTGTCTTCAAATGCGCCATCGAAGAAACTCACAACTACACACTCACATTACATTAAACAAAGGTCTTATGTATGCAGTTTGAAAGTTTACGTTATATAAACAAAGCAAAGATGTAAATAAACATCATTAAAGGTAACTGTGTTGCAGTGGATTATTTGTTTATATAATTGTTTATATGCCCTTACAGCCAGCTCAATGTAAATAACATAACTCTTCCAGTGAAACAGTTAATCCAGTATATATTGTAGCTTCTAACTACGGACACCAAAGGACGGACATGACATTAACACACACACACACAACACTTAAACACCCATGCCTTCGGCCGGACTCGAACCGACGCTACCGAGACCGGCTTGTCACATTCTTATTCAACGTTTTTTGTGACTGTCCCATATCACACTAGCTTGCGCGACAGAAGGAGTTCTACATAAATATTAAAGTGCTAACTTTTCTCTCACTAGTAGCAGGAACGTAATTATAACATATTTGACGTCGATAAATTTATCGCTATTATCGTCACGTCCTTGATGATGCTGTTAGAATTGAATGCGCTGATTAAGAATTTCAGAAAATCTGGAACCAGTCACAAAACATGAACTCTAATTTATCCACTTTTCGGTAATGTCAAATTTGTATGGTTCATGTACTATTATAGTAACATAAAAACATTTTGTTAACTTTTATACATGATTCTTTTGTAATATTTAAGCTGGGTTTCTTAAAAAAAATCATCGTGCATCATATTTTTATATTCATTCTACACCGAAAACTGATTTGGTTCCAGAAGATAAAAGCTGATTGAATTTTTAATTCCTTTATACTTAATTTTGATTGGCATTTTCCTCACAAGCGCACATAGAATGAAGATTTTGATTTTCTATAAATATTGGACTTCTTAATGTACAGAAACATGAACCTCTGATGATCTCAAGTTATTGTCCCGATTGATTTAAAGCTGCTTTGATTCTTCCTTGTTCAATTCATAACGTCACATCTACATAACGCAAGAATTTCCATCTACTTAAGAAATTTACTAATTCATTCATAAATCACCAGCGATATTCTATTGGATCATAATTTCATTAAATCACGATTGTTTGATAGTTTATCGATGATTTTCTGAAAATTCACCTGTATAATACCAAACTGTAATATTGCATCTACAACTGTTTCCACATCATAGAAAAATAATATGATGTTTGGAAAATCCTGTTGCACTGTTACTCGTGTTAACTATCTTCGTTCCAAATATACTTTGGCTAAACTACAATGCAAAGTGTTTGTTAGGCAAATGCTTATTTCATGTGCTACATACAAAAAAGCACGGCAGAGAATTTACTGAAATCATATTGTTCGCTAAGCTAAGCAAAGCTTGATATTCAATCCGAAGGTTAGTTATACTAAGCCTGATACTGGAGGTAATGTGGCCAGCTCTTTCCTCTTTACATAGCATAACCCGATAATACTGCCACAGTATACCTACAGTTTGATGTGGAATCTGAACCACGGATACTAACTATCGTGCTTCACATTGGACAGCAAACTGTGTCATAGGTGAAGACTGGATTAAGAGTTTATGGAAATCCCCGTCTAGACAAGGATTAGAACCGTGGACCTTTCGATTTCCAATCATACGCCATAACCACTGAACCGCCAGGTCACCCATATAGTTAGCATGAAACAGTAAAATGTACCGACGCTAGAAACTGCCCGTTGTTTAGCGAGATGCCTTTTTTTTACTTTGTAAGAAATACGCACAGAATGTCTCCAAAGGCGTGAGATTTAGCTTATAGGAGTATTGCCATAAATCAGGTTCTTAGTTTTATTAATTAATTATCTACCCGTCGCTGAGGTGATAAGCACTTAACCCCTTACTAGCTTGTATTATTCGCTTCATATCAACTGTAATCTACTGCAATCGTAGTCTTCCTTCCCTTCAATTGCACTCTATACTAACAAATTAACCAATCCCTTAATGGACCAAAATGTGGCCTAACATACTTTTACCACTCATCACCGTTACCTGAATTAACTTTTATATAAAAAAGCCATTACAGTCAGGTAAAGTATTACTTCCAGCCGAATAACTGCAAAGAGCAACAACAATATAACCAATTTATGTTTACATGAAAATGGTGGACACTTCCAAATGATAAACTGTCATCATGAATCAGTGCAGGAACAATCGCAAAATGTAATGTCAGAGCTTAAGTTATGGAAAGGAAGCAAACGGCATCCACATTGACTTCACTAGCACCTATGGTGTCAGGAACTTAATGTAGGTCAGCTGTTAGATAGTAATTTAGGTTGCTCGTATGCATCAAGGTCAAAATTTGTCGTGCACACTATACACTTATGCCATTGAATATACCTTTAGTCTCAGCAACTTCGTTATTGATATATTTAAATACTGTATCATTTCGTATGACATAAAAAATGAGTAATAGTGCCTTAACCATTTAAAGGTGTGAAAAGTATATTAAATTGCAGCATAACGCTTTGTCTTTCGTACCAGCTTGGCTGTACAAATTCTCAAAACAGTTCCATTCAATTGAGTAATTTTGCAAGGACGGATATATTGTCGCCAACTTTTACCATAGGAGAAAGGTTTTCTGACGAAAGGGAAAAAAATTAAATGCTTGTTTGAATTAGAGGACCCAAACAGTGTATCTCCAATATTTGGACGCTGTGGATCATTTTCTTCAATTGCCGATAATACATAAATACAGCATAAGAAATTGAATATTTCTTCGTTTATTTACTTTCTGAACGCCTTTCGGTTCTTAACCGAAGCATTTACAGCGGTTTTCCTGTTGATTGTGTATACATGTTACATGTTTACATTTTGAGTGTTGAAATTAAAAACTACTGATATTTTTGTATCTTAGTCTTATTATTCACCATTATCAGCAGCAGTGATTTCTGTCTGCTTTATGAATGGCAGGTCAAATGCAGACAGGAATCACTGCTGCTAAGAATGGCGGATAAATATAGCAATATAGGAAAACTGTAAGTAGATTTTAATTTGTATAAAATATTTCAATACTCAAAATGTAAAACATAACAATATTGTAACTTGTATTGGTTGCGCGTTTGGGATCGACGACGATTCCACACTCTATGTCTTCTTCACCGCCTCATACATCTGAAAACTTCCGCCTACCTTTGTTCCAGAATCTCATATCAAGGATTTTCCCATAATATTAACACCAGATCCCTGAATTCAAACATACTAACCATCAACTCCCACAGCTCGGAAATCCTAGCCAATTCCTTCTTCATTTCAGCGGATAGACTGTGGAATGATCTTCCCCGTAAAATTAGAACTACCACAAAAATCGGCCCATTTAAAACTCATTTGAAAAGCATTACTTATTGGAGCATTAGCTAAAAAATTTTTCCTTCCATGCATAACTTAATTTTTAGATTTGAATAATATAGATTTATACAGTGTCCACCTCTTATTCTGCCTTACCTATTATTAGTTTGTGTCTTGTTTCTTCATCCTACTAGTGTTAAGTTTGTGCCGTTTGCTTCTTTAACTTCCACTAGCATTAGTTTATAACATTAGATTATTAACTAGTTAAGAACGAATACTATTAAGATATTAGTTAGTATTTTACTCATAAATATTATTAAGATTTTTTGTTAGTATTACTCTTGAACCTAAATTATGCCAAATGTTATATAAGTGTTGTATATTGTTAGTTTGTATGAGGTGTATATTATTAATTGTAAACACCTGGTATGATGTAAGAGAGGGCTTGAGAGCCCTAATCTTGCCAGGCTAAATAAACCTTTAAACAAAATAAACATTAACCAAACCTACTACCGATGCGGTAAATATCAGGTACATCATTTCGAAGAATGCGTCTTAGATATTTGATTCACATATTTCTTTACTATATGATGACAACTTGAAGTTTTCTAGTTAGTATTATTGCGGCAGTTTTGCATTCCTTGGTAACATTCTTCTCACGACTACCATGAAGTAATAAGAGATAAAACGTTGGTGCGTACGTTGAAAAGTATTTAGCTGAGAAAAATCTCTTGTATAATGGAACAGCAGTAGAATACAATTATAATCTGCCAGTGCAGGTCAACAAAGATCAAAAGAGCTTCGGAATGAACTTGGGAGGGCTCGTGTTATGTCAGCAGCTGTTTCATTCCTGGTTTAATACCTGTTATTTATCGACGGTCTACTGTCATTTCTCTTTAATAAGAGTTATTTCGTCGATAATTCGAGAGCTGTGACTGACAGCCATTGTTTCCAGAAATAGATTGCAGAGGCCAAGCGTGCGTGCCCCTTATTGTTCCCAAGGAGCAAATTGCATTGTCTCTCAGTCGGCGTAAGTTCTCACTCAAATAAGAGTCGAATATACACATACTGTATGCAGTACCAATCAACAGTTCACGGGAAACACAATCAATAAATGCAGAATGGTTTTAACAAACAACTCTTCCAAGGTCGCTTCAAAAGATTTTTTGTATTGAATCTGTTTTACGGTGTATATGTACTTGTAATACATATTGGAAGTCATTTTTAATAATGGGTATAATGGTTGATACCATACAATAAAGAGAACAGAGAACTGTAATCAGTATTACACGAACCTGCTGATTTTTTTGAGCATATAACACTTGTATAAAAACAGTATGGTATGGGAATATATCGTCATTTCCGTTTAATACTACTAAGCTGAACATAGCCAGGTGTGTACCCACATCATTTGTTGGCGTGTGGTTTAAGTGTAATCACTTTCATTGTAAACCGATCACTGAGCATGAAATTTTGTAAGAAGCTTCTTCAACAAAATTATTGTAAAACTGTAAAAGCGGTAAAATTTATGCATTGTTTATCTTTTGTTTTCGTTTATGGTGGTTGCTGGGAGGAAGCTGAGACCAAATTCTGTTTCGGCAATCTGAGACAAAGTTTAGATGACTACTCAAATATTGCTGCTTAAATATACCAGAATGTTTAATTAAAAAATAATAATAATAATAAAAAAAACTTTGTCCGGGAGATAGTTAAAATTGTGTCGTCGAATTGTTAATACCTAATTAGGGATAAAAAGTGTAATACATTTCTTCATTGTTGTGTGTGTAAAATTTCCTTTTAAAGCAATTGGTATTTGTATGGTTGCCCAATTTTTTTCGGTGTTTGGGTTTTTAAACTTATGTTACGATTTTACGACTCGTCGAAGTGATTAGAAGCGGAAAATATTCTGGAAAAGAAACGGGAAGTAAATTGGCCATTGCCTTCATGAATAAACCATACTAGTATGCACTTAGAGTAACTTGAGAAAATATTGAAAACGGAAATATGGACAGCTTGTTCTTCCGTCCTTCCGAAAATCAGTTCCAAGCGTTAAAAAATCAAGCAAGAATATTAGGTAATAGAAATATGCTATTATGATATGGTCAATGTAGAAATTTATTCAATTACTTCATAATATAACTATTTAACGACAAAGTGGCAAAAATTTGAGGATAAATTTAAGGATTTAACAATGTAGTTTAAATTTGTGGTTTCTGTATAGTATAACATATCATACAATTATTCTAGAAGTATTGGCGGAATATGGAGAACTTTTCAGTTCAGAGATTTTGCCAGCACTACCTCTTAAAAAGATATTGACATCTCTCTCGCAGTTACTTTGAATAAAGCAGGATATAAGTATTACGATTTATCCGGTGTAATTTAAATTGATAACTAAGTTTAATCTAGTTAAAAGCAGAGATACAATACATTATGGATGTGATTATGAAGTTAATTGGTTACGTATGTGCATTTTGACTGAATGTATTAATGTTAAAGATAGGTATTGTTTAGGAAAGTGACAAGACATAGTTGTATTACGTGTAGTGTATTAGGGCTGTTGATATTTTTAAAAATATCGGATTTTCGATATATCGATATTTTAAAAAGTATTTATATCGGGTTCGATATATCGAAGAAAAAGTATCGATATATCGACCCTATTATATAAAAACAATGTTACAATAACAAATCATTTTAAAAAAGGGCGAAGTCTTGTGGCTATTTAATGATGAATAGTTGTGAGATATTTTTCTGAATCAAGTTTTGATTTTCTGAAGAAAAAAAAAATGGTTTTTCATGACGTTACGGATAAATATTTTTTTTAAACTTGTGATTTAGCCATTACACTACTACTTTACTAAAAGGAAAGGCAGAATGTTTATGATTTACTCGACGACTTGTGAATCCAAAAAGAGCATCGAGGGAAATCTTGGCTTTTGTGAATTTAAAAGCTCAATAATGCAACATTGTAGAGGCATTTATTTAGGTTGATGTTCTATTATCAGAGTTTGCATAATGACCAAGTCACTTTTTTTACAAGTATTGTTTTATGTGGAATTTAATTTATTTTTGTAGGTTGATAGCTTATTCTGAGTCTTCTTACTTTTTTGGACCAAA